>JACEGR010000343.1:0-293607 GCA_014170235.1 Listronotus bonariensis | reverse complement strand
AACATCTTTTGATGGCTACTGTTAACTATGATATTTGTATACAAATTGTTTTTCTCTGAAATTAGCCTACTTAATTTATTATATTGTGTGTTGTATTGTAACTGAACTTTTTCATTAACCGTCTCTCTTATAAGTCTATTAATATATTGAAAATAAAAATAGTTTTCTTTTTGCAGGAGTTCTGTGTGAATTAATTTTAAATGTAGACTTACATTGTCTCTTGACATATACCACATTTTTTCTTCTTCGTGTAACCATTTTTTATATGCTGTGTGGATGGCTGTGTCTGCTTGTGTGGACTGGTAGTTGCATTTTATTTTCATATGTTCGGGTACGACATTGTTAACTAGACACTGCTTAGTAAACCATATGTGATTAGAACACTTTTTCAACTTTAGTAGAGTAACGCTCTAATAATTTTTGAAACATTAAAAAGCAATTTTTTCTATTTAGTATAAATATTAATATATTTTTACTAAATAATCCACACAAATTTCGCAAATAATCCAAAAACAAAAGTTTACATACAACGTACGATAAACGACTGTGCAATTGAAGTTTAAAATGACACTTATAACCGGGGTACACATACACGGTCATGCAAAACTGTCACATCTGTCAAAAAGACAAAGGTCGAGCGCAAATTTGACCGTGTGTATTAAAAAACTGTCACATCTGGCTTGGCATGCGACTCGATGTCCGAGTTTGATTTTTAGTGGCCGCGTCGTGCAAACTTACGTATGTGTAGGACACGTCAGTTAACGTTCCAGTTTAGGAACGTCGTTTACGGGGTTATATTGTTAGTTTTAAGTTAACAAAATGGCTCTTTGGCGCCAGGAAGATGTATTGCGTGATTTTTTAGATATGTACCAAGATTATCCATGTTTTTGGAAAGTTAAAAGTAATGAATACATTGAAAAAAATATAAAAATCTTTTGGCTAAATTATGCTTATGTTCAAGTTGATCACATCACCAGCTGCCAAAACTGACGCTGATCTGACAGGTACATCTGAATCGTGTGTATAAAAGCTTCATTTGACATTTGCTTTTATGCAAATGCGTTTCAGGTTTGCATGACCGTGTATACCCGGTCAACACAACCTTCGATTTTAGGTAAATAGGTCCTTTGAATTCAAAGAAACAATTAGTAAATGCCTTTACTAATTATATTTTATGTGTACCAATATTTTAAGACCACTATAATTTAAAAAATAATAAGGTTGGAATATTTTTGCATAGGTTACTTTAAATGTATATACGATTAAAATCCACCCCTGATTACTTTTGGGGTTTTAAACATGGCGGCCTGTCTGCGCAGGATAATCTGACCAAACTCTTTCCGCCAAGCGAAATGGTTTTGCTCTCCTTGGTTTATTCTGCTCTGACCTTGTATCAAAATAACATAAGAAAAAAAACTTTTATTTCGGAAGGATTTGTGGCTGCAAATTTACCAGCAGATATTCTTTAATTCAACCCAGTATCTGCAAATCGGAGTTTGTACATAAAAACAAAACCATTTTTTATTTTTAACAGGTAATTTTTTTAGAGAAGTATGTTAAAAATCGTACCAAAGTAAATAAGAATCACACGTAATACAATCGTTGGAAAGTTGTTTTAAACAAAAATTGAAATAATATTTTCCTGTTTGTTCTGCTTCTGCTTTAAATTTTAAGAGCTTATTGTAAGAGTCTTTTGTAAAAAACCTTTAAATTATTTTTAGGTCTACCTCAGGTTCCAACAAAAAAATATTATAATGATATGAAATCAGACTCTCATCAATTAGAGATTTGTATTCCATAATTCCATTTATGATGGATATGTCATTATTTAGAATAATATTTCTAATAAGAATTTTTTCTTTAACACGGTTTGGATAATTTTTAAAGAGGTTTAAATGTTTTTGTATTTTTTTAATCCAATAACTGTTTGGGTAAGTCCCCTTGGTCTACCAGATGTAATTATTTTTTTTAACTTAATGTTTTTTAAGTTTTTGTTGTATTATTATTTATGTCGTCACATATCGGTTTATCAGACGTTTTTTACTAAGTGTTGTACTAGCCAATGCATCTAAGTTACTCTGACAACTTTCCTATATTGTAGCATAGGGAAGCATTTTTATTACATTGTTATGTGAAATATCAGGTACTTAAACAGATATATGGGGTTGAGGGTGTTGATTCACGGGTTCTGGGTGTTCTTTAATGGGAAGCGGATTCACGATATTGTTAATTGTCAAAGTATCAGCCCTCGTACTCTGTAACTGGATAGAGAAGAAATTTCCTTTCTATGCAATGTAAATCATATGGCAATTTTAGGAAATTTCTTTTCTATCGAGTTACAGAGACCTGATCCTGTATAACATCTTGACTATTCATATTGTTAAGAAAAGCATCAGATTATGATATTCTTAACTGGGTCTATTTTTAGAATTAGGTTCGGGTTGGACGTACTCAAATTAAACACATCTTTTCTACCCAAAAATCCAAAACTATATTCACCTTAATTAATGTTGAACAACCTTTTGTGTCTATGGCTAAACTGCTTACATATCATATTAGGTAAAGCTAACAACCTTACGTGTAACACTTATTTTAACAATAAGCTTATGGTAGCATTTTTATTATTTATCATTAAGGTTCATTTACTTATTACATACTACCACACCTTTCCTACTAAAAAATAAAAAAACTATGTTACAAACATTGTTTTTTTTTGTATATACTATAACTTATCTCTATTATAACTAACATTATAACCATATTTAGTCTAATTAACTACTATAATATCGTTTAAGTCTATTTTTATGTACTTCTACATTTTTACCGTCAATGTTTAAAATAAGATTTACACCGTTTTCCTTAACAATCGTATACGGTCCTTTAAACAAAGTGTCCATTTTATTCACTTTACTATTATTTTGTAGCAACACTTTTTCACCTGGCTTAAAACTAATTTCTTTACAGTTTTTATCAAAATTTTCTTTTCGTTTGCATTTTGCTTGTAAAATATTAGCTCTTGCATCATTCCAAGCTTTCTGCAGTCTATACTTAATTTCTAATGGATAATTGTCAAAATTATACACGGGATCTATGCCGTTTTTAACATTACTCGGAATTATACAAGGCTTTCCAAAGACAAGTTCAAATGGCGTATATTTCGTACTTGTATTTACGCTGTTATTATACGAAAAAGACCAAAAAGGAACCCAAGCACTCCAATTATTAAAGCTCTCTGAAACTTGCATTCTAAGATATGCTGATAAATGTTTATGAGAATTCTCTAAAGCTCCTAAAGTTTCGTGATGATAGGCGGTGGAATTTATTTGATTAATTTTCAATAACTTAGAAGTTTCTTTAAAGACGTTTGACAAAAATTCAGTTCCCTGGTCGGTGATAATGTCCCGTGGAATACCATAACGCAATATAAACTTTTCTACGAAAGCCTTAGCTACAGTTAATGTTTCTTTATCTGGTAGTGGATAACATTCCACAAATTTGGAAAGATCGCATTGAATTGTCAAAATGTATTTGTTATTTTGCACGTCTTCAGGTAACGGACCTACTAAATCTAGAAAAACTCTTTCGAAAGCCGAAGTAGCTGTTGTAGTGATTGTCATTGGTTGTTTAATCATATTTGCATGTTTATACCTTTGACAGTCATCACATCGTTTAACAAAAGCTGCTACGTTTTTCTCCAAGTTGGGCCAAAAATAGTTTTTTCTAATATTTTTACACATTCGAGTTATACCTGCATGTCCACCTGTAGGTAGCATGGATAGTCATTTATAATTAATTGTTTTAATTCATCATTATCAACGCGTTGTTTATCTTTTATAACTAAAATTTTTAGTGCACTATTTTTGAAAATATTTTTCTGTTTTCTTAAGTCATTTAAAAATTTTTCTGAACGTTCATTTCTTAAAATAACGATTTCCGGAATATTATTTTCATTGCAAATTTTTTCCAGATGTCCCAACGAGGTACCCAAGTCATACGTTGGTCGACTATCCTGGATTATATAAATAATTTGCAAATCGACGTCGTATACTAGATTATTATTATTTACTATATTTTTCTTTTTATTACTAGCAAGCTTATTTTTTAAATCAAAGTATTCTGTCCGCGAGATTGGGCGTAGTTCTATTAAATTAGCCGGACGTTTAAGTAACTCTACTATAACTGGTTGATCAGGCCTATTATTTATAGAATCACTTTTCACTTCTAAACAATTTTCTTGTTTTTTATATTGTGCTCGTGTCATTACATTCATAATCCCATTTACTTTATCATTCATACTTTTTAACTCATCAACATTTATACACACACGCGATAGAGCATCTGAAGTTACATTCTCAGAACCCGGCACATAATAAACAGAAAATTGGTATTCTTCTAGAATTAATCTAAACTTGGTTAGTCGACTAGATGGATTAGTCATATTAAATAAATATATTAATGGTTTGTGGTCAGTTAATATTTTAAACTTTTTGCCAAATAAGTATGGACGAAAATGTTTTACCGCCCACACTATCGCTAAAAGTTCTTTTTCTATTGTACAATAATTTTTCTCAGCACTGTTTAGTGACCTTGATGCAAACGCTACGGGTTTGTCATTGGAATTTGACAAAATCGCTCCCAATGCAAATCCGCTAGCATCGGTACGTAAAATAAATTCATGTTTTGGTGAAAAATTGGGATACTGTAAAATAGGTGGGTTAACAAGAGAATTTTTTAATTTCTCAAATGATTCCTGACATTCTTTTGACCAATTAAAGGCAACACCTTTCTTAGCTAATCTATTTAACGGATATGCAATTTCAGCAAAATTTTTTATAAATTTACGGTAGTAATTAGCAAACGCTACAAAACGTTTTGTTTCGTCTCCGCTTTTAGGCGTCGGATATTGCATAACAGCCTTGGTTTTTCAGGATCTGGTAATATACCTTCAGAAGATATTAGGTGACCTAAATATAAAATTTCTTTTTTCAAAAATTCGCACTTTTTGGGATTAAGTTTTAAATTTGTAGCTCTAAGTCTGTGCATTACTTTAATTAAATTTTGATTATGATTTTGAAGGGAATTTCCAAAAATGCAAAGGTCATCTAAATAGACAAAACAAGCGTCATTTAACCCGGACATCGCTATAGTCATGAGTCTTGAAAAAGTGCTAGGACTGATTTTTAAACCCATTGGTAACCGTTTCATTTGAAATTGACCTTGATTTGTTGTAAAGGATGTCAAAGGCCTACTACTTTCTTCAAGTTCTAATTGATAATAAGATTGGGCTAAATCCAAATGTGAATAATAAATAGAACCCGAAAGAGAGTCCAAAATGTCAGTAACATTTGGCAGGGGCCATTTTCATCCTGAATTTGCCTATTCAATAATCTGTAATCTATAACAACTCTGTGTCTTTTCTCACCGTTTGAATAAGCTTTTTTGGAACTAACAATAGTGGCGAAGAATACTCCGAAATCGATGGTTCAATTATATCTTCTTTTAACATTTTCTTAATTTGTTTTTCCAACTCTTGCTTTTGAGAGTGAGGTAACCTATACGGCTTAACATATACGGGAGATGAATTTTCTTTTAACCGAATTTTTTGTTTATAAATATTGGTTACTGTTAAGGGGTCATTGTCTAAATGAAAAATATCTGCAAACTTAGCACATATTTTATCGATTGAAAGTTTTTCTTCCTTATTGAGTGACTTTGTGTTAATTAAACTTAAAATTTTTTCCACACGTTCAACAGATATGTTAGTTTTTTCAAATTTGCATAGATCATACTCTTGTAATTTTTGTACCGTGGGATGATAATTTTTAAGTTTAATTTCCTTTTCGGTAACATTTAAAAATCGAACTGGTATTTTATTCTCTTTTGCATTAACTATCATACTCGCTACTAATACTCCCTCACACAATTCATCATTCATAACAAGCCATTCACCCTCTAACTTTGTGTCAATATATTTAATTATTTCACATCTCGGGGAACAAAAATGCAATTTTCGTTCTTTGATTCCAACGGAATACATATTTTCCTATCGTTAACCCATAAAGAAAAAGTAAAATTTTCATAATTAATTGTAGAATTAAATTTTTCAAAAAAATCCGATCCTAAAACTCCTTGCATATTGCTATCAAAGCTCTCTATAACATTAAATTGGTGAGTAATATTTATGCCGTTTATCGTAAAAGAAATATTTGCTGATCCTAGCGAAACTGTAGACCCAGAGATTCCTATTATTTTTGTCTTTTTTGTTTCGTCAACGTTAGCTAAATTATTCAATGCATTTGAAAAAATACAACTTAAGCTTGCTCCTGTATCACACAAAAATAATAAGTCTCTTGACCCACATTTTACTCGAATATTATTTAATCCATTTATGCTATTTAAAAATCCTATGTTTTTATTTAAATTGTTAGGCACGAAAAAAATAAGTCACCTCTAGGTTCATCGCTACTTGCATTTTCTGCACCTTCAGCAACATATACGCGGCCATTACTATTCCTCGAACTGGTAAAATTTCGGCCTTGTGGTCTCCTAGAAAAATTTCTGCCTCGACCTTGGCTCCGGTTCATAGCTCGCTAACTTAATAACCTAATAAATTTAACTCGTCCAATTTATTGCAATAAAAATAGATAGGAAAGTCTAAGTAAAAGCACGAAAAATTACGTGAAGCACAACACTGGGAAATTTGGCCACAGTGCCTATTACACTGGGCCAGAAAAATTGACTTTTTTTTTAATAATATATCAAAAATATTGTTCAGGGCGACAAAAAGAAAAATCGTACAAATTTTAGCCCTTTTTATTAATATTTAGATGTCCCTCTCCTTTAATTTAGATTTTTTATTTGTACTTTTATTTTTGCGTCAAAGCTCCTTAACTATAAAGTTTAAAAAATTGTCCACATGTGTTTTAGGAAAATTAAATTGCCCACAAAAAAATTTTATTAAACATTTTTGCCAGACGAACCGTTTTCGAATAATCAAGCTTTAAACATTGATATATTTTTAGATTTACCTTTTTTATTTTGGAATTTTGTAACTAACAAAAAAAACATATAGAAATAAGCAACAAAAATTCTTACAGGGAATTTGATGCTCTACAAAAAAGGTTTTTAATTGTTTTTAAATAAAATTGTTCTTTTAAAAGTTATTCACAATTTAAGTTAAAGAAAAAAATAAATATATATTTTTTAAATTACATTGCGAATTACTTTTGAAAAAATATTTTATGTTAAAACATTGAAAGACCTTTTTTGTGGAGCATTTAATTCCCTTTAAGAACCTATATTGTTTTTTCTATAAATATATTTATTTTTAGTTAGTTACAAAATTCCAAAATAAAAAGGTAAATCTAAAAATATATTTTTGATTATTCAAAAACGGTTTGTCTGGCGAAAATTTTCAATAAGACTTTTTATTGTAGGCAATTTAATTCTCTAAAGATACATGTGCACAAAAACTGTTTTACCTCGATCAATAGTTAAGGAGCTTTGACGCAAAAATGAAAGTACAAATAAAAATCTAACTTAAAAGAGAGGGCCTCTAAATAATATTATTAAGGGCTCTAATCTTCACGATATTTTCTTTTTGTCACCCAAGACAATATTTTCGATATATTTTTCAAAAAGAAGAAAAGTCGATTTTTTGGCCCAGTCTAGTACTTATAACACTATTGGATTCCGCATGCATAAAAATCTTTGACACCAAATTTAGTAAATATAGCTATTATGGTGTTAAGATTTTTACCAGTTGCGGTACTTACTAAGGCAGTACACAGGGTGCTTCATTATGTGTCGGGCTTCTATAGCACCTTAACTATGGTAGTTGAAGATTTCATTCAGAGTGATAAATGAATTGAAGATAAAACTCTATTTTAAGAAAATATTTTGTTTATATACATATAAACAAACATCGATACAGAAAATTTTTTCTCCAAATCGACAAAAAGGTAACTGTATCCAAAAAATGATTAAATTTGATTGGAGAGGGCTACAAGATACCTTTCTATAAGTTTTTTGGTTGGTCTTGGTTTTTCAAATGGAACCGCATTATTATTATTATTATTTTTTTACAATAGACTCAAAGCCTCTATCTGTCTTTATTTTTAAGTTACTTTGACGTATTAAAAATTCGCCCTCTTAGAATCATTTTTAGATAAAAGGTTTAGTAAAATTACGCTTAGTTTAAAAATAATAATAAAATATTATTTTCCTTAGGTTTTAGGCCTCACATTTTATAATTTTACAAGGGCATATTTCATCTTTCGTCACTGTAATCCAAATGTTTTTCCTATAACACCCTTTTCTTTTAAATATGTTCATGGGCGTCTGTTGAAAAATTCATAGTAGGGTTGGATAGATATTTTGTTTTTCATATTTTCAAATATTCATTATTAGTACTACAGGCAATAGAGGATTTTTCTTGCAAATTTCTCAAAGAGCTATTTTTGTTATTACAAGTTATTTTAAAAATCCTGTTAACGTCAGCTAGGTCTAGAACTCGTCATTCAACAAGTGGCTAGGTATTACTATGGTTTCTCGGATTACGCTATGCATATTTCGATCTTATTAACCTCGTAATACAACATTGAAGGCCTTTTAACTTTAAAAATATTATTTAAAAAAAAGTTTAAATAAAAAGTTGTATAAAATTTATCGATTTAAAATTTTGATTATTAGCAAATTATAATTTAAACAATTATTAAAAGAGATATTGGTAAAAAGTCAATAAATAATCAGTAGTAATTTGACAAATGTAAACGGTAAATGATACGAAAACAATTGTAAAACCAAAAGATAAAAAATTTAATTGCCTATAATAAAGTCTCAAGTGTACGGTTACCGAGATATTATGGGCCCAAACGGTTTTTGCAAAATGGCGACACTTCCGTCCGCCATATTTCTGAGTATTTTGTGTTTTTATATTCATTATGTCATAAAAAAACTCTTGGAGAATTATGCATTATGGACAAGGGTAACTCGCTCCCCATTGCCTGTACTATATCTGTTGGCTATTATACTTACCTACTTTTTTGATAATTTTAGCAAATATAAGTTAGTTGATATGTTTATGGAAAGTAAGGAAAATTATTTTCTAGTAGGAATTACGCTGCACGTTTGCCAAAGAGAAGAGCTTCCGACGCGACGAAGAAATGTACAAATAATGATATTTTTGTTCAGATTTATTAACACGGGAAGTATGTCATATAAGACAAAAACAAACCTAGTTTTCCAGTGGACGCACGTAAATATTTTTGAATATATGTAGGATATTATAAGAAAAGCATTTGAAATACAGTGACGAAAGACTGTGTTATTAAAGTGGTAATATTTTTCAATAATTTTTAAATTAATCGTAATTGTAATCACCTTATTACTTAAAAATGATTTTAAAAAAGTGTTGTTTTTTATATGTCGAAATAAGTCAAAAACAAAGACCGATAAATACTTTGAGTCTATTATAAAAATTGTTTATTTTCTAAAGCTCTATTAGACTAAATAATATTATACTAGGTGTTCCATTACAAAAAAAAACGAAAAAAGAAATGATTGTTGGTTTGATTGTTGTAAGGATATTTTTGAGCACCCTGTACATTAAAATTAGCCTAAACTTAGGAAAGAATATTTTTTAGCCCTCTACAGTTAAATTTAATACTTTTTGAATACAGTCACTTTTTCGTCGACTTGAAGAATGTTTTTCTTTATTGACGTTTCTTATATTTAAAAAGAAATCTTAAAAACTTATAAATTGATAAGTCTAATATTGTAGACATGTATAGACAAACATAAAATAGTCCCAAATATGCAAAATATTTAAGGTGTTTCATTATAAAAAAATGATTAAATTCTGGTAGAGCACATTTGAGTCTCCGTATATAAACAAAATATTTTCTTGAAATAGAGTTTTATCTCTAGTTCATCTACCACTTTAAACAAAATCTCAAAATGTTATAGTTTAGGCGCTATAGAAGCCCGACGAATTAATGAAGCACCCTGTGTAACATATGTATTTATATAATATTTTTATACCGAAATAAATTAAATTTTTTCAACATTTTTTACAGTTACTTATTGTATTATACGCAGTATTTTTAATATAGTGTTATTAAATAACCACCTTGTTAAAACCATGTAAAAGCACTGACAGTAGAAATACATATTTGCAAAAGAAAAGGATCCTGCAATTGTATTAACTTGAAAACCCTTATTAATTATTTGTAAGCCAACAAATTTTCAGCTAAATAAAATAGAAATAGGTGATTAAGAATTTAAGGTTTGTAAGTGATAGATCGAGTAGACATCATTATGAGAAAACCGAACACGTCACTCCACGTTAACAATGGCCTATCAATGGTCACAATGGACTTTTCTGATCGCATAAAAACTTCATTTCGATTCTCGGGAAAATGATTGAAGTGGCTCTTTATTTGTCGAAATTTAATTCTACTACTGGCATGCTGTCCGCGTTACGTAATTTAACTTGCACATAAAGCCACCAAAATAATTGAAATACAGAGTGGGAATCATTATGATCTCTGTTTTTTAGGTTGAATATTTAAATACAGTGTGTCCACAAATGAACTTAACTATACCACTAAACTACATAGGTATACTTTTACAAAAATGTTTGCTTTGTTTAAAATGTTAAAAGCTATAATAAAAATCACCGTAGTATAGGTGGTTTAAAATCATGATAATATCACTTTGAAAAATCAATATCTCGGAAAAAATCATTTTGAAACTACCAAAACATAAAAAAAATGGTCGAAAGTGTATAATATTTTGCCTATCGGGTATGGTTAGTTCTGGTTAGTTATGGTGTCTGGGAAAAATTTGGGTTATCTGTTAAAAAAATAATAAAAAAAAATATTTTTACAATTTAATAAAATTACAAAGAAGTTATTTTGGCAAGTAAAAAAAAGTAATGAATATTTTTAAAAATACCCATTAAAATATAATGAAAAGGTAATTTAAACCTTTTGTTAAATGAATCTATACACTTTTTGTGTTAATTCTTACATAAATTTGAAGTAACCTTGATAATGTTCGCATATAAAAAGTAAAATTAACTAATTATAAAGAAACACTTTTTTGTCAGTTTACACTTAAATTTTTCCAGGTGTCATTAAATAAATGTACTTTTTTACTACCATTTTTATGCTATTTATTTCATAAACATATCTTTCTGATTTTTTTATTCCTTAATGTACAATTTTTTTATTCGTTAATGTACAATTTTTTCGATTTTAAACTACTTATATATGTATTGGATGGTCTTCTTGTTGAGTACACGCCTGGAAAGAATGGGACCGCTTCGGTCCTGGTCCCGGGGTATACGGGCTGACCCTGTTCAGCCCTATTGACCCCTATGAACTGGCCGATCGCCTGAAACAAAATAAAAGAAAAACCCCCAAAAAACCCAAAAAATTCTAATTAAAAACGACGTTTCGGTGGCAAGTCTGCCACCGTTGTCAAGTTAAAAATTAAGTTAAAAAATAAAAATAAAATATTAACTAATATCTAAATTAGAAATGATTAAAATTTAGATTATTTTTATATCTCAAACTGAAAATAGTTTGACATATGTGTCATGAGTGACAAGTAACTGGTGTATTTATTATTTGTAGGACAAAAAAGGTAATAAGTTAGTTGATTTTTAGTTTTCCTGAAGATACTTCAGTATCGAGCAAAGGCAACCAAGTGTTATTTAAATTAACTGAAATTGATGCTACACAATTATCTTTATTTAATAATATATACGCACTTTCTTTGATTTTGCGTTTTTTAGAACAAGTTTCCTTTGCTAAAATACTCGAAGCATCCCAGTTTATTCTATGATTGTTATCAAATGCGTGTTGGCAGATTTTTGATTTATGAAATTCTGTGTTTTTAATGTATGATCTGTGTTCTTTTATGCGTTTAGCTAATGGTCTACAAGTTTCACCTATATAAAACTTATCGCATTCGCAAGGTATTTTATAAATGACATTTTTTGTATTTTCATTTAAGTTGTATGGTTTTGTTTTTGTTAAATGAGATCTAATGGTGTTTTGTGTTTTAAAGATTGTGCGAATATTAAATTTATTTCCTATTCGTTGAATTTTATTTGATAGTCCGGGAATGTATGGTAAAAATAAATTTGTAATAGGTCTATTTTGATTTTGTCTTATATTTGGATTTTCAAATTCAAGAAAACAATTATTTATAAAATCAAGAGGATAATTATTTTGAATTAAAATATCTTTTAAATAATCTTTTTCATTGTTTATATTTTGATTCGAACAAATGACTTTAATTCTATCAAATAGACTTTTTACAACTCCCTTTTTAACCATTATGGGGTGATTTGAGTTAAAGTTTAAGTATCTATTTGTATGTGTAGGTTTTCTGTAAATTCAGTAGGGTCATGTATTGAACGACAAATTTATAATACGTTAAAAAACATAAAAACCTATTTTACAGATATTGAAAGATTTAAACTCACACCACACAACAGTAAAACACCACACTTTTACGGAGTACCAAAAATACATAAACCTAATATACCTTTACGTCCTATAGTAAGTTGTATTAACTCACCTACACATCCACTAGCAAAATTTCTACTTAACATTTTAGATCCTTTAGTAAATAATACTGATACATACATTAAAAATTCTAAACATTTTTTAGAGAAACTAGCTAACATTGATATCGATCCAAATAATACACTGGTAAGTTTTGATGTTGTTAGTTTATTCACAAATGTCCCAGTGGATAAAACATTAAATATTGTTAGAAATAAATTAGAAAATGATGTCCATCTTGGTAAAAGAACCAAACTAAACATAAACACTATTCTTGAGCTACTTACTTTTTGTGTCAAAACAACATATTTTCAATACAACACTGATTTTTATAAACAAACTTCAGGCATGGCTATGGGTTCACCTTTATCACCTTTATTAAGTAATATTTTTATGGAAAATTTTGAGTCAAACTTTGTAGAAAATTATCAATATAAACCTTTAGTTTGGTGGAGATATATAGATGACATTTTTTCTATATACCAATATGACGAACACTGAATCATTTTTTAACACACATTAATACACAAGAACCAACTATTAGGTTTACTTTAGAGAAAGAAAACAACTCACAACTACCTTTTCTTGACATTTTAATAAAAAAGATTTAAACAATTTCGTAACAAAAATTTACAGAAAACCTACACATACAAATAGATACTTAAACTTTAACTCAAATCACCCCATAATGGTTAAAAAGGGAGTTGTAAAAAGTCTATTTGATAGAATTAAAGTCATTTGTTCTAATCAAAATATAAACAATGAAAAAGATTATTTAAAAGATATTTTAATTCAAAATAATTATCCTCTTGATTGTATAAATAATTGTTGGTAAACTATTTACCATATTTTTGAGACGCAACCATTGGCCCAGTTCTCGTCTGGCGTCTTGTTAAGATTTTATTTTATTGCTTTAAAATGATTTCAACCGAGTGCCAATGAACCTTTGTTTATAGATTGAAAGCTTTGTATTGTAAGTAACTTAATATTGAATATTTCATTATTTTATTTCTTTTAAAGCAATAATAACTTTTATTATATTATGTAAGAGCAGAATTGTTTCTTCATAATGTATAAAAGTTTTAATTTTCTTAAAATGGTAAATAAACTTTTAAATTTTATTCTGGAGAAAAGCCAAATAATATTTTGTTTAAATTTAATCTCCCAGAAAACAAATAAAACATAAAAATACTTTATTATATGGCTAAACATTTTTTACTATTCTTTTTATCTGGTTAAGATACCTAATAGGTGTATCTTTTACCAGTTAATTTTTTCAAAAGTAATGTCAAACTCTAAAATGTCCATCAGACATTTCATTTTTAATTTTTTCAGTTTTCTAACAAGTTTATAAGTTTTTAGGTAAACTGTTTACCACATTTTTGGTAAACTATTTACCACATTTTTGAGACGCAACCATTGGCCCAGTTCTCGTCTGGCGTCTTGTTAAGATTTTATTTTATTGCATTAAATGATTTCAACCGAGTGCCAATGAACCTTTGTTTATAGATTGAAAGCTTTGTATTGTAAGTAACTTAATATTGAATATTTCATTATTTTATTTCTTTTAAAGCAATAATAACTTTTATTATATTATGTAAGAGCAGAATTGTTTCTTCATAATGTATAAAAGTTTTAATTTTCTTAAAATGTTAAATAAACTTTTAAATTTTATTCTGGAGAAAAGCCAAATAATATTTTGTTTAAATTTAATCTCCCAGAAAACAAATAAAACATAAAAGTACTTCAAAAATTTTAATGTTTAAGAGTCGTGTACTTATTATTATTGTTTTTGCTTTTTATATTAAAGGCTTTTCGCCGAAAGTCCTCCGTAACAGCTTCGATTTTAATAAACATTTATTAAACTGTTTATTTTTATATTATTTTAATTCAAAAACATCTTAGAGGGGAAAAATAATTATTAAACTAACTTTAAAGTGTGATTTTTCATCAAAAAATAGGAAAAAAATCTTATATGAACATATGTATTAAAAGACCTACTTTCGGAACTACAGGGTGCTGAAATTTTAGAGAAATAATCTTTTTTTTATTCTAATCTTTTATAGCAGTTTGGATATTTTTAAGAAATTTTACAGAAATCTCCTAAGCATCAGAAAAAAATTGTAACGTATAGAAAAAACAATAATTTTTACCAGTGTCGTCCGTAAGGTACAGTAAATATTTTTCAAAAAAAATTGTCCCCTACTGCGTTTTCCCAAAGTAAAAAAATACTTTAATAATTTTCAGTTTAGTTTAAAACAAATTTAATCTCTTAATTTCTTTTTAATTCGATGTACGGTTTTCGAGTAAATAAATACAAAACATTTTTTGATTTTATGGTCATTTAATACCGCTAACATCTAACTTTACAGTAATTAATATCACCCTTTTTATTTATTATATAAATTAAAAGAATTTCCTACGCGAAAGATTGGTCAATACATTAATGTTTTTAAATTCATATAATGATTGGGTAAGCAAACTTAGTACTCTGAACATGACCACCTACTAAATAGATAGCGTTTTGACCATACCGAGAAATGTTTTTTTATTATTTTTTTACGCCACAACCCTAGATCGAACAAATAAAGTCCCAATTTGCTTAAAACTTAACAGGAATCCAAAATAATATTGTTTTTAGGAAAATGCAGTGGTGTACCCTTTTTTGTAAAAAATATTTGCAGTAAATCCCTCATGGACAACACTGACAAAAAAATGTTTTTGTTCTTAAAAAATGTCCCTTGATGCATAAAAGATGTCTCTCAAATTTCTCAAAAATATCTGTATTGGTAAAAAATTATTGTAAAAAGACAATTGTTTTTCCCAAATTTTCTGTATATTGAGAATCATTTTAGGCAAGAAGGAAATCAAGAGGCAAAAAAGAGGTTTATAATAAATGAAGTGACATAGATTAACGTTTTTGCTACGGTTGAGCTAAATAAAACGGTTTATTTAAGAAAAATTGGTGAATAACTAGAAACAAGTCCTAAAAAAATGATAAAATATTAAAAAAGCACGGATATCGATCATATAAATAGCAACTCTTTCAGACATGACGATAGATGGGTAGTGTTTTGTGATTGGCTGGTTCCGAATCATAGGGCCGATCTAAATTTTATAAAATAAAAATATATTTTATTATCCGACAAATCCCAGTTTATAAACAATAATATGTTTAAAAGGCAATATACTCGGTACTGGGCACAATAAAGCAGCATAAAGAAAAGAGGTCAATTCTCAAAAAAGGTTTGGGGTCCAGGTCTTGGCTGGTGTCGTTGGAAACAGGATCATTGGGCCAATATTATTTTAAGGCCTTTAACAGGTGCTAGATACCCAAGTTTTCTTTAAAATAAAATCGAGGATCATCTTAGTAATCTACTTTTAGTAGTGTTACGCCGGATTTATTTTCAATCAGATGGGGCACCTCCTCATAATACCGGAGAAGTTCTTATCATACTTACCTAACCAGAACAATTTAATAACAAAGTTATTGCAACTAATGTTCCAGTACGGTGGCCTGCCCGCTCACCGGATCTAACTATGCTGGATTTTCTTTTTAAAGATATGTAAAAGAAAACGTTTACCATGCAGTAGCCCCAACTACTCTTGAAATGTTAAAAAAGAATTCTACTGGCATTTAAACGTATAACTTCCCAGATGTTAAGGAATGTGTTAAGAGAAGCAATTAAAAGAACAAAAATTTGTCGTGAATGGAAAGGAATGCACTTTGAACAATTAGTTAGATATTTTAAATAAATTTAAATTTAAATATTATCTTTTCTAATAACTAAAGTTTTGTTTGTTTTTTTATTTTGTTAGCTTTGTTATGTAATAGTTAGATACGAAAATGGTATTTTGCCAAATTATTTTATTTCTATCTTTTGTACTAGTCACAAAACTTCACAACTGTATTTTTCTGACATCACCCGAGGTCCTTAGATTAATTTGCGCTAGATCGTGGCCACCTAGATGTAACAGGATGTTCCATTTAAAAATCCAAAGTTGGAACTACTTACGGTTAAACCGGAAGTGATCGGAAAGTAAGGAATATGCAAAAACTCTCTTTTTCGCAAAATATTTATCTACTGTTTAAGCAAACAGGTTTTGGGATATCAGCCAGTAAAGCAACAAAAAAGGTTGTATGTAACTAATCCAATCAGAAATGTTTACTTGCAGGTATTCAAGTAAGAGTCTCTCTTTTCCTCACATTGCATATGTATTATGTTATTTAGCTGATTCTGTATACCAAATATTCATTCATTATGATATGTTTATTACTTTAAGAGCTATGACTTGTCTAATAAATTCATTGACACCCGGTATATTATTATATTGCCTAATGTGCAACAGAAATAAGAAAAATAAAAATATAAAAAACATTTTTTCTTAGCTAATATCCATTATCTAACACTAATATTTGGCAAGTTTAATATCACTTGGAAAAAAACTTTAAGGTAAAAATCAGGCAACTCGTAGCAAAAGCCAAATTCCAAGTATTACCCGGCTTTATAGAAAACCGTGCAATATATTTTATTAATAATAAGCTATATTGTATTTATCAAAAAATCGTAACTGAATACAAATCTTTAAATTATTTAAAATAGGAAAGGGATAGTTGGTAATACAGTTCATTTAACAAAAGTTTCATTTAAATCTACCTGTCCTATAACGCCTTATCTATCCAAAATTTAGGTTGCAAAGTAAATTTTAACGAAATATCCGGGTTAAAATTTTCATTTGACTTATCTTCATTATACAACAGATTTAACTTACTTTTAACCCAACTTTTGTTAAAGGTTTAATTTATATAGTAAGTGAATGAAAATTAAAATAAACTCTTTTAATTATTTCTAATATTCCTAATTTCTAATTTATATTGTAGATACAGGGTGCATGACCATAAAAATATACTGTATAAGCAATAGTTAAAGGTATATCGGCCAGTAAAGCAACAACAAAGGATATACGATTAGTCATCCAATCCAACATGCCGGTATTCGCGTTAGACTGTCTCTTTTGCTCATATTGCCTATGTGTTATCTCATTTACCTGATCCTTTAGGGTTTAAACGTCCTACTTTTAGTTTTGAAAAATATAATTTTTTTAAACAACTTTTACACCAATTAAAATATTTTTAAGAAATTTAAGTGCTTTTCAATCTGCATAAAAGAACAATTTGCCATAAATATGTTATAAGAAAAAAATGGCACGCTACCCCATTATCCTAAAAAAATATGTTTCTTTATTCTCATTTAGTTTAGAGAAACAATTAACTGAGCTAAATATATCGTAAAGCCTAGTCCAGGCCTACATACATTTGCCCGCAAACATAAAAACATTTATTTTGTATAAAATTTTTATGAAAGCTTAAAAACATTTAAATAAATCAGTAAGACTAAAGGAATTTCGGAATTTAAACAAATGTTTAAAAACACATTTTAAACAGGGTTTATACAGTATTTATACAAATGTTTTCTTGTTTGCGGGCAAACGTATGTAGGTCTGGACTGGGCTTAAACAAACTTGGAACATTTACTACATTTTTTTTTATTTATATATTTTACTTTTAATATTTTGGGTGCACAAGTATGAGTTAATTGCGTTAAAAAATAATGTTTAGACATGAAAATATTATTTTGTAATAGTATATTGTGTAATATGTGGGAAAGGCGATACATTTCCGGACGATGGTAGATTCCTACGTGTCATACATATTTTTTCCTGATTAAAATGTTTGTTTTATTTTTGATTTAGATAGCATATTATTTTTTAGCTCCGTAGTTATATAAACGTTATATTTATTTAATCTCGGTATAATTCCATACTGTAGTATCACATTTTCATGCATCGTCATCAATGAATAAAGCGGAAAAGGAACGTCCGAAAAAATATCTTCTGTCATGGCCCTAAAAGTACATTGCCTGGCAAAGCCTTCTCTCTACAGAAATTAATGCATTTTGAAGAACTAGTATTGGAATTATGTACATTTCCATCAGATAGGAAAAAATCGTTTTTTTTTAAATTTTTGTATGACTTATGGGATTACCGCATTCGCCTAACGGCTCGTGCTGTCAAACTTCCCATTCGTAAAAAAGTATCACTTGTTACATAAATTACTATTATGGTAATGATGTAGGTAAGGGTAATGTATATTAGCGAGTTTTACGTTTTTCTATATATTTTTTGAGATATGTTCAGGTAAGGCCTAATTCGGCGCTGACTTCATACATTTAATCAGGTTAAAAATTGACATTTATCTCTTACGCAATTTTTTTGCCGCAATAAGAAAACATTTCCTGTACTGTAAATTGGGTACTTTTCTTTAATGGCGGCGCGGCGCAGGACACAAACTTAATGTGTACAGGGTACATTTCAAAAGGTCTTCTAGCAGAAGAGGTTTTATAAAATAAAGAATAAACTTAAAATAAAGAGCTTTTTATAGATTAAATTTTTATTTCCTATACTTCTTGAAAAATTTAAGAAATTAAAAAGAAATGAAGGTACAGTAATTTTACTAGACTATAAAACTATAAACAATGATATTTTTTTGTTAAATAATTTTATAGCTATTCCGGGTGTTTATAAATGCGAAAAAAATTTAGGGGCATATTCCTAAGCTATATTTATGGAAAAATATACATCAACATTTTTTCCAACCACTTTCGGTTATACCGGAAATTAATGTCAACTTTCTTATTTTAAATGTATTTTCTTATAAATTATTTATTTTTTGAATTCTGCGAAAAATTGTAAATATATTTTATGCATATATTCTATACTTTTACTTATACCTAAGTCCAACCATTATTGTTATGGGCGCTGCTAGAATAACTTTCAAAGAGGTGCACATCTGCATATACCAAGTCCATGTCATAAGATCGTAAAAAAATTAAGAACAAAAAAGTATTTCCCTACAAAACATACGTTTTAACAACCTTCTTCATACGAATTAAAATGATATATGTGCTTCCATCGAAAATATATATCTGTTTGAATGTGGTAGACAATGATTCTTTATGAGTGATACTATGAGAATTTCTGACTTCCATTGTCTTTATTTTGACTATTCACACAACGTTTCGGGTAGTTCTATCTCTGTTCGTTTTTAGGTGTAAACTAATTAGACAATGGAAGTCCAAAATACTTATAGTATCACTCATGAAAATATATCGTTGGAAATGATCGAAATTGTGCCCAATTTTTTTTTTCAATGCATCGCTTATCACAGGGGGATGCAAGTGCACCCCCTGCCGATATTTCTGGTTATCAACCTATTTAAAAATGATACTTGCAAACCATATACCTATTATTGTTTTTTAAACAAAAGTCTTAAATAAAAATTAGGGTAAAATTTCTTGTTAAAAAAAACTACTTTAGTAGACTATTTTGATATTTTAATAATTAATTAATACAGTGTGGGAAAAAATAATTGTTGAAAATTATGTCCACAAAATCCTTAAATGTCGGTTTTTTTAAATGAAAACCCTCCTATTTATTATCTTATCATACGCACTTAATATGGGGGTAAGTTTAAAAAATAATGTTTATTTTTAAAATGTATAGTTTTCAAAATAATCAAAATTCATTAATTATCTGTTCTAACAATCCTGAGATGCATCTTGTGTAAGGGCTAACTAAAAGACAAACTAACGGCCGTATTCACCAAGTTCTGACAAATATTTGTCAGACTGATACCTGTCTAAAAGCAGGCTATCATTCTAATAAACATTTTTTAGAGCTGGGTGAATACGGCCGTAAAAGCCGAGTCAAATTAATAATACACAAGGTAATTTACAACTGCTTTATAATAAAAAAACCAACGCCATAGTTATGCCACATAGGTATAAATAGTTAAAACTTAATTCAAAAATTAATTTGGCGTTAGATTGCTGGACACCAGATCTCCACTAAGAGCAATGTAGCAAAAGGCTCCGTCATCTGGCATGGGTTGTTCAGCGAGAAATTCATTTGCATAACATCCGGTTGGGTCAGTGATTGGGCTATTTTCCGCAGCTAACTTGGCGGCTTCTGCCAGTGGTTTAAGTGTTTGCCATGATGGATACTCTGCAAATGGACCGACTGCCCTTAAATCTTGAAGGCATCTAAAATTAATATGGTTTTTATTACCTAGACATGGCTAAAGAGGATAATTATTCATAAACCTATCAACCTAATATGTATAACTTTAAAAAAAAAGGTTTTTATTTTTTTTACATTTCACCAAAATCGAAGATATTTTAAATCTACAAAATTAATAAATCTTTTTTTACTTTATAAAGGGTGTTTCGTAATTCCTACAAAATTAAGGTCATATTTTAAAGCTAATTCTATGAGAAAATATAATACAAGTTGTCCGGTATACTACCGCCAAGCTTTAATGGGAGATTCTACAATTTAAAATAAAAACAAAACTTTTTATGAACATACAGTGTGTCCCAGGATAGGTGTTAAAAGAGAATGAATGGACCAAAAATTTTTAAATCTTTAAACGCCCTTTTGGGAAAACTGGTCGCATGGTCCAAAACTATTTATAACGAAATTTTACTCCAATTGGTATTATTCAGTGTGGTCCACTAAGTGTGCAAAGAATGAAAAACTTTTGTATTTGCAATTTGTCAGAAAATTTTATTCTTAATAAAAGTTGGTGCATGGTTTCAAACTCTATAGGCAGTAGTTAGTTTTATTAAAAGTTTTGTGGTATACAGGGTAGGTCAAAAAGATTTAAAACTGCTTAAAAGTAAAGTACCCTTATTTCAAAAAATACAAAGAAATAATTAATAGAATAGAATTCCTTCCCCCAAATCTTCAAGTATTTAGGTCACGTGTCAACAAACTGTCTCTTACCTCACTTAAGACATCCACGGTACATTAATATGTATATAGGCTTTTAGCCTTCGTGGTTTGTCCAAAGATAAAAAAGAAGAGTTATTTAGAATAAAAAGATATGCCCAAATACCAAGTCGTGGCCTCCTATTCAAGTTTTTTTTTTAATTTTTATTAATTATTTAATATATATATATTAATTAAATTAATATAAAATATATATATATATATATATATATATATATATATATATATATATATATATATATATTTTATTTAATTAATTAAATATTCGAGCAACAATCTTGAAGTTAGCGGTTAGCTAAAACAATATAAATGCAGTTCAATTTTACAAATTCGCTTCGATTTAATTAAATTTATTTAAGAGTCAGTTGGTTGGAACTGATTTAGAGAAATATTAAATTAGAATAATAAAAATCTGTATCATACAGAGTTAATTTAAAAATTTAAAAAAAAATAAAAAATTTAAGAGGAGGCCATGACGTGGTATTTAGGCATATATTTTAATTCTAAAAACTTCTTTATTTAACATTTTCTTGTATTTTTACAAATAAGAGTACTCTTAAGCAGTTTTTGGTTTTTTGACATACTCTGTATATTATTTAACTTTTAATAAAACTATTTCCCCACGTCTTATCTTTGTGAAATCGGATTTTTTGCTGTTTCTTCGTTAAAATCTAAATATCGCCCACAATGTGAGAACCAGTGCTTTAAACCTCCCAATCTTACAGGTTGGCAAAAATTGCCGATAAACCTTTTGAAGTGGCACGACCTGTATACACTATAGTTTAAATTAACATTAAGATCCTACCCAAGTAATGCCATCATATAATCATTTCTGATTGCTTTCATTTTTGAGCAGCATTCATTTCCAGAAATAGAACAAAGTATTTGTAACCAAGCAGCTACTCGAGTTCTTTCCGCGCCACCAGTAATCATTGCTGCATATGGCTTCACTATATAAAGAAAAAGCTGAAACTCTTGATCTAATATCTGTAAACAATTTTATATGGTATTTTTATTACATTAAAAATTTAGAAAAATAATTAAATAATGTATTTAATTCAATAATAAAAAATATATTCGACTGGTCTCAGATATTACAATAGTCCTGCACAGAACACCTGTTAATAAAAAAAAATTTTTTGATCTTGCCCCGCTCCATTTATAAAACATCATAACTCAAAATATTGCATAAGTAGAAGTCAATCATAAATCTGTCAATTTAAGAGTTAATCTCATACTACCAATTAACTATCATACTTTGTGGAAATAAATAACAATAAAAGTATTTAATTTCTCTGCAATATTAAATAAATATAAAACAGTAAAATAAACATTAATTAAAAAAATAATATTAAGAAAAAATATTTAAAACCTGGAGGTTATTGAGGATGCAGTCATAAACATAAAAGAAAAGCCAATAACCTGGTTTTGAATATTTTTTCCTAATTATACAGTCACGACTACTCCCACCTTGATATTGCGAAATGTGAACTTGTGTTGTTCTTCTATAAGTGTAGCGATATGTTAAAAAACTGCACAGCTCTGTTCAATATACAGGGTCTTTCTAAACAAATGCGAAAAATTTTAGGAGTTGATTTCTTGTTTAAAATAAAGGGTGGTTTGCTTCATAAACTTAGGGTCAAACGTCAACCATTAGGGAGATATCGCGGTACAAAAATGGCGAAAAAATGTTTTTATTTTTCATCTCAAAAACGGAAAGCGCTAGAATATTGAAATTCTACAAAAATATTGTTAATTAAAATAATATTCTTTTTAAATATTTTTAAAGCTTCATAGAATTAATAAAAGTGGTTGAAATAGACCACTCCTATCCCTATCGTTTTTGCTAATCAAATTTAAAGAAAGACTTGCGCAATGACCTTAAAAAATATAAATTTAAATAGACTAGTTTATTTGAAAACTTTTGTTACTCTTGTACTTTTTTCGTTTAACTTACCAATTTTAAATTAAAAAAATAAAATAAATGTAAATGATAAGGTGCTGGGACGAGAAAATTTATTGAATTAAAAATTCTATTCAATAAAATCCAATCATTTATTTGTAATAATGTGAACACCTAGTATAAAAAAGTATACATTTTGGGAATTTTAAAAATATACATTTTTGGGAAATTTAAATATAATTGGGTTACTTAACATTGGGAAATTTGGTACATAAAACAATACGTGAAGTGTCAAGGTTTAAAAAGTATGAATCAAACAATTTTCTAGGTTACTCTTATAATAATAAAACAAAAACATTAAACAAGCGAGTAGCCTAGAAATGCAAAACAAATACTGAAAAATTTAATATTTAAAGGGAACAAAATTTTAAGACGGGAATTGATTGTTTATTAGATAAGAAAGAGTTAGTAAAGTCAAGTAAAGAGTTAAAGTTTGAGTTAAGCCCCGTACGGGCTATCCCTAGGGATATGCCCGTACTAAATTTAATTAGTTCAATAAGTTAAGTTGGTTTTTAATGCAAAGTTAGTTGTGATGGTCCACCGGTCTCATGGTCCCAAGAAGATAGTTCCATATGGTACATTTGCCCAGTGACGTAAAGTGACCCTCTATGTATAATTCCAAAATTTTTACGTCACATATGGTGGAGGCGCCCCCGTTCCCAGTGACCTTTGTGAAACGTCGGTTATGGTAAGCTGTGCCCGCCCCAGTTCCAGTGCCCTTTGTGAAGCGATAGGAAAAGTCGCTTATGGTACGCCCTTCCTACCCCTCAGTTTATTTGTGGAAGAAAATACCATATATATGGTAAAGGCGTCCCGTTCCCCGGAGAAGAAATGTGTGTGAAAGGACGAAGATGGGGAAAAATATGTTGCGTAGCGTAGCTGCAAGGAGGTAGCAGCGTAGCTACAAGAAAAGGAAGATAAAGTATATCTTCAGTTTGAAATATGGCTAAATGGAGTTAGCCAGAGGTGATAAAGAAGAATATGGAAATATATTTATTTTTGTCGAAGTTGTATGGTACGTCGTGAAGACGGAGTTCAGAAGCAGCATGAGGCTGCATTAGCACTGGAAGCCGCAGCTCTAGTATGGGGAAGAGCTCTGAAGTATGGTCTTGAATGGTGGGGTACAAGACTATCTAGCGGCCCTGAGAAAGCTCAGGATATGGGGAAATTGGCATGAAGTTGCAGTAACCTGATGTGGAAGAAGAAAATGGGAATGAAAGGCAGACAATGGTATTCGTGGAGAAGTACGGGACAAATGGCCAATGGAACGCACCATCAAAGACATGGACAGGCAGGCAAGGTGGACGCAATTTTTTTATAAAGGCTGGTATAAGAAAAATGTGGAATATTAGGTTAATTTCTAAGTATAAATATTTAAAAAAATTTGATTTTCTTTTTATGAAAGAGATATTTTTTTGTTTTTAAACCATCCAATAAATTTAAAAAAGGGCAAAAGATGAAATAGAAAAAAGTCACCTAATTAATAGTACATGTAAAACATAGTTAATTATTTTCTTTCCCACTGGTATATTAAATAAATCATTGAATTACCTTTTTAATGGTTCAACGTTTTGCTGACGAGACAGGGCCAAGTTCACTTTTATTGTTACAGAACAGGTCAGTTTTAAATAACACAAACTTTTTTTCTTATTTAGCTGTTTGTGTAGTACATAAATATCTAATAAACTTAAAGATTAAAAAAAAAAAAATTACAATTTATGAGTAACAATAATTAGGTCATTTTTTGTCTAAAAAATAATCTTACCGTTAAAACTATATTTATTTAAAGTACCTACTTAAAGAAAAGCTTAAAAAGGTTTTTAACAATTAAGCTAAAATCTTATTTAAACTAATTATTTCAGCAAAAACATCTCTAGAACTTTTTAAATAATTATTTTAGATAATTTATCCGGAAGAATTTTTTAAAATTTCCAAAAAGAGTCATAATGTTAAATATAACCTAAATGATTTTTTTTTTGAAAAAAAAATTAATTGGAAAAAAAACAAAAAATTTAATAAAACGTTAAGATTATTTACGATAAATATAATTTATATAATAAGTAACATAATGTTAGGTTTTAAATATTTGTAAGCTATATGGAACTATCGATTTTGGTAATATTGCTAATTTTTTTAAAGGGGTTAAAGTAAATTTGGCTCATTTCTAATAGCGTTGTGGGTCCAACGCTTTCAGGGAAGGGGCATATGTGAACACCTAGTATAAAAAAAGTATACATTTTGGGAATTTTAAAAATATACATTTTTGGGAAATTTAAATATAATTGGGTTACTTAACATTGGGAAATTTGGTACATAAAACAATACGTGAAGTGTCAAGGTTTAAAAAGTATGAATCAAACAATTTTCTAGGTTACTCTTATAATAATAAAACAAAAACATTAAACAAGCGAGTAGCCTAGAAATGCAAAACAAATACTGAAAAATTTAATATTTAAAGAGAACAAAATTTTAAGACGGGAATTGATTGTTTATTAGATAAGAAAGAGTTAGTAAAGTCAAGTAAAGAGTTAAAGTTTGAGTTAAGCCCCGTACGGGCTATCCCTAGGGATATGCCCGTACTAAATTTAATTAGTTCAATAAGTTAAGTTGGTTTTTAATGCAAAGTTAGTTGTGATGGTCCACCGGTCTCATTGTCCCAATAGATAGTTCCATATGGTACATTTGCCCAAGTGACGTCAAGTAGTATTTCAAAATGTCAACGTCACAATAATGTATACAGGATACTTTTACACGTCAACAGTAGTCAAAAGGTGAAGAAGTTAAAATACAAAAAAAAATAGTAAAAACATTTTTGTCAATACACATTAAAAAAATATAAAATAATACACTAAAACTAAATATACATTTAACAAAATTCTGCATGCACTTGGGCAAGGACCAAGTCGCTAGGAAGGTCCTGAAGAGAGTTTAATAATTTACATATTGTTTATGATAAACTATGGTAGCAAACAGTTACAGACCAAGGATGATAAGCAGGTATAATTAAAGTTAAAGGTACTGTTTAAGTACTTATCAAAGGAGTAGAACGCATGCTTGAGAAGATATCCCTTGACTGCATTTTTAAAAGCTATTTTATTAAGACCTCTAATGCACTGAGGGAGAGCATTGAAGAAAGTAATAGCAAAATAATTGCTGCCTTCCCTAGGTCTAGTAATTCGGTGATAATTATGTACAATATTTAAGTTGTTACGTGTGTTGTAATCGTGTACCTTTTGATGACTCTGGTACGGATGAATGTTTTGTTTTATAAACAGAAGGCATTGTAAAATGAACAGGCAGGGGAAAGTAAGAATTTTCAGACCGACAAAGTTCTCTGTTCAATAATCCCTGTAACCGATTTCGGACATTATTCGAATGCGTTGTCTTTGCAAAGAGAAAATCCTTGTGCTGTGGGCCGAATGACCTCAGACAATCAAGACATGGGATATTTTGTATCCAAAGCAGGCATGATATGCACATAATAATGTGTCTGTGGTCACAGAATTGGATAGGCTCCTTAGGTAGATGTCTTAAAATATCCTTTTGATTAGGTTTTTAACATGCGCCTTTCAGGTAAGTCCAGGGTCCAGTGTGAACCCCAGAAAAACCACTTCGTTACACAGGTCTGCTTGGAGGTGGTTTTGTTCATGTCTTAAAGAAAAGTTTATGTTTTGTGTTTTTGTTAGGTTGAGGGAAAGTTTGTTCGATATAAACCATTGTTGAATACTGTTTTGCGTTTCAAGGATATTTGTACTTTTAAAGTTTGTCAAGTGGTAGCTTTCCATTGTCGTTGTGTCATCCGCAAACAGTATTATCTCAATAAATTGCTGAAGTTTGGCAGGTCGTTCAAAAAAATAAGAAACAAGATAGGCCTTAAAACTGACCCCTGCGGAACGCCATGCCTTATCAATTTTAGATCAGAGGCCTCACGCCTGTACGAGACATACTGAAACCGGTTTGAGAGGTAGCTATATATATCTTCTTTCAGCTATAAGGGCATTTGTAATATGTCTTTATTTGACATTGCTTGGTAGTTTAAATACAATACTTAATTTGTTTTTAAGCAAGAAATTAAAAGGTTTTTTTGCGATATATCCCTAACGGTGGACTTTTGACCCCATGTTTATAAAGCAAACTACTCCTTATTTTGAACAAGGAATCATTGCCTAAAACGTTGTACGTTGTACGTGCAGGTCTAACATAGTGTGTGTGACTCACATACCTCTAAAAAGAACTATAATACTTACTAGTTTCTAAAAATGGCAGTTTATGCGAACACCAGCTTCTAGTGACTTTTATATCGCGATATTGGGAACAGTCACTTACTTCTGTTGGCAACATCGTTCGAGGTCTGCATCCGCAATGTCATTTAACAGATGATCACCAAACATAAACAAACAAGTTCTTATGTGGTTTATATTATTTTATGGTTTTACTTTGCTTTTCGGCAGTGTTCTGACTTTAAACTAGTTAAATTATAAGATAAATTGTTTTTAAGTGCTTTAAACAATGGTTTATTAGTAAAACTTTCAAAGTTTACCTTTATGTGTATGAGACCAGACATCATTCATTTGATATTTTTATTTGCTTTAATGCTCCAAGCGACTGATTTGTAAAATGAAAAAGGAACAATCTAAGTGAAAACTTTGATAAATCCATATCCATAATATAAGATTTTATGGTTTCCGTAAAACTAGTTTGACACAAAAAGTATGGTTTGCAGCTTCCTGCAGGAAAGATTGTTTAAGCTGTGCTACTAGAAGAGTTTGTTTCAGATATTTTGAAAGAAATTTGCAGCAAAAACTTAGCGCTTATCAGTCAAAAAGGGTCCAAAACTGAAAATAAATTAGAACCAGAATACAACCTTAATTTGCTAAAGTTAAAACAGTTGCCATCAATTAAGGAAAAGGCTGGCTTGGATATAGCCATTCAAAGAAAAGATTTATTTTTGAGATATACACATAAAATTGAGTAACACTTTATGGCTCTTTTTAGTACCTCCTGCATTAGGCTATTGCTCTTGAGCATCAAGATGAATCAAATATCTGAACTTTTAATAGTGCACATCAAAGTAAATTGGGTAAGCTTTATTTACAGCAAATTTTAAAAATTATATTAAATATTGAGTATACTAATTTACTTAATATTTTAGATTAAATATGGATCCAAGTGAAAAGGCTCTGGAAATTTCACAAATAAAAGAACAAAATTTATAATTAAGTACTGAAGTAGCTATCTACTGCAAGTAAAAAACAGCTGTTAAAAAAGAAATAAAAAAAAGACAGATTAAAAAATTACAAAATTGAAATATTCGTACCGTATGGTCTGTGGAAATAGTATCTCAGAGTATACCATGTATGCAGCAGGTTATAAAGCATTATGCTTACTTTTAAAAAAGGATACCTTTACCAGATAATTCAACATTAAAACAGAAACATGTCATATGTCCTTAAATAAAACCATATTAAATCATTGTGTTTTTTCCCTTTTACCTTTCCATATTTTTTAGTTTAAATTGATATTTAAAACTTATTCCATTTCATTTTCAAGTTAAAAGATAGAAAAAATACCCAATGTAAATTATGTGCAGTCTACACTTCCTATGGGAAGAAAATATTAACCTTAAAAAATAACTTAAAAATATATAGCGTGTCTACTTAAGTTCGCACTATATAAAAAACTTTTTCATTATCAATTTTACCAAAAAAGTAATTCTTTATAAAAAGTTCTGCATGATGTAAAACCTTAAATGCAATCATCAGATAATAATTTTTTACAGTGGTATACGAGATACGTCAAAAAATATAAATTTTGTTTAAGGGAAAAGTACCCTTATTTTTCATAATTACGAAAATTTTTATAAAGAAAAGATATTTAGATTTAAAAAAACCATTTAAATATGCAAACTTGTTCATTTCAGGAAAAAAAAGAATTCATTCATTACATTTAATTTTTTTATTAGTGCATACTATGGTGACATGCATTCTTATTTTGAAATCTAATTTTTAAAAAAGCTGTCAAAACCGCCAAAAATTCACAGAAATGCTTGTTATCGCAGAAAAAAATGTTAAAAAAGTTTTTGCACTTTACTCAAAACTCATTTGCATATTGTTTGAAAGGCTGTTTTAATCCTGAACATTTTTACCTTATAAAAATTTTTGATATTATGAAAAATAAGGATACTTTCCTCTTGACAAAAATTCATATTTTTTAACACACCTCGTATACCACTGTAAAAAATTGGAACTGAATAATTGCATATTAGCTTTTAGACCATGCAAAACTTTTACAAAGAATAACTTTTTTTTTGTAAAATTAATTATAAAATTTTTTCCAAATGGTGCGAACTTAAGTAGACACGCTGTATAATAATGTTGTAAAAAACAAAAGTATATAAGTTCTTTTTAAGCTAATCATAACATTTAAACTGGCTAACGTCAAACGCTAAATTCTTATATCAACCATAATATTATTTTAAAAACCTATTTTTTATAATAGGTCCGATATTATTTTTAAAAATAATATTTTAATAATAAATAATTTAAAATTTTAAATAATAGTTTATTGTCATTTAGATAATATTATGGTTAAGAAAAAGGTAGTAAAAAGGCCATGAAGGATAAATAAATTATACTTTTGTCAAACTAAATCTTTTTTTTTTTTAATTTAGTATGGAAAAAATTATATTAAGGATAATTGTGACTTATTCGGTAATTATTCCATAGAGGTTGTTAGTAACAAAAAACAAACAAATATAAATTTTATTTGCTTTAAAGTAAAGTATACATAAGAAATATACAAATACACATATTCAGCCACTTTAAAACGTTTATAGAAAACTAAAGCAATAACAAAGCCGCTTTTGTATTACATTTGCTAAAAGGGAATTTTACAAATAATATTAAGTCTTGAAATCAGTGGGATTATTTATTGTTTTTTGTTTGTGTCTGTTTCGCCTGTCTTTGACCTGGAGCGTCTTTTCACTAAATATCTTTTTGCCTATTTTTCTATTGTCTGAATTCTTCCCTTAGGTGACTTCTTATCCCAGTATCTACTTGTTGAGGAAGCTGAAATATCAAAAAGAAAAAGTGCTTAGATATGTCTACATATCGTTGGTGCGTGCCTTAAATCTGATATGTGACATGCTTATCCTGTGACACATATTAGGTATAGCAATCGCACTGACGATATGGACTTTACAATAGGAAAAATGGACCAAAAAACGTAAATGTTTGTGTATGCCAACAGCTTTTGCCTTTTAAAGAAACAAACTTTACGTTAAAATAGTTGTTTTGTTTTGTACAGGGGCTCCAAAACCTACAAAAATGTGAAAATGAGCCAAGACAAAACTGGCTTCATTTTTAATTATTCAGCAAAATGTCAAATAAAAAGAGAATTGAATAAGAATCCAATATCTAAAATTTTACATAAAATAAATAATGTTATTTTTTTGTATCATTTACCTAGTTCTAATAATCAATATAATTAATGTCGAACTTTGTCAATATATTGAAATAAAAAAATGTAAAATCAGGTAAATTATTAAAATTATGTAAAATTGTTGTAAAACATAAATAAAACAATTAAAAAAATTGTTTATTTGCTTAGAAATTCTAGATTTAGGGTCCTCTTTCAATTCTAAAAACCTTTTTTAACACGCTTTTATTAACTTGGGTTGTAACTATCTATCAATCTGGCTGGCTATGTAACGGAATCTTTGAGCCTAATTTTAACCAACTTCCAGCTATTCGATTTCTTTGAAACTTTGCACACGTATTAAGGAAACATGACAATGCAATAATCTGCAAACAGTATCCCGTTATCTTTTTTGGATCGCCAGGAAAAAAATTCCATTATATTATAAAAACAACACCTAGGATGCCATCTGTTGGCAACATTTCAAACTTTGCTATTAAATGAAGAAGAAATTTTTAGTTTTTACACAATTTGGTTAGTTGCACCATTGGTGTTCAATTTTTATGAACAATAAAAATTAATAAGTTCTTTTACACAATTGGGTTAGTTGCACCATTGGTGTTCAATTTTATGAACAATAACAGTTAATAAATGCCGTTAACACGCTTTTTTATTAACTTGGGTTGTAACTATCTGGCTATGTAACGGAATCTTTGAGCCTAATTTTAACCAACTTCCAGCTATTCGATTTCTTTGAAACTTTGCACACGTATTAAGGAAACATGACAATGCAATAATCTGCAAACAGTATCCCGTTATCTTTTTTGGATCGCCAGGAAAAAAATGTCCATTATATTATAAAAACAACACCTAGGTTGCCATCTGTTGGCAACATTTCAAACTTTGCTATTAAATGAAGAAGAAATTTTTTAGTGGGTTGCAATATATTGGCAACGGTCCAAACATTGCCTGGATTGCCATCTGTTGGCAAAATTTCAAACTTTGCTACTTAATGAAGAAGAAATTTTTTAGTGAGTTGCAATCTGTTGGAAAAAATTTTAAAATTTGCCACTCTTGTTCATTAAAAAATTTTTCGCCATTTTGTCAAGAGTAGCAGAAACTAAAAAATGAAAAATAATTAATAGTTTAAAAAAACTAAAAAAACACGCTTTTATATGCAACCGAACTAAAAATTAGAAAATAATTTTTCATTAAAAAAAATATTGTCATTTCATAGTAAAAAGCGTGGGGTGATAAATATATTAAATGTTATAATTATTATATTTGCAAATATCTATGATGGAAAAGTTATGAAAAAATAGTAAAATGCACCCTACGCTTTTTACTATGAAATGACAATATTTTTTTAATGAAAAATTATTTTCTAATTTTTAGTTCGGTTGCATATAAAAGCGTGTTTTTTAGTTTTTTTAAACTATTAATTATTATTTGACATTTTGCCGAATTATTAAAAATAAAAGCAGTTTTGTCTTGGTACATCACATTTTTATAATTTTGGAGCCTCTGTACAAAATATAACAAATTTTTCCAAAGTGAATCTTGTTTTTTAAAAAGAAAAAGCAGTTGCCATACTTACACGACTTTCTGTAAAATTTAAATTTTTGGTCCATTTGTCCTATTGTAAAGTCCATCCATGGACATACTGTATAAAACTGGCAACCAGATTTTAAATAGAGACTATTTTAGTCATTATTTTTGTAAATTTTAAAAAACTGTAGGTACCTACAGACTTACATACAGCAATATACCATTTTTTAATTAAAATCAAAGATTACTAATTTACAAAATGAAAAGAAGAGTAATTATTTTTACTTACCTAAAGTTGTCAAAGGTTGTTCAAAATGATATTTTCTTTTGTCAGATATAACAGTAGGTAGATTTTGGGAGGGCAATGCTGTGAATTTTAGCCTTTTACGGCGTCCACACTGCACAAAATCTTGAGGCAAGAAATGTGCAGAACATACTACATTTCTACCATATACCTGATCGGGATTTCTTTTAACCGCTATAAGCCATTTCCTCCTTCTATGAGGACTTGTTGGTAGTCTTTAAAAAAAGATAATTTCTAGGTATTAATAATTTTCATTTGTTGAAGTTTGGGGCGCTGATTACGATTCTGAAGGATTTTTTTGTTGTACACGTTTTGTCTTCGAGATATACATACATCTTTAAACTTAAAAACCAAATTTACCCTATTTTCACTATATTTCTCCTTCTTTTTGCAAGCAATTTTTGACATAAAGCTAATTTGGCACTAAATATTTAATTTCCACCTCTTAGAGTCCCATTATTCTTTTTTTTCCCTTTTTTCCATAAAAATGTTAAGTTTTACTGAAAGGCTTTGCAAAAATGGTTAAAATAAATAAAAAAATGGATTTTTAAGAGGTGGAAATCAAATATTAATTGTCAATCTAGAGAAAAACTCAAGAATTGTCTGCAAAAAAGGGGAATATGCCAAATTTAGGTGAGTTTTCAATTCAAGTGTGATAATTGATATCTCGAAAATAAATTGGACAAAAAATTCTTTTTAATTCGTGAGCAGCGTACACCAAATCTTAATAAAATCGGCGATGCGTCCGGTTTGTAAATAATTACCAAATCTAATAATACCATATTTTTTTTACTTACTGGTGAAACGTAACATCGCATCCTTTGTTGTTAGAAGTATTAAAACAACTTTGCACTAAACAGCGCGTCGGCATTGTTCAATAATTAAATGTTTTTCTGTAAATCACTTTTAATAAATCACAAAATCGGCAAAAATGGAATTAAAATTCCAAAAACACAAAATATGCCACAATCTGAATGACAGAATTGAGAATAACGAGTGACAAGTGACAATGTTGCCAATAGTAGTAAAAGCTAGATTAAAAAATAAAATTACTAGAAGCTGGTATCTGCAGGATCCGCCGTTTTATTTTATAGGCTTTAAATACGGGTAATTTATCTAGTTCTTTTTTGAGGGGTGTGGTGTGACTGGCATTAGAGGCCTGGTTTTAAGAGCTGAATGTTTTCTTGGATTTTTTGGACTTACCAATTTAAACTAGTCATTTGTCCAAAATATTTAAAAAAGGGGAAAACCATGACTGAATATATTATTTAAAAATACAAGATTGTTTAATTTATGTAAAATAAATATTTTTTCTAATAGCTTAAGATAATTTAAACTAAGTATGTTATGTGCGTATTTACTGTCATGAGAAAAATAATTCACTCCATTTATTATGGTAAGAAAGCCCAAGCTAAATCGAAATTTACACGAGCATCAAAGGGACATATTGGGCTGCAAAGCTTAGATGAAAAAAAGAAACAAATGTTATACAGTGATCGCTAAAAATGTTGAACCATGTGGGAAACTTTTATTTTTGATTTAAAAAAAAACATTTGATAAGTAAATAAATTTCTCTGCATACAGCTGATTAAAATTTAAATAATCCATAGCGTATACAAGGTAGGTGCAAATTACGGAATATGACACAGGAGAAAACTACCTTTATTTTTTATTTTAGGAAAAATATTGTTTAAAAATCTTGTTTAGAATTAAAAGATATGTCACATGTTAAAAGCAGGGCCTCCTTATAAAAATTGGAAAAAAACTTACTTTTCCAACTTACCCTGTATAGAGATTATATCAAGCTAAATTAACTGCCGAAAATTATCCTTATTGTCCGTAAATTTCGAAAAAATGCCTTAGCTTTGATATTCTTAAGGTATTTAAGTATATTGAAATCACACACACAAAAACAAAAGTAAATTCTTGCTTTTTTCTGGTTTAATAAGACTAAAATTTTAGGATCCCTTTGGATTAATATTCCACATTGTTTTTTACTTATAATTAATGTCTTTACTTTCTAAAAATATAAATTTGTTTTTTGATTTTCGATTACACTGTTTAAAAACTGAAGCTTATTGGTATTACGGTAATCAGAAAAAAGTTCATAGAAGTTTAAAACAATATTTTAGGATTATTCTAAATTAAAAACCAATAAATAATAGTAAATTTAAAAATATGAAGATTTTTTATAAGGAACAGATGATGAGAAACATTAATCTTAAGAGGCTTTTAAATTTTGGCCTTATTAAACCACAAAAAGCAAAAATTTAGATTTGTTCTTTGAAGTGATTTAAATGTACCTAAATGCTTTAGGAATAACGAAGATTTAATTTTTTTGATATTTAAGAGCAATAAGAATAATTTAGGGCAGTTAATTTGATTTGATCTAATCTCTATACGAAGTAAGTTGAAAAAGTAATTTCCAGAGACTCTGCTTTTAAAATATGGCATAACTTTTCATACTAAACAAGTTTTCAAAATAATATTTTTCTCTAAGTTGAAAAAAAGGTAGTTTTTCTTGTGTCATATTCGTTAATTTGCACCTACCTCGTATACGCTATGATTTATTTAAATGTTAATCAATGTTTTGTGAGTTTTGGTATATGTAGAGATTTTTATCAGGAATACATTTTTTTGAGAAATCAAAAATAAAAAAGTTTTCCATATGGTTCAACATTTCTGGCGGTCACTGTATAATGAATATATTTTTATCGGTGGGGAAAGCGGCTATAGATTTTTAATATATCAAAAAAGTATTGTTATTATTTCGGCTTGTAAAAATCGTTCGAACCTATATTTTTCGTTATCCTTTAATTATTTTCTTCCAAATAAAAAAATTACACCCTATCTAAATCTGATGCGCTCTACAATTTCTGATGAATTTATTTTTGTTTTTATGATCGGTCCTGTATACGGAGCTCATATTTGGTGTAGGTACTTAACCGGGTACAAGGTATTCTCCGGTATATTAATCCGACATGCTATAGTAAATCCCGAAATCCTCTCTTGGGCTCCCCTACCATAATAAATTGACTCTTACTCTGAATAGGGATAAATTCCTTAAAATAACCCAATAATTAATTTAGGTATCTCCGTATAAAATAATACCAAGTGCTTTTAAATATAGGTGGCGTTTTCAGGGCAGATTTTTTTCACAGTTTTAAAAATTGTAAGCTTTCACAAAATCTATGCACTTTTAGCAAAAAATATGTCAAAAGCTCTTTCGTAGCGACTAAAATTTTTCTCAAAATGATAATTTCCAATAATAAAGAAAGCTATTTTAAAATAAATGCAAAAAATAAAGAAAAAAAAACAGAAAATTGCACATTAAAACGGCGTGTAGGAATAACTGGTCACATAGTCCAAAATTAGAAAATACAAAATATAACCACAATCGGTCATACACTGGCAGTAGTGTTTTCTTTTAATTTTCTTTATAAGTTTATATTTATTCTTAATTAAACTTGCACAGAGTGTTTCCTAAATGCGTAAAAAAGTGAAAAAAATAAGGCGAATATCCAAGCTAATTCTATGAAAAAAAAGCATTTAAAATACAAATTGTAATTTTTTTAAAAAACCTTAAATTTATAATGTTCTGAAATACCTCGTATAAAAACAAGTGTCTTTGCCTTTATACCTTTTATTAACAATCGAACGTTACTATGGGGACAATAGCGACAAATCTTAGCTTGTCAATGTCTCAAAGTTTACACCACAAAAATCGAATCTATACAACTACTTCGATGGTTTTCTGTCGCCTTTTATAGTAATGTGGAAGAGTGAAGAATGATCTAGAATTTTGGAGAAATATCGCGTAAATTCTATAGTACAGGATCACCTAAAAGTTTTTAATGGATAATTCGCGCGTTTTCGGAAACCTTCGAAAGTGATAAAAGAACTTTTAAAAAATTAAGGTAGAGATTTAAAAAATTAACAAACTAAATTAAATGATCTTAACTTTCTAAAATTCTTTAACGTAAACACATTTATAAAAGTCTGTAACATTATTATTTTTACATACTTTATAAATAATATGTATGTCTTTAATTAATAGAATTGTAGAAAGTTGGGATTATTTAATTTAGTTTGATAATTTATTTAAATAATTAACCTTAGTTTTTCCAAGCTCTTTCAACACTTACGAAGGTTTTTGAAAGCGCTCGAGTTAGTCATTTAGAACTTTTCATACATCCTGTAGTATACGAGAAAAATCTAGATCGTTCTCCACTCTTCTACGATACTATAAAAGGGCAACGGAAAACCTTCGTTTAGTTTTTTTATCGCTATATCTTAGGACCAGGATCAAAGCGCTTCAATTTTTAGTATTTTGGCGTGTACCCTATAAAGTAGGTACTATCAAAGATATTTCTATCTTGCTTAATTTTAAATACAATTGAAATTAAATTCGCTAGAGAAACATAATTAAACAATAACATATTGTGACGTAGAATTTGAGTATATAAGGCCATTTTACGTCACTGGGGCAAATGTACCATATGGAACTATCTTCTTGGGACCATGAGACCGGTGGACCATCAACACTAACTTTGCATTTTTTAAAAACCCTAACTTATTTGACTAACCCGTACGGGGGCTTAACTAAACTTAAACTTTTTTCGAACTTCACTGTTACTACCTCTTATCTAATCTCGTTCTAATTTCTTTCTCTCCCTTTAAATATTAAATTTTCCAGTGTTTGTTTTGCATTTCTACGCGACCCAGTTTGTTTAATGTTTTTATTATATTATTATAAGAGTAACCTAGAAAATTGTTTAATTCATACTTTTAAAACCTTGACACCTGACGTATATCTTTATTTAGCAAAATTCCCAATGTTAAGTAACCTAATTAAAATGTATACTTATTTTAAAATTCCCAAAAATGTATATTTTTAAAATTCCCAAAATGTATACTTTTTTATACTAGGTGTTAACATATGCCCCCTCCTAAAAGCGTTGGACCAACAACGCTATTAGAAATGAGCCAAGTTTACTTTCAACCCTTTAAAAAAATTAGCAATATTACCAAAAACGATAGTTCCATATAGCTTACAAAAATTCAAAAATCTAACAATATTTTACCTATTATTTAAATTAATGTAAATAATCTTAACTTTCCAAAGTTTCAAAAACATCAAAAAGTTTCATCTAAGATTAGAAAAATATGAAAACAAAAAAATGTTTAAATAGCCTTTAATCCAAAAAATAATTGTTATGATTGATTAAAAGTCTCGACTTTTTTTTCTTTGTTAAAAAATTTGTCATTGATTATATTTTTTTCTGTTGTTAACAGAATAACTTGTAAATTTAAGATTTTTTCCAAGTAATTTTATTTAAATATAATTGCAACGGTTAAGATTATTATTATTATTTTTTTTTTTTTTTTTTTTGAGAAAAGTGGCCTCTCTATATAAAACACTTTAAATACATAGTGTTATTACTCATTAACTTTACTACATATTATGTACTATACAAAAATATCTGACTTGGTAAATAAAAAATGTTTATTTGAAACTAGCTAGCTCTGCATTATTAGAAATTGTCTTGACCTTTCCCGTTTATTGTATATCATCAAAACAATGACCCTTTCATAACTTAATATCACATATACGGTGGGTTAAAAAAAAATAGTTATTATCAAATTTTACTTTTAGGCGACTTTTCTCTGCATAATAAATAATTATTATTATTATTATAACTATTTTTTCTAGTAAGTAAACACCAAAAAAAATACAATTAATTAACAAAATAACACAGATTTACCTAAACACTTTATAAATAACATACTGTCCTAGATTGTCCTTCCTTTGTTAACTTAAACTGTGTCCACCTTGCCTTCCTGTCCATGTCCTTGAACGTGCGTTCCAATGGTTATTTGTCCCGTACTTCTTCTCCATATACCATTGTCTGCCTTTCACTCCCATTTTCTTCTTCTACATCAGGTTACTGCAGCCTCATGTCAATTTCCCCATATCCTGAGCTTTCTCAGGGCCGCTTAACAGTCTTGTACCCCACCATTCAAGACCATAACTTCAAAGCTCTTCCCCATACTAGAACTGCGGCTTCCAGTTCCAATGCAGCCTCATGCTGCTTCTAAACTCCGTCTTCACGACGTAAAAGGGCGTACCATGAGCGACTTTTCCTATCGCTTCACAAAGGGCACTGGAACTGGGGAGGGCACAGCTTACCATAACCAACGTTTCACAAAGGTCACTGGGAACGGGGACGCCTCCACCATATGTGGGCATACCCCCACTAGGGGTAGCCCGTACAGGCTTAACTAAAACTTTAACTTTATACTTAACTTCACTTTACCTACTTCTTATCTAATCTCTTTCTAATTTCTTTCTCTCCCTTTAAATATTAAATTTTCCAGTGTTTGTTTTGCATTTCTACGTGACCCAGTTTGTTTAATGTTTTTATTTTATTATTAAGTAATTAGTAACATAGAAAATTGTTTAATTTATACTATTAAAACCTTGACACCTCACGTATATCTTTATTTAGCAAAATTCCCAATGTTAAGTAACCTAATTAAAATGTATACTTATTTTAAAATTCTCAAAAATGTATATTTTTAAAATTCCCAAAATGTATACTTTTTTTATACTAGGTGTTCACAATATAAACTAACAAATTTCTTTTATCCAACACTTACATATAATATCTACATAATTGATCAGATTTTGAGGATATAAAGTGTACTATAAGTCACTAGTGAGCTTAAGTACCCTTTAGCTCACTAGTGAATTATAGTGAATAATTTTGTTGCTGGTGTTGACAATGACAAGTAACAAATAATGGATGACGTTTTCAAATTATTTTCGATATTAAAAACGATTTATACGAAAGTGTTGGATAAAATTTTGTATTAGACACGTGAGTTATTACATATAAGTCACTTAAGAAAATTACTCTCTCGCCCTTCGGGCTGGAAAGTTAAACTTTTCTTGCGTGACTTATATGTAATATAACTCACTTATCTAATAAATAACTATAATCTTTCCTATGTTTCTTGGGGGATCTAGGGATTTTATCATATTTCTGAAAACCAATACAAATATATATATATATATATATATATATATATATATATGTATATATATATATATATATATATATATATATATATATATATATATATATATATATATATATATATATATATATATATATATATATATATATGTATATATATATATAATCCGAATAATTAAAAAAAAGATATAATGTAATAAATGGCTACAAATACAGAATATGATGCCTTAGCTTATTTAAGTAACAAAAATTTATATGAACATATTTCCTAAACCTCTTAACTTTTGATCTTCAGGGTCTTGATGTTTTAAAAAGAAAGAACTTTGACACGCCCCTATAAGCGCCAATAAACATTTTTATTGTAAAACATTTTTAAATATATTTCTGCCCGTCGCACAAATAACACCCTGTGTAAATATTACACACACGCCAGTGGAGTAGTTTTTTTCAGAAATACTCGTTTAGGTACAGCTAGAAACGTAACTTAGCATATTATTATTTTTAAGTTAAAGCTTCATTAGCTCCTTAGTGCTGCAATTACCACTGCCAAATTTTATTATTGTCAGGTAGGAATATTTAAATAATAATAGAAAAACTTATTTTTTTAACAATCTGTATTTTTAGCCCCTATTTTTTTACCACAATTAGGAAACACTAAGTATTTTCATAATTTGTTTACTTTGTCAAATGTATGGTCCTTTTTGCACTCATTTGGATCTTCATGTACAAAGCAGTCCAGCAATTGAAAATCTTCGGACAAATTTTGGAGGGTATCCTGCCACATATTGTCGGTTTCCCATTGTGCTGCAGGAACTGGGCCTGCATGAACTTCATGCAGATCTCTAAGAGCTCCATCAGGTGGTGGTGACATAAAAATATCAACAGCTTCGTCCAGAAGCAACGATGTTGTAAGGAAACCGAGGTATCTACACGTTAAAATAAAGAAATAATCCAATACAGGGTGTTTAAAGCTAAGTCGGTACTATTGCTTAGTATCTCAATATTATAGATTCGAATTTGATTAAATTGACAAAAAATTATATCTTTTTACGCCGATTACAACGGGTATGTCAGAAAAATAATTGAACATTTAGGTCACGTCATATGCAGCAGTGCGAACTTTTCTTAGTTGGATTTCTGCAATTTTTAAGTCACTTTTGCATTCTACGTAAACTTCTTTAAAAAAGTCACATCAAACCTGCAATGGCAATATTGGGTAATGATTAAGTCGGCACTATTGCTAACTTTCTTATTATAATAGATCTACTTTGGTTAAATTAGAAAATATTTGTATTTTTACGCTGATTAAAATTGGAAATGTCAGAAAAATAATTAAACATCTAGGTCACGTGATATGCAGTAAAATGTATTTTTTTAGATGAAATGTATGTACAGTTTTTATTTAACTTTGGCATTCTACGTAAAATTATAAATAAAAAAGTCATATAAAAGCCTATTTTAAAACTAGTAGTTTTTGAGATATTGTTCCAAATCACCTCGTATATAAAAACACCTCTTCGCTTTTATACCTTTTATTAACAATCGAACGTAACTATGGTTACAATGACGAAATCTTTACTTGTCAATTTCTCGAAGTTTACACCACAAAAGTCGAAAATATACTACTAGTTCGAAGGTTTTCGGTCGCCCTTTAATAGTAATGTGAAAGAGTGAAGATTGATCTAGAATTTTGGGGAAATATCGCGAAAATTCCATAGTACAGGATGGCATAAAAGTTCTCAATGTATAATTCGGGCGTTTTTGGAAACCTTCGAAAGTGATGAAAGAACTTGAAAAAATTAAGGTAAATTATTTAAATATATTAACAAACTAAACTAAATAACCCTAACTCTCATAAATTTTTAACGTTAACACATTTTAAAAAGTTTGTAACATTATTAAAAATTAAAAATTGCCATGTTGCAATACCTATTAGGTAATTATTAAATCGACACTATTGCTTTTTATTAGAAAAGATACGATTTTGGTTTATTTAGCAAAGAGTTGTATTTTACGCCTATTAACATAATAATATCAAAGAAACAATTGAACATGGGGGTCACGTGATATGTAGCAAAACGTGTTTTATATTATTGAAATGCTTTTGTTCTACTTTTTTACGATAAAACCAATTTATTTTGTTATTACTGTTAATATCTTGAAAGCTACTTACTTTTAAGTCAAGTTTGATATATCTTTTTAACTAGAATTTTACGTAGAATGCAAAAGTAAAATATTAAATAAATAATATTTATTATTATATTAATAATATATAAATTGTAGAATTTTATTTAAAAAAGTACGTTTCGCTGCATATCACGTGACCTGGATGCTCAATTGTTTTTCTGACTTTTCTGTGTTAATCAGCGTAAAAATACAAATCTTCTTTAGTTTACCTAAGTCATATGATAAGAAAGTTAGCAATAGTGCCGACTTAATCATTACCTAATAATGTAATGGCAATATTTAACTGCCAATATCTCGAAAACTACTAACTTTTGGTTAAGGTTTAATAGAACTTTTTTATTTAGAATTTAACGTTTAATACAAAAGTAAAATAGTAATTTAACCAAAGGTTATTCTCTTGTACTAAGAAAGTTAGCAATACTGCCGACTTAATTATTACCTAATAATGCAATGGCAATATTTAACTCTTTAACCAAACTCGTATCCCCTATAATAGAAAAGTTAGCAATAGCGCCGACTTTACTTTAAACACCCTGTATACCGATTCAGCTAAATAACTTAAAATTTAGACAATAAGAGAAGAGGTATTGACCCAAACAACACAAAATGTACATAGTGTTCCATTTTTTGATGTTTTAATTTTTAAAGTTTAATCCTTTTTCTTTAAAAAAAATGTAATGTAAGCTATGGTTGCTTATCAAAATAGAAATTTTTTAGAGTTAGTAGAGTAGAGTAGGTTTTAGGAATTGTGTGAAGATCCCATATCTAAAATCTTACAATAAATGAAAGAAAAAAAATTTTGGGATCTTGTTTTTTTATTGGTTTTACACCTTTTACCTAAATTTTACATTTTTATATTTAAATATATTTTTAAAAAACTTTAAAATTTACTATAATATTATATATAATAAAACTAAGTTGATAAAGTGTGCATGCCGATAAACCTTTAAGGGACTTATATAGTGTAATAGCCCTTTATCCCCCTCGAACAAGAAAGTTTCTGTTTTAACCTAAAGGGCGTATTTTTAAATATATAAGGGCTTTTTTAACCCTTTAACTTGGAAAGTAAGTGTAGTGGCACCCTCTGTTATCGAGTATTTAACTTCATTCAGAAAAGTGTAGTGGCGCCATCTGTTGTCAAGTACTTACACTTCATTCAGAAAAGTGTAGTGGCGCCATCTGTTGTCAAGTATTTGAACTTTATGCGGAACAACGGTTATTTGGGTTGCGTTTTTAAAGGCACTGCGAGCAATTGCAGCATGTGTAGTAATGGCGCAAAATTTAAAAATTCCAATTTTATTAAAGTTCTTAAATTACAATTGTTACCATAGTAAAGTTATTAAATTTTGTGTATTCATACGGGAGTAGCTAACTTTTATTTGAAAGTTAAAGCGACATAATTTTAGTTATTTAAACTACTAGTTATTAGTTCTGAAAACATTTGAAAATTTAGGTTTTTACATTTCGCGCCTTTACTATTGATGTCGACGATAATGTCGAGAATATTCTAGAAGGTGTAAAAAAATTCTCAAACTTTCCCGAATATCCTAGAGCCCAGCTCTCTGAATATAAAAGAGCACGGTGTCGCCAGCCAGATTTAGTTCAATTTGAGCACAGAAAGAAGCGATTTCGAAACGAAAAGAAAATAACTTATCTGTAAGCCTTTATTTTGAGGTATCACGTGTGAGTATTTTTAATAGCGTATTTAATTAATTCTCGATTTTAAAGCCAAAAACAAAAAAATTGTCTGTGAGCCCAAATTGTGAAATATTAAATGTGAGTATTTTTAATAGTGTGTTTATTTATTTCTTTAGTTTTTTCTTTTATTTGTTTTTCTATAAAATGTTTCTTTAATTTATATTTTACAGAATACAATGCGTCAACGTAAAAGTGGAGGAGATCTTGCCAGTTTTGCAGCGAAACGGCGAAAAGAAAAAAAAATATCGAAGAAATGAAACGGAAGAAGAGCACGAAGCACGTTAACAAAATCAACGAATTGAAATGAGCCCCTAAGAAGCAGAAAAAGCGAAAAAAGAAAAGGAAATAAAAATATTGAAGAATCGAGAATTTTAAAAGATAATCTAACAAAGGAAGCATTCCACTACAAACCAACGAAAAAATATCCAAATATTATTTAAAACCATACCAACGTAGAGTGGTTATTTCAAAGAGCTTTTAATTCTTATTCTTAAGAAAATACCTGGTGAAGAGAAAATCGATCGATACGACGGTATCTTTTGAAAAAAGTGTCAACTTCACTACTAAATTTTTAAACTCTTTACAAGTACCAGGAATGCCATTACACTGCATTGAAAATTGGATCTCCAATAATAATACTCAGAAATCTTAACACCCCAAAGCTATGTAATAGAACGAGGATAATCGTAAAATAGCAATCGAATAATATTATTAAAGCTGAACCTATTTCTGGAAAGAACAAAGGGCAGACAGTATTTATACCTAGAATACCACTGATCTGAATTGCCATTTCAATTTAAAGATTACAGTTTCCAATTAAATAAGCCTTTAGTTTACAATTAACAAAGCGCAAGGACAAACTTTAAAATATTGTGGCATCAACCTCAAAGAATCGTGCTTCTCTCACGGTCAGCTATATGTAGCTTGCTCAAGAATAGGAAATTCAAAAATTTATACAGGGTGATTCAAAAGTCGATCACGAAACTTAAGGGGTGATTCTACTTGACAAAATAAGGGTAGAGCTTCCTATATTTTTTTTTCAAAATGTCATTCGTTTTCGAGTTGCAAGCCGTCAAAGTTCAAGTTTTTATTTTTTGTTTTTTGAATTACTCGCTTACAGAAAAACCGATTTGACTTATATTTAAAACCTAGATGAAATCCTCTACTTTTCGTCATTCTAGTAACAATTCACATTGATTGTTTGCCGCTAGAGGGCACTTTACCTACATTGAAAATGGTTTTTTGTCATAATTTTTTAGTGTTGACAGCTATAGTAGTTTTTGGCATGTTTTATGAAAGACTGATGCCAGGCCTTTAAAAAACGGTTTAGACGTAAATCCTCCCTAAAAATTAAGAGGTAAATTTACTTTTCTCATTTCATTACCACCAGTTACCAGGCAAATTATACTAAAGCTGTCAGTGTAAAATAAAATACGCCTTTTACACTATTTAATTTATAAATTTAAAATAACTAATAATGGCTAATCAGTAAATATTCATAGTATATGGATTATTGCGATATACATTTAATTGCTAAAAATTAATGAAACAGTACTTAACAAACCAAAAAGATTCTTAAAATGTCCCCCATTTTCTTCAATACATTTCCTAAGACTATTCAAAAATGTCGCCTAACTAACCAATGAAAAATTCCTGGTATTTCTTTAATAATTTGGCACTTTTCGATTATCCTGAAGCGAAGATCCTCCGCGTTGATTACTGGAGTATCGTACACCAATTGTATCAAATGACCCCAAAGAAAAAAATCCATAGGATTAAAGTTTGGTGACCTCGCTGCCCATGCCAATGGTCCACTTTGTCCTATCCATCGCTCAGGAGAATAGCGAAAGCGCATAGCGCCATCTTTAACCATAAAGGCGTTACAGCTGTTTAAAAATGGTTTAGAGATATCAATTAGCGATTAGAACGGTAACCCGATAGAAAATTAATCATTCGACGCCGCGGTAGGACTTAAAGTAATAAAACTTAACCAAAGAATAGTCGTTAACGACAATAATTTGTCAACGTGTGCAAACGCTATACGTCAAATCCTAACATGTTAGGCACTGCGCCCTCCGCGCTTAAACCTGGGGCGTAGCGGGGCTTAGAGCGCCGAGCGCAGACGCAGAGCCTTATAATTATTTGATGGCGGGCCATTAACGTACTCCTTGCATTTTTACCCAAATATTATTTTCTGAACATACCCCTTGTAATTTCAACCAATCAGAGACGGAGAAATTTTATTTAGACTTAATTTTTAACCAATTAGAGAGCAGTATTGTTTCTAACCAACCCGACTTTTCTGAACATACCCCTGGTAGTTTTCAAGGTCAAAGCATACAAAACGTCAATAATAACAAAGATAGCTGCGGTTAGATAATAAGCGGTAAAAACCAGTGGTAACTAAATAAAAAAGCAGTGTTCGTAGTAAAAGCATTTATGCTTTAAATAAAATATTACATACGTTGGAGAAAATAACTTTAAACATGATAAATTCTTAAAAGTCGTTTAAAATGTATTTTTAATGGTAATAAAATACGCCATTTTATTTTCGAAACTATGACAAGTGGAATTTAGTAAATGTGGTACATTTTACGGCTTTTAAGGCTACCTTTCTATTGGTGATAAAATATATAGGGTTTTTTCATTAAAACCAACTTTGTGTTATAACTTTAAAATAAAAATCAATAGAAAAAATATAGGTACGCCACTGGATTCTACGTAAAAATCCTAAAACTTTTTGTTTACATTTTTTTAATCTCTAATATCAAGCGAGTTACAAGTGCCTGGTCAAATTGACAAAATTTGAAAAGCACCCTGTATCTTCAAAACGAATGTTTAAAAAACTAAAAAACACGCTTTTATATGCAACCGAACTAAAAATTAGAAAATAATTTTTCATTACAAGAGTTTGTCACTTCAGAGTAAAAGCGTGGGGTGCTTAATATATTAAATGTTATAATTATTCTATTTGCAAATATCTATAAGGAAAAGTTATGAAAAAATAGTAAAATGCACCCCACGCTTTTTACTCTGAAGTGACAAACTCTTTGTAATGAAAAATTATTTTCTAATTTTTAGTTCGGTTGCATATAAAAGCGTGTTTTTAGTTTTTAAACTATTATTTATTTTTCATTTTTAGTTCGATATATCAATTAGTTTTTAAAATAAATGCTCCAGTTTATTCACTAAAAAATTCCTTCGCCATTTTGTCAAGAGTAGTATTAGGACATTTATTTATCCTGGCGGTCCTAATCAGGATAACGGGATACTGTTTTAAATTATTGCATTGTCATCGGTCCTTGATACGTGTGCAAAGTTTCAAAGAAATTGAATCGCTGGAAGTTGGTAAAAATTAGGCTCAAAGATTCCGTTACATAGATGATGATAGATAGGTTACAACCCAAGCTAATAAAAGTACTTTTAAAAGCACCTCCATCAATCCCTTAAGCTGCACCCCCAGTCACTTAAAAATCTTAAATGGCAACACTCCTGATGTGGCACCTCTTTGGAAAGCTTATGACAAATGCTTTTCGTTGGCCATAAAAACTTGGGTTAAAATCAAATACTACCCTTTAATTTTAGAAAAATCATACTTTTCTATTCATAAAGAATACCAGAAAATGTCCAAATAAATTAATGTAAAATTATTTAAAAGTTAATAATAAATTAAAATATTACTCCCTGCAAAGCTAACCTGCCCTCAAAAGAAGTTCTGCTTAGTTCTGTTGCACAAGGGCTTAACAAAAACTTTTTCTAGACAAAATTCGAAAAGAGAACTAATCAACGCCAACCAGATTTTTTATGGGGCGGGTTAGGGATTAATATTTAAATTTATTATTTAATTTTATTATTTTCTTTTTAAATTTAATTGGACATTTTCTGTTTTTTTTTATTAAGGTACGATTTTTTTAAATTTAAGGGTAGAATTTAATTTTACCCCATTTTTTATGATCAACAAGAAGCATTTTTCATAAGCTTTTCAGAGAAGTACTATATCAGGGGTGTTGCCATTTAAGAGTTTTAAGTGACTGGGGGTGCAGCTTAAGGGGTTGATAGATGTGTTCTGAAAAATACGTCATTTATATTCCCCCAGGTTTTATAGACACGGTATTTTTTTATTTTATATTATTTGTCTTGGGTTAGAAAATATAGTATTGTAAGTTTTAAAAACTCACCCTGTATTTGATTTATCCATCTTTAATAGTTTTCGAAATATGAAATATGACTACTTATACCTACCTACGTGAGACTGTAGATGTAATGGAAATTATATCCATCCAGATTTAAATAGCCATATTTCCGAAACTATTAAAGATAGATCTATTAAATGTGGTATTTTTGTAAAGTTTTTTAAATGGTAACATAATATACAGGGTGTTTCATTTTAAAAGTGTTCCTCTAAATTTTTCATGAGTTTTTGATGTTCGTTTGTTTTTTTATGCTTCAGAGATAACAGATGAAAAAGTATAAAACTTTTATACAGGACGTTTTTTCCCATCCTCCTTGGTTATAGTTTAAAGTGAGTGGCAAAATATAAATAAAAACCCTGTACAAACTTAAACATTCTCGATTTTCACATGAAAAAATCTTTATTTTCTGAAAATTAACCAAATTTCATATTTAAAAGTAATTTTTATTTCTAAACATCTTTTCCCTATAACAATTTGCAATATTAGCAAAAGTACAGGTACTTTAATCTTAAGCAAAAATTAAATTTTCGGCCAAACTTTGTAGATGATTGACACAATTTGATATCTGATTTATTGTATATTAAGTTTTGGACTATGCAGAACTTTTTACAAAGAATTTTTGTTTTCGTAAAATTAATAATACCAAAGTTTCCCATATGACGCCAACTTACGTAGACACACTGTGTACGACTATTTTACTAGAGTGTTTTACACTGGAAAAATGTCATAGCAACCTTCTGTTTTCTACTGACAAAACTCCTACCTGCTGCTACCTTGATAAAACCAATACGGTATTTCAGCGATAAAACTTAGTTAGGTTAAAGTAAAAAGGTAAAAAATTATTGTTGATTTATATGTAAATTGAAGGTTGAACACTTAATTTTAATTCTCGTGAAATAGTTTGGTCAAATATCATTCGAGAAAAAAATTTTTAGGCAAAATATTTTTCTTGTTTAATTTAATTTGCTGCTTTTTGTTAATAAGTAAATGATGGTATTTCAGCGATAAAAGTTATATAGGTTAAAGTAAAAAACTATTGTTTCTTTATAGGCAAATGAAAGGTTAAAGACTTACTTGTAATTCTCGTCAAATAGTCTTGTCGAATATCATTCGAAATAAAACAAATTAAGCAAAACATTTCTCTTATTTTATTCAAGTTTAATGCTTTTTGGTTATTTCGTTTATAACATTTATTTAATTATTGTAAATGTCGTTTACGAAATTGCTAAGCAATAAACTTTAATACTCGCTTATGCTGCGTCCACGCAGCTTTAGGATGTTAGGCGCTGTTGCCACAGGCCACTTTTTGAAGTTGATATGGGCCACAAAAAGTGGTTGGTATATGGTCTACTGTCGCCAACTTGTAGTTCTGTTTTAAACAATGCAAAAAATGTATTCCTTTTTACACGGGCGTTTTGACAACTACAATTAAACTTCTGTCGCCGTCAGTCGCCAATCCCGTCCACTGACAACAAAACACATGCAGCGGTTGAACGAACTACTTTTTGAGGTCGGATCGGCTACTATCAAACCATTTTTTGTGGCCCATATCAACTTTAAAAAGTGGCCCGTGGAAACACGGCTCTATATACTGTAACGGTGTAATTAACTTATAGGCTCTAGTTAAGCGGCTCCTGTTGTCTAAAAGTATTTATGCAGAACCTTTGAGTATACAATACCTAGAGGGCTTTCGTGTATTATTAGTGTTAACTTTTACGAATGAAATTTCTGTAATTGGCTTATTTTTTGTTATGGGAATACTTTCGTGTCTATGAGTTTTGACGAGTGCAGCGATATTTTAAGTATTTTTAAATCTTTGACTTTGTGGCAGTCGGATTTCTAGAATATAGATGTGGATTTTGCGAACTTCCAATACACCACAGAGGTCGTTTTCTTCCTGAAGTGTCAAAACCTAACCTGAAAGGACACTTTTGTTTTTCATTGTTTAATAATTTAATATTTGTTTTAGATAAATCCGGTTGTTTTTTTTCTTTCTTTCTTTCTGTAACCACCTGGAAAGAAAGTTATTCTTTAAATACCAGCTTGATGTTAGTCATCTTGTTACTTAACCACACGAGACTTTTTTTAATGCCCACGATGCATTACTAGTACTGAGTCTAAGGTTGCAAGCTTCCTAAGCTGTAGATTATCAGCGTGTAGCCGCACCAGAAGTACAACGTCTGGCGGAGTTTTTACAGCAGCCTGTAAAAGGCATATTAAAGCTTCGAAGCAGTCTACATAGAGGATACAACTCAGATAAGTCGAAGCCATCTTACTGAACCTTTTTTAATTTTTCATAAACAGTATTTTTTTTAATTTAAAATTAATTAGCGGACATAACCTAAATTGGATAAAATCCAGAGAAGTTAAATTTAGCCTTCACATGAATATGTTCATTTGTTCTGATTTTAAATTTTTAATATATAATATTAACATTTTAAACTAATTTTTTTATTAAAGAATACCGTAGATTTTAAGAGTGTTTTATTCCATGCTGGACACATTTTTCTTTTTTTGGTTTGTCTATAGAAACCACCTTCTGTAGTTTATCACCACTGTTTTTTTCTGTAGATGGCGCCCAAATTTCAATTTCTTAATTAGTGATAAACTACCACAGAAGGACTTTTAAGTAAACAATTAAATATTTATACTGGCACTGATACAGGAGTTGTAAAGAATATTTAATAATAAACACACGGCCTTATGCCACGACTAACAGAAATCTAGACCGTAAGGCATTTTATCTAAATCCATCGCTAATATAAAACCTCTTAATTTAGGCAATCGCATTATAACATTTTAGTGTCATCCAAACTAGTTGTCAAAATTGGTAGAAAATGTCAAACTTTATTATCAGTAAAATTTTGTGTTGTTGGCTTTAATGTAAGTTTTTCAGGAATTAATCTAGCCGTATACCACTCGACTTACAAATTCAAATCAATTAAACTACCTAAATATTTTTTGCAAGATTGGCAAATAGTTTTATGGGCCATAATTTAAAAAAGCTTGACCTCTTCGCGGCCTCCAGTTTTTAATAATAAAAATTAAACCGTCGACGAAAAAGAAAAATCTTGCTTAAAATATCTTGGGTGGTTTAATCGATTAAATTAATAGGTTTTGTGATATATAATTAAACTCCTATCTGCTTCTACTTTGATAAAACCCACATAATAGTATTTTAGCGATAAAACTTAGTAAGGTTAAAGTAAAAAAGGTAAAAAACTACTTACTTTGACAAGTATTACCTTTTAAAGTTTTGCTTGATTTTTCCGTGAAATAGTTTTGTCAAAAATCATTTAAGATTTTTTTAGGTAAAATATATCTCTTGTTTTATTCAAGTTTATTGCTTTTTAGTAATTTTGTTTATACACCTCTCCTGTAAGGTAGTCAGCAAAATAAGCGTTAGTTGCCACTCCTGCGGTAGAGTCAACGGTGCCAGCATTAAAAAGTCGTTAAAAAATTACTTTAAGTATTTTCATACCATGTCAAAATTAATGTGACAGTTATTTAGATAATTTTAAACTAACAAATAATAGCTGTATTAAATATGGTGGATCATTCGTCAGTCAAGTATACAGTGTGGTCCATTATGTGTGCAACAAATGAGAAACTTCTTTATCTTCTTCTCATTTATTATCTTAAAAGAAAGCTATGACCTGGTATTTAGACATAACTTTTAATAAAACTTACTTCTGCTAATTGCACTTTAAAACTAACTTTTATGGAGAAAAGAATATTATTTTACGTTATAAGTCCGGTAGGTGACTTATTACAGAACGAGATGTTTACGCACGAGGCGATGCAGGAGCCGAGTCTGGAATATAAACGAGTACTGTAATAACACCTAACGGGCGTGTATCGTATAATATTTTATTCCATACTATTTTTAATTAATAAATATTATTTATAAAATTTTAAAAGAACATGTTGTCAGTTTCAAATTATTTCACTTAAATTTATTAGGTAACAGCCTTGTTCTCCATATCATAGGACACTATGATTATATTAATTTGATGAAAAAATATTATATTAGTTCTAGATCCTAAACGGTATTAAATGGGTAACGCTAGATTAAATAGAAATTACCAAATTTAGTAAAACAGAATATTTTTGAAAATGTAACAATAAGTCTCTTTTATAGTAATATGATAATTTTTATTTACTAGTTGGTAAAAAAATATATTTTACAAGTAGAAGTTCCTAAATGGTATTAAAGAGGTAACGCTAGATATAAGTTTAAATAAAATAGAAATTACCAACTTTAGTTAAATAAAATATTTTAGAAAATGTGATAAGAAGTCTATTTTGTAGTAATCTAATTATTTGTATTTACTAAAGTTAGTAAAAAATATATTTTAGGTACAAGTAGAAATTCCTAAACGTTATTAAATGGGTAACGCCAAGTTGGCATTCAAAAATGACATTAATCAAAGCATAACAACAATGATCACCTGGACATTTCTAATGATACATGACAGCGTTGCTAGGCAACACATTACGGTACCAGGTACCGTAATGTGCAATTTACCGGCCCCAAATTAATACAGGGTAAGTGGATTTACTGAACGGTATAAAATAAAATAAATAAATTGTTAATACCTCAATGGACCAACTGTATACGTGACTGACGTATGATCCACCATATTTGCTACAGCTGACTATTATTTTTAGTTTAAAATCATCCAAATATCTCAGACTAAAGAGCTAGATTTTTAATTGCTTACTAAAACAAAAGTAATGAAATTTCATAAAAAAACAGTGGCGTACTTGTTTCCCTTAAAAAAATGACTGTGGTGCTTACTAACGGCCGTATTCACCACGCTCTGACAAATATTTATCAGACTGATAGCCGACTTAAACGCAGGGTATTGGTCTGATAAACATTTATCACAGCTTACTGAATACGGCCGTAGGATGATACTGGACCCAATAATCTTAATCTAGATAGAATTTCACAAGCGCCTTTTTTATTAGATAAGTGCACCAAATTTTATTTAAATCGGTAAAAGTTTTTAAAGATATTTAAAAAATATCGACTTTAACGCCATAAATTTAACGCCCTGTATCTTAGAAATGAAGCAAGTCGAGACATATTTATAGGAAATTGTTTTTATAAAAACACAAAAGAAATCATACCCTTAAGTTTTATACCGTAGTTAGAAAACACCCCGTATAAGGGAAAACTGTGATTCATAGAATTTTCAGTCGGTATGAAATGACTTTTTAAACATAGAACCATCTCTCCTACTATGAGGCACCAACTAAACAGAACCTAGAAATGTAAATATAAATAGGCTATATAGCGCAAATTATTTTTCCGTTAATATTAAGTCGATTTAAGCCAATTTTACAGTGTTTTTACTCTTTACTGATGAAGAATACCTAACATCTTTAATATCATCTCCAGGTTGCATCAAGACAGCATCTACACCTCCTATAGAGAATCGCACAATCTATACTAATATTATAAAAAGGTAAAGTTTTTAACTTTGTTTGTAGGGGCTAATCTTAGAAAACACTGAACTGATCATAAAAATTATTTCACAATCAGAAAGCTACACTATTTAAGAGTGTTATAGGCTCTATTTTAATAGGATTAAAGTTCAAAAAAAAATAAAATTAACTTTCTGTTCTTAATAAGAATCTCATAGACAATACAAAATTTATTAAAAATGTATTATTTAACTTAATATTAAACATGCATGTATAGTGTGTATTTAAATTTGATCAAACTACAAAATATTGATGTGCAAATAACCTTATTTGATTAAAGCACTTTCTAATAATTGAACAAAAAATAACCTAAAAGCAACTTACCTTGGAGGAGGGGGAGGTGAATCGCCGTTACTAAAAAATATAACATGAAGTTAGATAAAAAAAGTGTGATATATTCATTGCAAACAGTTCCGGATCAAGCGTGAAGCTGTGAAGTTTCAGCGCTAGATCAGAGGCTAGCAAATTTAAGGTACATGGGGAATAGCGCAAATAGAAGAAATGAAGTAAAAATTTAAATGAAAGGACTTTTTTAGTATTTTTTGGTTTAACCGAAAGTGCTCTCAACTTTGCAATTTTAAATGGAACACCGTATAAATTTCGTTCTATTCGTCAATTTAAAAATTCCGTTTGCTAAGACCAGTACCAATGATAATAATATTGAACACTTGGGCAGTGCGGTTTTACCATATATACATGAAACCATAGACAAAATTGCTAAAATAATTCGTCGGTCCAACATACGAATAATTTTTAACACACATAAAAAGAATGGTTAATGCTTGAGATCGGCGAAAGATAAAGTCCCTCTACAAACCGAGGGAGTTAACAAAAGTTCCCTTTAATGTGGTAAAGTGTATATTGGAGAAACTGGACTGTCCGTTTCGACTAGAATTAAGAAAGATGGCCGATGTATTAAAAAAAAACAAATTATACAGCCAGCAGTTGCTAAACACCAACATTGTACCGGTCACAATATTGATGTAAGGAAAACTAAAGTTCTTGCATCCGTCCGACGTTTTTATAAAAAAGTTCGGAAATCTATTAAAATACATAAACAACATAATAATTTCAATAGAGATAATAATTACGGTGTTCACCACACGTAAAAAGCAGTCATCAAGAGAGACACGCTTTGGGGAACACGACAAAGGTACATAAACTCTTGCCTTTGGATCTAAAGCTTTTCTAGTGTTTCGATTTCGCAGAGTGAAGATCCCTGAAGATGCTTCGTGAAATCTAAAGCGAAACATCTGTAAACGATTTTAAATTTACTCGGTCCAAATCCAAGAACCATGATTCCCCAGTTGACCATGGGCGTGAAACCTGTTTTATGTTCCCTATCAATAACCTAAAAAGTACCAAGTACAATTCGCCGTGCCGCTCCAAGCCGCATACCCCGCCACATACCGTAGACGTGGACAAAATTCACGTCGTTGGTTGGGCTTAGCGAATGATTCTCCGGTAATTCAGAGCCTGTCGGTTATTGGCGTCAAAGGAGTGCGCAAACAGGTTGATTACTTTGGACGGATGTTTGGCGAATTGTTTCAAGTCTGGACGCGGCTTAGGACTGAAGGTAGAGGTTTCCATTTGAATTATGAAAATTTATTACTGCCAAGTGTCGATTTCTGTGGCACTTTCGATAAAACCGGTAATTGTTATTTTACGGTAATAAGATACAAGGTTCATTAAATATGTGTAAAAAATGCATTAATCCTTTTCTACCACTATTTGTAGAGACATAGCGTCTAATAACGGTGACAGTCCCGATATATTAGGGCGGATGGTCACCCTATACATGTATTTTTTGGAATTGCCTATAGAATTAATATTTAGAAGAATATAAGGTGTTCCATTTAAAATAGCAAAGTTAAGAGCACTTCCGCTTAAACCGGATGAGGCACATAAATTCTAAAAATCAGAAGACCACACCCTATCCAACTACATATTCAACCAAAATTTTAAAATCGTGTAACACTTCTTAATGAAATAACAGGCTTGCTAGTAATCTCGTGGGCACCCGGTATAACAAAATATATTAGTGGTATTTTTTCGAGACATAATCAGTGAACAAAGTGAGGGAAGTGAAACTTATATCATTTTATTTTTAAACATGTGACTAACTTTATTTTTAATGTTTATTATTATTTCAAATGATATCTGTTACGTCATCAAATGATCATGATCACTTGCAAGTGAACAAACTAAGGAAAGTGAAACTGATCATGTTTCTAAAGAATACCACTATTGTAATCGTATATAATAAAGAATATTTTTTACCATATTTGGTGCTTTAATACAGGGTGGCTGTCCATATTTAAACCCATTTTTATCCCAAATAACTTAAGTACAAATAAAAGTATCAATGTGTGGTTTTAGCTAATGGACTTAGTTTTTTTGACATTCTATAAGCATGAAAACAAAATGGTGAATTTTGCAATATAGAAAAGTTTTCTGATTTTAAAATGACACAGCCTTTATATTTTTTAATAATTTTTAAATTTAATCTTTTCCTTTTAGTACAGAAAATAAAGCTCAAAAAAGTTGTAACTTGGCAAATTTTATGGTCCTGCATGGATTGACTTGAAATTTTAACTCAAGGTAATGAATAGCATAAAGACCTATATCAAACCGAAGGGCGCCAGAACCCTGGGGGTGGTTGACATTCCCCTGGGAGGTGAACATTTTTTAATTAACTTTAATCACAGAAATCGAATAAAAATGTTACTTAAGGCAAAACATGTTTATTACATTTTTGTTGTCAAACTTAAATTTTTCAAATTATTCGGGATTGAAAGTAAAAATTAAAAAAAACGTTTTTAATGGGTTTTTGCGAATAACTGAAAAATTACGCATTTAATAAAAAATGTGGAAAGCAAAACTCTAGATTTAAAAGAAAACAAAATTGTTTTATTATCATTTTTCTACGACCAATACGAACCGAGATAAGGCTTGTCAAATGGTTAGCTTTTTCTGGTAAATGCAAAATTTGATAGATTTTAAGTCAAATAACGGAAAAATGCTGCAAATTTCGAGAAAAACACAGCATTTCTTTTTAAATGGACATAATCAGACTTTTTTTTAATAAGGGAAAAAGTCTTTAGTAAAACATTTAAGTGAGTTATTATCAAAATAAGGTTAAAACCTACTTTTTTCGAAAAAATTATTCAAAACAACCTCCTAACTGCCCTCTAATTAAAGCTGAACTTCACTTTTCCACAAGTTTCTTGGTACCTATACACTACATATATATTGCCAATGCTTCCAGTTGGACCAATTTAAAATGCCTAATTTCAAAAAATATATATAAATTATTATGCTCCCAGGCTATTTAAATTTTACTAAAAAATGATTGTTTGTTTTCAACGAATCTCCTTCCTTTTTAATGATAAAAATTTATTTTAAAGACCATTTTGTAGGGTTTTTTTAAGGGCTATAGTACTTTGTAAATAAAATTTCTAAAGATTTCTTAGTTTTAAAGTGGGGCGAGTTTAAAGGGCTCGAAAAAGGTGGTGCTGGGTAGTAAATAGAGGTTTTAAAGGGCTATGTCTTGCCAAATATTTACTGGACAGAAAATCTCCGCACATAAAAAATGTATTTACTGAAAGCGCTACAATTTAGTATTGTATCATCTTTTCTTGTTTCCAGTATTTAGGAAAAAATGGTAGAAATACGAAATTGTGATTTTTTTCTATTTAAGATAACATATTTCTGAATTTAGATGTTTTAAAATGGCGACATTTTTTAAACGAATTAAAAATATATGTATAAAGATAATTGCAAGGGAATAATTTTTAATTTTATATAGGGGGATAATTGGGGAGTTGTTTTTATAATTTTTTCATCAAAATAAAGATCTGACCTTATTTCAATCCTAACTCACCTAATTTTTAAAATTAAGACTTCCTAAAAAAAAGCTCTAATTATGTACTTAAAAAAAAATCCATGTGTTTTTCTCGAAATATGCAGCATTTTCCCGTTATTTAACTTTAAGTTTATCAAATTTTGCATTTGCCGAAAAAAGCTTTAATTTAAAAAGCCTTAGCTCGATTCGTATTGGCCGTAGAAAAATAAAACAATTTTGTTTGTTTTCCTAAAACCTACAATATTGCTTTTCACAGCTTTTTAATAAAGCGCATAATTTTCGAGTTAATCGCAAAAACCTATTGAAAACGTCGATTTTTCCTTAAAAAATTGTTACTTTTAATCCCGAATAACTTGAAAAATATTAGTTTACCAGAAAAAATCTAAAAATATTTTTTACTTAGAATAACTTTTTAATCGATTTCTGTGGTTATAGTTTAATAAAAAAAATTACCCCCTGGGAGCCTCAGGGTTTTGGTGCCCTTCAGTTTGATATAGCTTCTGATCCTTGGGCTACTTCCTACGTTCTGTTAAAATTTTAAGTCAATCCATGAAGAACAAAAAATTGCCAGGTGAAATGCTTCATTTTCTGTTCAATGCGACCAATCTAGCAAACAATTATTCAAAAACCAAATTGTACAGTGAATTATTAAATTTTTTTCTGTCATAAAGATTACACAAAACAATTTTATTAACAGAATATATTGACATAACTTACCTTTTTTAATGGGACACCCTGTATATTATGCCACCATTAAAAGGTCTTTTGCTTTACAAAAATACTAATTTAATATATCTATCTTTAATTGTTTCGGAAATCTGACCATTTAAATCTGAAAAATATTACATGTAATTTCCATGAGGTATATCTACAGTTTAAGCTCAGTCCTAAGTAGGTATAGTGGAAATTGCATATGTAAATGTATATAATATTTTTCAGATCTATATAACCATATTTCGAAACTAATAAAGATAGATATATTAAATGTAGTATTTTTGTAAAGCTTTTAAAAGACCATTTTAATGGTGGCATAATATACAGGGACTCCCTTTAAAAAAGTTATGTCAATATATTCTGTTAATAAAATTGTTTTGTGTAATCTTTATACCAGAAAAAAACTTGAAAATTAACTGTAAAATCTGGTTTTTTATTTTTCTTTTAAAGTTAAAAATTAAAGAGTGATAGTCATTTAAGATGTGAACAAGTTAGATTGGACGCACTGTACTATTTTAAAAGATGTAACAAAAAGTTACCTTACGTTACTTTTTTATAAAGAGAGGGAATACATTTTTAAAATAATAAAAAATACACTACAATGTTGCTCGATTTTTAAAATAATGTCAAAGCTTAGACCACGAACCGGCAAGGTAAATTTCTAGGTCGCACGGGCAAGGTCTTAAACGTGCTAAGTCACCAAAAACCGAGTTTAACTTTGTATATAAACAAGAATGTAGGGGAGAAGTGAAGAGAAAGAAATTAGAAAAATATTAGATAAGAAGGTAGTAGAAGTGAAGTCAAGTAAAAGTTAAAGTTTTAGTACGTACGCTACCCCTAGTGGGGGTATGCCCGTACTAAATTTAGTCAAATATGTAGTTTATGTAGTGTTATTTAATAGTGAAATAAAAACAAGATAGTTTTTTGTCCACCGGTATCACAGTCCCAAGAAGATAGTTCTATATAGTACATTTGCCCCAACTGACGTAAAATGGCCCTATGTATTCAAAATATACGTCACAATATAAATATTTAAACAAAGGTATTTTTACAAAGCTGTCTAAAAATTATGGTCAAGGTTTTATTTTTAATTTTAATTAATTTAAAAATAACCTTAAAATTTTCGACACCCCTGTATAGTGGCAACCCCTATTTTTTTATTACTTTAAGTTTAATTCATAAAACATGTATGTTTAAATATTACATAGTTTACCAAAAATCTGTAATCATTTTAATCATTTAAATATTACCTTGACCATAATTTTTTAAGTACGCCTGTAGCAATACCTTCGTTTAAATACTGTATTTAGGATACCACAGTTAGACTATAAGGCTACCTGCGAAAGACGCATTTTGATAACTTTGTTGTAAAGTTATTCTTAATTAAAATTAGTCAAAATTTGGATGAAGATCCTGTATTAAGTCACCTGCTTTGGGTGTAACGAGCTTTACCAAGGAGAAAATTTTAAAAATATTTTCCGATTTTTAACATTTAAACATAACAAGTTTAAAGTAATAAAATCTACCCTACACAATAAAGATTTATAAAAATAAAACTAGATGACCGGTTTATAATAGGCGCTTCAAAAAGCCTCCAATAGAAAGAACTGACATTTTTAAATTTCATTAAAATATTTTTGGGATGGTCGACTTTAGGGACAGTACTTTTATTAATGTTTCCTTTAAAGAACATTAAATCATTAACATTTTAAAATAATTTAGACTTACTTAAGTGCATATAATCACATATGGAGCAGCTAATTAAGAACCCTTTAAATGTGTAAATTTTGTGTTTTCTGCTATTTATTGGAGAAATGAATTTGTACAGTTTATCGGCTGTTTACGGTTTCTGCCTATATTAATGTTCTTGCGACGTTGCCGTTATTACGATTACTTTAAGAAAAACGGCTTATCCGTACCCACCACCATCCAAAATACAGTAAAAGCAGTGGAACCGGTGAATAAAACTGTCACATTGTGGTGGCCATGGTTAGTTCTGGTTAGTTTAATATATTTTTTTAATTCGCTTTATTAGGGAATTAAAAAATAACTTTATTAACCATGACTCTCCCAATCTTACATTTTGTATGACCGGCTGTGGCGCTTCCAACCAATCAAATTACCAGGGAGAACATAGTGAAAATGGGGTTAGTTCTAATAATTACAATTTGAATGCAAGAAAAGTGTGTGGCAAAAAATTAAATTTATTTGGGAGACCTAAAATTTAGAATAATTCTTCTAAGAATATTTGTACAATCTGACAACCTCGTTAGAAAACGTCACAAAACGACCAAAATATCAACGGGTTTAAAAAATTAGACGGAGCAAAAACGTTGATTTTAGCTGATTTTTAAATAAAATAAATCTGAAAATATTGAATTTTTGACAATTTTTTTTCCTAAATTTACTAGTTTAGCTTGATTTATAGATTGACGTTTATGTTTCCGTTTGACGTTTAACGTTCAGTTAGAAAATGAAACCATAACTTTTCATTTGTCTATTTATATATTTTGTTTACCGTCTATACCAGCAGTAGCGTATCTAGGCGTAGGCGGTGTTGGCGGTCGCCTACGGCCTCGGGCCTGGGGGTTCCCGCGGCATGGTGAAGGTATAAAATGTGACATAAAAATAGAATTGAAATAAAAGGGTGCGATCTTATCCGTAATTATATGAGGAGCCACAGAGAGGATTGTTTTAAACGGGGTTAGGCTTTTTTTATTTTATTTGTTAAGAGGACATGGAGGTCGGAAAAGGGGACCTCGCGGTAAAACTTCGCCTACGCCTAAAGGACCTCGCAAAAAGGTAAATACTTTTTTTGGCTTCTTCAATTTGGTTATCCACGATAATTGTCGACAATGGGGGCCTCGAGACTAAAACTTCGCCTACGCCTCGTTTTGGTCACGCAACGCCACTGAACGGCAAAACGGCGATCGGTGACGAAAACGTCAATCTATAAATTCAGCTTTAAAGTATGTACTTTTTATTAAAAAACAATTTTTTGCAAATTCAACTGTCCCTAAAGTCAACCGTTACCCAATATTGCCGTTGTTTCAAAAATGTTGAGGTTGTTTTCTTAATTTAAATAATGCCTTGACCATAATTTTTTAGAGTAGCCTGTAGCAATACCTTTGTTTAAACACTATATTTAATATAAAATAGTTTTTATTCAATAAACAGATGGGTGCAAAATGTTGAGAACACGGAAACTCTGTGCTGTGCGTGTAAAAGGTCTCATAAGACTCCATAAACTTCGATAGCGTCGGTCCGTCGCCCGAAATTTTGTCTTCCGCTATAGAGAAAAGGCAGTAAAGCTACCTGTGACAACCGCATCTTAATAATTTTGCTTGTTGTAAAGTTATTTGGAATTAAAATGGTTCAAAATATGAATAGTCATCATGTATTAAGTCACCTGCTTTGGGTGTATTTAACGAGCTTTACCGGGAAGAAAGTTTTTGAAATATTTTGCTATTTTTGATAATAATTACCAAATTATTGTCTAGAAAGTGAAAGCAGTTTTGATTTTGAGGAAATTTGGCATATGGAAGTTTTTGGGGTGCGATCATAAATTTGAAAGATTTTTTTCGGAAACGTGTTGTTTTCGAGATATCCATCATCAAGTGGAAAATCAAACTAATTTTATTTTTACAATATTTCCCCTTGTTTCTGCACATCATTTTTTATTTAAAGCTAAAGTGGGCCACATTATTTGATTTTGACCTTTTAAAACCCCGTTCTCTGTGTATTTTACACCTTTTATGAAATAAATTGCAAAGGTTCCTGTTAAAAACGCAGCAAACCATGCATGTGTCGCCGGCAAATGGTTATATTAGGCAAATGGCTTCTATCTAGGTAAATGCTTTCTCTCTGGGCAAATGGTATATTTCAATTTTCAAATGCTAATTGCGTAGGCAAATGGAAATGGAAATATTTGAATAATTAGACAGTCATGCAAAACTGTCACATTAAGGGGGGTCATGGTTAGTTCTGGTTAGTTAGATCCTATTTTTTATTCTTTACTAAGGCAATTTAAAAAAAATAGGTTTAACTAACCAGAACTAACCATAACCGCCCCAATGTGACAGTTTTGCATGATCGTCTACAGCGATCCATAACTAATCAAATTACACGTGCTTTTACTTTTTACTGTAGTCTGCAAATCCAGGACCACGCAAATGCCATTTAACTAGGCAAATGGTTTTTAAATAAAAATTATTTTGATGAAGTCATTTGCCCAGGCAGAAGGCATTTGCCTAGTTAAACGCCATTTGCCCAAAATAACAATTTACCTGCGACACATACAGAGCTCAGGCATTTCAAAAAGCCTGCCATAGTAAGAACTGACATTTTTAAGCTTATTTAAAATATTGATCCTAAAACTTACTTGACTGCTGAGCCTATCCCCCTTGCCGAAGATGCAGCTGCTGGAACTGATGCCGCTGAAGCTGCTGGCACTGATGCCGCTGAAGCTACTGGCACTGATGCCGCTGCTGCTGCAGGCGTTTCTTCGGCTGCACCAGCTTCATCAGGATTTTCTTCATCAGCCATTTATTGTCTATTTTAATAGTTACAGGAACGTTACCTTAGTTTTAACTCAAAGATACAGATAATTTTGAAAACCAAACTGACAATTTCTCATGCGTTTTTGACACAATAATTCTAACTGTTATTATCTAACACCTTTATTATTTGTAAAATCAGGTGCAAGAAAGGGTGATAAAAAGTTTGGGGTTTTTCTTTCATTAAACATAATTTGAAAAAAACATCAATGAAACATTTGTCACAAACGTTATACTTTTGGAACTACAGGAAGTAAAAAATTTAAAAAAAGTACTTACTTATTTTATGAGCTTTATAATAGTTTGAATATTATCAAAAAATATAAAAACTGAAAAAATAGCTATTTTTGTACCAGGGGCGTAAAATAACACTTTTATTATATAAGGTTCGTAAAAATTTGAAAACCTTTCTTAAATAAAATGATGGATGGATAGTAGCATATTGACACTTAATACTGAAAAGTCTTATTTTATGCCTTTTGCCCTGAATAGGCGAGGTTTTCCGGCTAATAAAAGCATTATCTTACATAAAGGTAGCTGCAACGACTTTAAAAAATGTAAATGTGATGTTAATGTAGCACGCTGTGAATTAATTAAGTATTTGGGTGTTTACTTTGGTCAGTGTTTAAAACGGAATGCGCATATTGAATATGTAGCAAAGAAAATTACGAAAATTTATTTATAAGTTTTATTAGTTAGGATCAGTTTTGTTAATTAATCTCTTAAATCTAGTTTATTTAGCTTTAGTTGAGTCAGTAAGTGGTTACGAAATAATAGCTTGGGAAGCTGCGTGCAACAGTATACTACACTCCTCAGTTAATGCTCAAAAATATTGTTACAGACTTTAAAAAATGTGCTTAGGTTAGAGAATTTTAGAGAGTTAGGATCATTTAATTTATTTTGTTAATTGATTTAAGTAATTTACTTTAATTATTTTCAAGTTCTTTAATCACTTTCGAAGGTTTCCGAAAACGCCCGAATTATCCGTTGGAAACTTTTATCCATCCTGTACTATGGAATTTTCGCGATATTATCCAAAATTTTGTATCATTCTTCACTCTTTACCATACTATAAAAGGGCGATGGAAAAGCTTGGAGCAGTATTATAGATTCGACTTTTGTGTTGTAAATTTCGAGACATTGACAAGAAAAGATGTTGTCGTTGTTGTAACCATAGTAACGTTTTATTGTTAATAAAGGTATAAAAACGAAGGTACGTAATTTTATATGAGGTGTTAGGGAACAATATGTACTTAATATAATGCTTCGCAAAAAACGCAGCTTTCCAACTAAAACCTTATTTAGGAAATTTGGTATGTGCACAGTTAGACAACTCTATTGTATAAGAGTAATACATTTTTCCCCTAATTTTAAAATATTTAATTAAGTGGAAATCACCTATTTCTACCGCGGCAGTTCTATTTTGGAACTCAGAGGCATATTACCTAGGTCGGACCTAAAATACTTAATATGATGCCCATGGGGCTGAGAACAAAACTTAATAAAAATATTAAAGTTAAAATTAAACAATGAATTGTAACTAATTTTGTTCGGATTTGCCAAAATATGCATTGGTTTGTGTCTTAAATGGGTCAACTTATTAAATTGTTTAAGTTTTGTCAATAATTTTTTCTTTCTCTTTTTCAGATTCTCGTTGGTATGGTGGTTTTTTTGATAATCATTATTAAGGTAAATCTTTTAGTGGATATTTATTATTTAGGTTTATTATATTTTGACTCTATAGAATTAGGCACGTATTTTTGATGGCATGTAAGTCGAGCAAACACAAATCTTCTGATTCATTTTGCTTCCATTCATATGCCCAATATAAATATATTATATTTTCGGCAACTGTATACAATTTTAAATTTGTAATTTTTGTCATTTGCTTTGTTTGTTAAATAAATAAATAAATAAAATATATAATGTAAAAAATTGATAAAAATAAAAGTAATTTTTCATATTTTTAGTTATAACTATAAGGTATATTACCAATCGGAGTAAAATTTTGTATTTATCAGTTTTGGACCATGCGATCAGTTTTCCCAAAAGGGCGTTTAAAGATTCCAAAATTTTTGGTCCATTTGTCCTCTTGTGACACCTATCCTGGGATACACTGTATGTAGGAGAACACATTACAAATAGGTTAGAAAGCACTTAATCCTTTTTAACGAATTTTAGAATACGTACAGGCATTTGCATGTGCTATCTGTGTTGTTAATTTTCTTTATTTAATTCCCATAATCCAAGCCTAATAAAAAATAAATTATAATTTTTTGTACGACCGGGCGTAAAATACAATTTTACGCTCTCATTTGAGGCAGTAAAATTGCACTTTTAAAAAGTATCAAAAACGCCCGCATTTATAAATGAGGGCGTAAAAGTGTATTTTTATTTATTTATTTAACAAACAAAGCAAATGACAAAAATTACAAATTTAAAATTGTTTACAGTTGCCGAAAATTAAATATATTTATATTTGGCATATGAATGGAAGCAAAATGAATCAGAAGATTTGTGTTTGCTCGACTTACATGCCATCAAAAATACGTGCCTAATTCTATAGAATCAAAATATAATAAACCTAAATAATATATATCCACTAAAAAGATTTACCTAACAATTTAATAAGTTGACCCATTTAAGACACAAACCAATGGATATTTTGGCAAATCCGAACAAAATTAGTTACAATTCATTGTTTAATTTTAACTTTAATATTTTTATTAAGTTTTGTTCTCAGCCCCATGGGCATCATATTAAGTATTTTAGGTCCGACACAGGTAATATGCCTCTGAGTTCCAAAATAGAACTGCTGCGGTAGAAATAGGTGATTTCCACTTAATTAAATATTTTAAAATTAGGGGAAAAATGTATTACTCCTATACAGTAGAGTGGTCTAACTGTGCACATACCAAATTTCCTAGATAAGGTTTTAGTTGGAAAGCTGCGTTTTTTGCGAAGCATTATCTTAAGTACATATTGTTCCCTAACACCTCATATAAAATTACGTACCTTCGTTTTTATACCTTTATTAACAATAAAACGTTACTATGGTTACAACAACGACAACATCTTTTCTTGTCAATGTCTCGAAATTTACAACACAAAAGTCGAATCTATAATACTGCTCCAAGCTTTTCCATCTCCCTTTTATAGTATGAAAGAGTGAAGAATGATACAAAATTTTGGATAATATCGCGAAAATTCCATAGTACAGGATGGATAAAAGTTTCCAACGGATAATTCGGGCGTTTTCGGAAACCTTCAAAAGTGATTAAAGAACTTGAAAATAATTAAAGTAAATTACTTAAATCAATTAACAAACTAAATTAAATGATCCTAAATCTCTAAAATTCTCTCACCTAAGCACATTTTTTAAAGTGTGTAACAATAGTTTTGAGCATTAACTGAGGAGTGTAGTATACTGTTGCACGCAGCTTCCCAAGCTATTATTTCGTAACCCCTTACTGACTCAACTAAAGCTAAATAAACTAGATTTAAGAGATTAATTAACAAAACTGATCCTAACTAATAAAACTTATAAATTAATTTTCGTCACTTTCTTTGCTACATATTCAATATGCGCATTCCATTTTAAACACTGATCAAAATAAACACCCAAATACTTAATTAATTCACAGCGTGCTACATTAACATCACATTTACATTTTTTTAAAGTCGTTGCAACTACCTTTATGTAAGATAATGCTGTTATTAGCCGGAAAACCTCGCCTATTCAGGGCAAAAGGCATAAAATAAGACTTTTCAGTATTAGGTGTCAATATGCTACTATCCATCCATCATTTTATTTAAGAAAGGTTTTTCTTTTTTTTAAGAACCCTATATACAAAATCAACATTTTCTCTACGTAAATCCTATTTTTCAAGCAAGTGTTTTTAGGACGAATTACTTTTTTTTTTCAAAAAATTAAATTCTAGGCCCATTTATCCTCTTGTAAACCCTATCCGTAGACAGTCTGTACACCATACATTCCTTTTCATCGCATGTTGAAAGCTTCAAACTGTTTTACATGAATTTAGCACTTATTAAAAAAAACTCTTTGTGACTTCGACTTTCTTTATTACCTTTGTTATGTGGTCTAATATTCTTAAGAAAATTAATCCTACTCAAACTTAATGCAAGCTAAAAGATTTTGCTTTAAGCAAACCATAAAAAATTAAACACTGAGCATAGCATTTTATGTAACGACTTTCAAAGAGATACATACTCACTAAAAGTTTAGGTAAAGCCTGAAGAAGGGTCTTGAGATGAACCACTAAGTATCAACAGATAATAATTTAAATCAAGATGATAACACAACAATGGAATGGAACATGAAGTAAAAAAATTACAGCCGTCCTGTCAGTAAACTTATTTAAACGATATATTGAAGAACTTCCAAATATAATTTCAAATCTTACGAAAACTTATGCTAAAACAGACCAACATAAAATATTATCTGGAATGGAATGCCTAAATTGTCAACCTAAAGCAGTAATTTTGTCAGTAGAAACGTAAAGTAGTAAAAAGCGTAAAAGGTCGTACAAACATTTTAAGTTATACTTTATCTTTTTTTATGTTAATTATGAGAAATATTTTTATAGAAAAGTTCAAGACTTAAGCTAAATTTATAGATTGACGTTTCCGTCACCGATCGCCGTTTACATTTCGGTTTCTGATATGGAAACGGTAAACGGATAATTTTAAATTGACAAATGAAAAGTTTTTGTTTTATGTCCTAACTGAAAACGTCAAACGACAAACGAAAACAGAAACGTCAATCTTTTAATCCAGCCTAATACTTCCAAAAAAAGTAGTGCACTTTTTGATTATTATCTTTATTATAAATGTGTTTTTATAGAATCCAGCAAGTTTAACATCCAAGTAATTCGTTCAGTGAACCAACGAGTCAATAGACGCCTAAGTCCAACGTCCATGGTCCAAAAGCCGAGAGAAGTTGCGAATTAATTCACTTTGAACATCAACGCACAAATGATTTATAAAAACATTCATAAATTTAATATCGCAAATGTTATATGGCAATAAAAATTAATTATTTTATTACTTTATGTCTGAATTCGCCTTTTTGTAGTTGCAGCTTTGCAATCCTCATGGACGTAAACGAAAAAAAAATAAAAGGAAGTTCCGCGTTAGTATTTAATAAATGCTCTTCATTTCTCTGCTCTTTAGTTGGGATGTTTAGTCCCAAAGACCAAACCAAAATTTCCATCTAATAGCAGATACCACTGAGCGAGGAGTGTGAAGTTCCAACGGTTTTAAATCTAAATAAAAATATTTAAAACCATATCTTTTAACAAATATAAGCAAAACTAAAGGCACACATTCTAGACGTCACTAGATAGATCATTATCTGACAAAATATAGCGACTTTACTCAGTATTGCCAATTTTTTCCTGTTACATGTCGGCTTTATGTCATAAGGCAGTTTATATAAACTAACTCTGGTAACGACAAAAAATGGCTTTAATGGAAAACGGTCACACCTGTCGTTTTTCACCTTTGTGTACTAAGATGTGCACCTGCAAGGATTTTTCTCTTGATGTCTTTTATGGTTTAGAGCGAGACTCTGGTGGTTCGTCAGGTATGCTGGCAATATGAAAATGTAATGATCTTTGGCTCCAAAAATTATAACAAGCATCACCTTCCAGATGTTAATTTTATTCTGCCTTAGAATAATTTTATAAAAACATTTTAAACAGTATATTTATGAAATAAATACAGATTTTACAAAAGATAAGAATTCTAGAGACCTGATTTAAATGGCTTTAAACTTACCCTAATCATAGAAGGTTTTAATTCTGTTTTTAATTTTATTAAGAGCAAAGAACAATTATTTTCATATTTATTAAAATATATTAAATTTATATTTCTTAAATTAGTGAATAATATTTTTGCAAGTGAAATTAAAAATCTACATTTCAAGGACTAATTTAATTGGACACTAAGTACTCAAGACCCATAAAAGAGCAGACACAACAAAAAATACTAAACTTACTCTAGGTAGGTGCAGTAACTTACCAGCCCCTTAATTACAGGTAAGCAAGTTAAATAACGCGGCGAGAAAGAGCTGTTAGTATAAAACAATATAACAAGTAGAAGGCGCTGAAAAACATTTAAAAAATTGGTTTTTCTATGAAAATGTGACAATAGTTATCTCAAAATAATGTATCCCGGGTCCTAACCACCGTCCCATTTTATTAGATCAAATACTACTGAAGCTTAATTACCCCACTGTTAGAAACCATTTATTGTAAATCACAATCTATTGTAATTTCAATACTTTTTAGAAGTATTCTTTCCTTTAACAATTTAATCGTGGTAAAGATAAAAAGCATTATATTACAATTTCTTTAAAAAACTAAGGAAAGTGTAATACAGCCAAATAAAGGTAGATAAAACTTAATTAACCTTCTTCTTCAGAAATTTAATCTACTAAATGATTTAAACAAAGAGACAGGAAAAGAAATTATAAAGACGATAAGAGAAGCCCCAATTAAATATGTAAAAGTTTAGTAAGTTTCGAAAACCCCTTCTTTACGAAAATGGGCTTAAAGTTAAGGGCTGCCAGTTTAAAATAATCTTATGTAAATCTGTTAAAGCTTACGAAAAGTGAGAAAGTCTTGCATATCGCAGATTAAAAGAGATGGAGATAGCTAAAGTTTTCTACGAGGAATAGAAGCATTTAGCGTATAAATTTGCTTCCCACCTGGTTGTTCTCAGATTATTTAAACGTTTCTTAATACAGGCCATTATTTAAGATCTCGCCATGCTAATTAGGAGCTTACTGTGTGTCTGTTTCATCCCCATCTGGGGGTTAATATTCTAAACTTTAAAGCTGGGGAAAACTTATAGTGGGTGTAAGAGGTCCCATATTGTAGCTATGTTTAGGATTTAGGTTTATGTTAGGCAAGTTTATTATATCGCTTTAAGTAAGTGCGTGTGCACAAATTATATTAAAGATATAAAGTGCGCTATAAATTTTATTTATTCCTTTGTTACGATAGGGAAATAACAATTTTTACATACTTTTATAATAATTTTTTATTAAAAATATTTTTGCAATTTTAACGGGTTCTTTTTTATACAATTAAGTACGTCGTAAAAAAAAAATAGTTAAACTTAAAAATGGGGCGTTTTTAAAATTAACTTGAAAATAAGTTCTTTTTGCATAGTTTTTTCATAACCATTAAAATTATAGTGCGTCCATTAAGGCTAAAAAATTCGATTAAAATTCGAGAAAGTATTTTTGAAAAAATTGATAAACAAATACTTTCACAACTACTGGGTCACTCTAAAAATGCATTGATTTACAACCTATTTTTTAATGGAACAACTTCCATATTATTTTATGCTTTATATGTTTTCTGGGAGATTAAATTTAAACAAAATTTATTTGGCTTTTCTCCATAATAAAATTAAGAAGTTTATTTAACATTTTACAAAAAATAAAACTTTTATATATTATGAAGAATTATTCTGCTCTTACACAATATAATAAAAGTCATGATTACTTTAAAATAAATAAAATAATAAAATATTTATACAAAGGTTTTTAATCTATAAACAAAGGTTAATTAGCTTTCGGTTAAAATTATTTTCATCCAATAAAACAAAATCTTAACAAGATGCCGGACGGGAACTGGGCCAATGTTTGCGTCCCAAAAATCTGGTAAATAGTTTATCAAAAATGTGGTAAACTATGTGGTAATCGCGGAAATACCACAATTTTGGTTTTATCAAGGTAGGATCAGGTAGAAGTTTGGCTAGTAGAAAACAGAAGGTTGCTATGACGTGTTACCAGTGTAAAACACTCCAGTGAAATAGTCATTACAATAGTAGATTGCTTCTACCTTTGCTAGGAACATGTGCTACTAATTAGAATTAATACTTTTTGACGTTCTTCATGACATCTGGTTCATGGTACCATAGCAGCACAGGATATCCACCTAATTTAGATATAGGACTAGTACACATAAAAAAAAAATTTTCGAGAACTAATAAGGATAGGTATAGAATATTACAAATAAAATACATCTATGAAAAGAAAAGAGTTTTTGCATATACAGGGTGTCCAGTAACTTTACCAGTAAACGTTAAGGGGTGATTTTACAATGAAAAATAAGAAAAAGAAAATATATTGACAAATCGTCAATACTTTAGTAAGAAAAGTGCGTAATACCACTTGTATACAAAAATAAGATTTTTACCCCCTTCGTTAAAGAGTAGCTTAAGCTAACTATAATCAAATTTCTATAGGTGCCCTATGCGTCTAACACTTAAAAACACGCGAAGGCAACATGCCTAATGGATATAATTTTGTAGGAGTATGCCCATCTTTAATAAAACTATTGTAAAACAATATTTTAGGTAATTTTACAATTAAAACATACAGTAGTAGTCCTAAAATTACTTACATATCACATATCACATTTCATTAAAAAATATAATAATTTGTAGTAGGCATAGGCGCAATTTGCTCTGGTTTTTAGGGGGCTGGAGTCTTGGTAGTTCCGAAGAGTATGAGACAAGCTTCAAGAGTTTGCAAAAACTTAGGAACAGATAAAGGGATTTATTTGTCATTACTGCCACAAAAATGACCTACAGTTAGGTAAAAATGGCACTATTGACATAAAAATCACTTTCTCTTATCGCTTTGAGGTTTTAGTCACATAAGTTTCGGCTTGGATACTTGGAATTTTGGGGGAGCTAATTTTATCTAATTTTCTTTTTGGGGGCTAAGCCCCTCCTAGCCCCCAAATTGCGCCTTTGGTAGTAGGTAAGCAATTAACTTTTACCTTTTTCTATAAAATTACCTCAAACGAAGTTAAGCGCTTTTCTAACTAAAGCGACGATATGTCGTCGGATGTTAGTTTTTAAACTACCGGGTGGTTGAATTTAAGTAAAAAATTTCTTATAATATCCTCTATAAAAATTCAAATATTTTTGAAAACTTTGAAAAACGTCTCCTATGCATCGAAAGACATTTTTTAGCATACAATAATTTGTCTTTTACCGGTGTCTTCCATGGGAGGTTTAAGAAAAATATTTTTAAGAACAAGGTACACCTCTGTATTCTCCTAAAATAAAATATCTTCTGAAATTCTCATAAATTTGATACACATTTGATCTCTTGACTATTTTGATTGCTTTAAAGTTTTCGCGTAAATAAATATAAAATATTTTTGGCATGGTAATTTAGTATCATATCTAATTCTAGAGTAAAAAATTGCTTTTTTTTAATTATTTCTTTAATTAGATAGAAACTTAACATGCTTAAAAATAATTAATTTTTATTTAAGCGAAAACCGCATCTCAAAAAAGGTCAAAAAATCAAATTTGTTGCAAAGTAAACGAGAATTTAAAAGAAATATATTTTTCTTACAGTACTTGTCCAAAAAGGGTTGCCATTTATATAATAATAGGACAGGAGAATGTTAATTTGCCAACTTGTTCTATTCCTAACTTTCATACTAATTACACAGCCCCACAAAAAATAAAAGTTAGTGGTTCGACAGACTAGAACATGATATATTTATGATTTTGGTGTCACTGAATCCGAATCTAGGGTCGGTTTAGTTTAAACCTATTAGGTCAGAGTCAAGGTCATTTTAGGCCATCACGGCCCAACAAAAAGTTGAATGTGCGTAAGACCAGACCATGGTATCGTTTTGTTTTGGTTAGTTCAGGTTAGTTGGGGGCGCTGAATCCGAATCTGGGGTCGGTTTGACCCCATCAGGTCAGGGTCATGGTCAGGGCCATTTCAAGGTCAAACTATTAAATTTTTTGGAAAATAGACTAGAATCATGGTATATTTATGTTTTCGGGGTCGCTGAATCCGAATCTGTGGTCGAATTGACCCTATGAGGTTAAGGCCGTGTTTCCACGAGCCATTTATTGACGTTGATATGGGCCACAAAAAGTGGTGTGGGTGTGGTTTACTGTCGCCAGCGTGTAGTTGCGTTTTCAACAATGATATAATTTTACTTCTTTTACACGGGCGTTTTGACAATCACAATTAAACTTCTGTCACCGTTAGTCGACGAAACGGTCCACTGACTACAAAACAAATGCAGCGGCTGGACGAGCTACTTTTTATAAACTAATCGGCTACTATCGAACCACTTTTTGTGACCCATATTAACTTCAAAAAGTGGACTAACATCAAGGTCAAATCATCATCAGAAGTTATCGTAAATGCACCAAAATCATGACATCTTGGGGTTTTTGGGTCGGTAAATTAGAATTTGTAGTCCAATTCAGCCTTCCGGATTTGAATTAAGCGACCCCAAAAACATATAAGTCCCACGTTTGTGCTCTATTTTCAATAAATTTTGATAATTTGACCTTGAAATGACCTTAACCATGGCCTGATGGGGTCAAACCGATTTCGGATTCGGATTCAGCGACCCCAAAAACATAAGAATACCACATTTTTGGTCTATTTTCGATAAATTTTGATTATTTGTCCTTGAAATAACCTTGACTATGACCTGATGGGACCAAACCGACACCAGATTCGGATGCAGCGACCCCAAAAACATAAAGATACGATGGTCTAGTCTTTCGGACCACCAACTTTTATGTTTTTTGTGGGGCTGTGTTACGAAACCATTTCAATCGTATTTTTCAGACCTCACCTGAAGTCCTTAGATTAATTTACGTCCGATTATGGCCACCTAAATGCAATATAAAAAAATGGCTTAAAAAAATCTAGTGTCAATTAAAACCTAATCATATTCTAATTAAAAATTATTTTAGAAAGTAAAATTTATACAAAATTACGGGGTGTTTCATTTAAAAATTCAAATTTGGAGCCATTTCGGGTTAAACCGAAAGTGACTGCTAACAAAAACAATTTTAAAACTACAATTGTCTTTGCTGAAAAGTAAAAAATATGATAAAACTCTCCTTTTAACAAAAAGCCCTTACAATAAGGATCCTCAACCCTAATATGTCCTTAATTTGTATTAGGACCCCTATTTGGGGGCCTCCTCTAACTGGGGGCCCGAGGCCGATCCCCCTCCTTGGTACGCTAGTGAATGCATACACACTGTCAAAAAGTTGTCGAATCTCGTCCTTGTTGCTTGTACATTATGTGTACAGGGTGGGCCAAATTCCACGCTTTTTATAGGAAACTCATGTTTCTCCATGTTTTACACAAAAACTGACACCCATTTGCGGGGCTTTAATTTTATTTTTAAAAGATGTTTGGACACTTTGTATACATTAAAATATTTTAGGGGCATACCTATTTAGAAACCCTACAACTCTTATTCAGTGTGTCTTCGTAAGTTGTCGTCATATGGGAAACTTTTTATATAATACTTTTACGAAAAAAAGTTATTCTTTATAAACAGTTCTGCATGGTTTAAAACATAAAACACAATCATCAGATATCAATTTGTGTCAGTCATCTACGAAGTTTGGCCAAAATTGTAATTTTTGCTCAAGAGTAAAGTATGAAAATTGTCATAAAGAAAAGATATGTGGAATTAAAAGTTTCTTCTAAAAATGCAATTTTGCTTATTTTTTTTTCCGCTAATATCAAAAAATCTAAGTTTGTACATCAGTGCATTAAAAAGATTATTTAAAAATAAAATTTGGTAAAAAAAATTTAGCCTTTATGGGGTGTGGCAAACAGTAGCGTGCCTTGGAGGGGCCCCGTATCACAATGAGTTAGGGGGCCAAAAAATGATTATGAAGAAAAAAAGAGCCCACTTTGCCAATTTTGCCGACAGTTTTACAGTTTTCCAACATCCAATTGCACCAGGGGTCCTATATCATTAATACGGCGGCAGCTACGACAAGTCTTACAATGTTTTACTAAAATAAATGTTCTTGATTTTTTTTTAAAGCGTTTAACACCCTGTATCTTGAAAACGAAAAATTTGCTGACCCATGTTTATATGCACTTGTTTTAAATTTTCTGTCCTTAAATTTTTCTCAACAACATTCTGTAACACCCTGTATATTGTTTTGTTATTTTTACCATATCGTTATTATAGCGCCTAGACCAGTAATGAAATGAATTTTATGATAAAACCCTTTTAAAACCTTTTTAGGGGGTTCCTGTTGAAGAGTCTATCACGAATATTTATACCGCCATATATGGAAGCAATTTTTCAAAATTGTGCCATAAATCGTAAGGGTTACAGCCACGAAACTGGCCTAGTCCGATACCCAAAACATGTGTTTTTAGCTTTATGGCCTTATACCTGACATAAAATTTAATTATTTCATAGAAATATGTAAATTATGTTGGGTACCATTACATTATAAATTATAAGGACTCTAATTCAAGAAGCCAAGCGGTACTTTTATTATGAAAAAGTTTTTTGGAATTTCATACAGTGTCTTCCAATTTTTTTCTTAAGATTTTAATACCCTGTAGCTCAAAAGTTAAGGGGTTTGATACATAGCTTTCTTTGAATTTTTTCTTTTAAAATTACTTAACACCTTTTAGGATTAGCATCTTATTCTTTAACAGCCTGTATTTGTACTTATTAAAAAACATTATTATTGCCGTTTTATGACAACCTTGCTTTTCTCTTATTATAAGGGCCAATCAACTTTTATATCTTTAGGCGCGAAATCACTCTGTTCTTGGAAAAATACAAAAAAATGAATTTAAGTGTTTTATCAGTCACTTTTTATTAATTAAAACAAATCTTTAATAAGGATTGTTATACTTAATTTCTTATATTTATGGTTCTTTTATTAGTGCTTCAAGTGATATAAAGTGAGGTGTTTTATAAGTTTACTCTTGGTCCCCAGTGCAACAATGGTATCTATAACTTCATATTACTAAAAACAGGGCTGGCTCGAGGGGTGAGCCGGTAAGGCGACCGTCTCAGACTGCATATTTCCAGGGGCGGCAAAATGATCAGTTTTAACATATAGTTTTGTTTTCCATTTTGCGCAAAAACTTACTTTATTACAATAAAATTAAAATTAAGACATTATTTATATTAGGGATTTCCCAAATTTGTCAGGGCGCCCTTACTCGCAATATGTATTCAGTCGTGTCCTAGAAAGTGCCGCATGTAAAGTACAATATATAAAGTATGTGCTTTAAATCTTGCTCGTTAGGAGCGCCGCCCCCGATTACACGTTGTGGAGCCCCCGGGGCGTGTGACGCACGCTTTGAGAGCCACTAATTTAACCAATTATCTACCAGTATATTGTAAATTAATACCTATATACAGAATAATCCAAATAAAGTCGTTCATATTCATTGTGTGAAAAGGAGACAGATAGGATGACTAATCGCACTTCCTTTTTTGTTGCTTTACTAATCGATATACCTTTTACTATTGCTTATATAGTTTATTTTTTTAACATTACAATAAATTAAAAGCCCTAGCACCCTTAGCTTATAAAAGGGCGACATATTTCAGGTAAGAAAAGACTAATGTTTTTTAAGTAAACTTTTATTCTAAAATTTCAAATACCGTTTGAGCTATACAGTGCATTCCAAATAAAACGAGCCACCCCCCACAATTTGGTAATTTGAATCCTTAGAAAAAATCCTAAAATAGGTCAATTTTTATTTTTAGGGCGACACATTTTTGTGTTTAAATTTACTTATTCAAGGTTATCCCCTTCCCTCACCAACACAAACGTCAAAAGTTTAAATGGGAAAGGGGTCAAGTGGTACATCATTTTAAAGCTACTGACTAGTACTGTATAATCCTAGAATATAAAGTCAATATCTTTACCTACTACAAAATGGCGGTAGTTTAAAAATTACACAAATACCTGATTGGCATAGCCATATTTCCGAAATTAATAAAGTAAGATGTACTTAATGTGGTATTTTCTTAAAGCAATTTTAAAGTTTTTTTTTATTGGTAATATAATATACAGGGTACCTCATAAAAAAATATACACTTTTTCTCCTACCCTGTATATTATTACTAGTATTTCCTATAAAAAAAAATTAAAAGAGCTTTTTGAAAATACCACATTTGGTACATCTAACTTTATTAGTTTCAAAAATAAGGCCATCCGAATCAGGTATTTGGGTAATTTTTAAAGTACCGCCATTTTGTAGTAGGTGAAGATATTGATTTTAGATTCTAGAGTTATAAAGTACTTGTCAGGAGCTTTAAAAATATATACCACTTAACCCCTTTCCCACTTAAACTTTTGGACGTTTGTGTTGGTGGGGGTAGGGAATAACCTTGAATAAGAAAATTTCGACACAAAAATGTGTCCTCTTAAAAATAAAAATTGACGTATTTTAGAATTTTTTGTTATAAGTATACAAATAACCAAATTATGGGAGGTGGCTCGTTTTAATTGAAATGCACTATATATATCTTAAAGACGAGTGAATCGAAACAACTTTATTTTAAATTAAGTGATTTGTTTTTTGGAAAAATAATTTATTTTGTCAATCTTAGTATTTGCCCGGGGTGGCAAATTCATATATACATGGTGCCCCAAAAATAAGCGACGTACATCATCTTTAATCATTTTTTTTATGGAAATATCGGATTTCGCAATACATTTCAACTATGTTTCATGTATCCATGTCCTATACTCAAAGTTAACATTAGCCTTGAATTTACCATTGGTTTCTTCAAAAATTTGTGAAGATGCATAAGTGGAAACAATTTTTTTTGTTTTTTTAAACGCTTAGAGACGTCTATCTTTATTTTTAGTTTTCCTTTTTTTTTTTCATGATAAAGTCATGTTTACAGGGTGACCCAAAAATAAGCATTGCCAATAGCCATCAACTATGCTTTTTTTAAAATAAAAGCTCTTATTTTTTATCATATGATTTCAAATACTGCTTTTTATGTACCATTTCCTATACCTTACATCAACATTTATCGAGAACTTTACTAATGAATGTAAATGAAAAGCAAAAAAATTAAATTAATGGTTGTCGCATATTTTTGAACACCCTTAGATATACAACTTAATCATAAAAAAAAACATACTACGATTTATTAATATCGATGTGTCCCAAAACGACCATGAGGGCCATTTTTTCAAAAAAAAACAAACATTTGAATATTAATAGAATTTGTTTTAATTTACGTGTCTTTACATACAGTCTATTTATTAATAAATGTAAGACGTAGCACATGACTTAAGTAATATCGTAAGATTTCGATTCAAAAAATGTATTTGGTGTTCTTGACTTATTGTTGGGTCACTTTGTATTTATGAATTTACAAAAAAACTGCATTCAAAAACAAATATCGACGTGTCTTACCATTTTAAAAATAATAAATCTTTGAATTTTAAATGCGGGTGTTCCAACTTTTATGTACTCACAAGTTTTAAAAAATCGATGGTAAATTTCTTCGATCATTGTTAATTTTAGTTATAAAATAAGCTACATAAAACATAGTTGAACTTTTATGTATAATTAAAAAATGTAAGAAAAAAAACGCATTTCTGTTAAAAAAATAAATGAAGTGGGAGATTAAGATTATTTTTGGGCCACCCCTTATAGATGAATTTACCAGGAAAAAAACCGCAGCCTAAAATTAGGATCTATGTGTTCAAGTGTTTTTCCCAAAAAACAAATTACTTACTTTAAAATGAATTTGTTTCAACACACGCGTCTCCACTGTACCTGTTTAATAACCTTTAAAAGAAACTCTTTGAATATAAATTAGCCTCATAATCATTTATTTAAATTATAAGTATAACATTTATTTACATCCTGTAAAATATTATTCTCAAAAAGTACTGGGTTTATTAGGATAATCTTGATTTCCGAGCTTAGGGAGGCAACATTGTAGCCGCCACTTTTCCTCGGGCCGAACCTGCTAAAAACCGCTTCTATTTAAAGCACTGTGATTTTAAAAATTAATATATGGGTATAAATACTACCTATTAGGAAAACATATGCTATGTTTTTTGTCATTGTTCAGCTTGGCTTCACTAACGTGGCAACGCCGCCAGTCCGTTTTGTTTGTTTGTTGTTAGAATAGTGTCATTTGTGGATTATTTATTGATTTTTAATTACAAGTATATACGGAACTATCAAAATTAAGTGTTTTTATACCCGATACAAATAAAAGTTACAGTCAGAAAAGCAAAATAAACCCAGAATTAATACTTTGTTTACTTTTTTTCGCGCCAAACAGTGCCACGTTTAGTGCTTTGTTGCCAGATCTGCTTGTTAACCTATTCAATTGCCTAAAATGGATGATAAATCAGATGCACCAAAAATTAAGAGTAAAACTAAGTTTAAATGCTGCCAGAAATTGAAAGACACCCAAAATTATTTCTGTATAGCATGCTATAATATTTTCCACAAATCTTGCCAAGAGAAAATAAAAACTCTTCAGGAGATTGATCGACATACTAAAGTACTATGTTCAGAAACTTGCAAAAAGAATTTTAACTTACATTCCAGCGAAGAAGAACAATGCGAGGAACAGGAACACATTAAGGTTATATTGGAACTAAGAGCTGAACTAGATCAGAAAAATGACTATATAACCAGATTAAAAAGAAATTCTTCCGTTTTTGAAGATGAGGCCTTAGAAATCGAAGAGAGATATCTACGCGAAATCGCCAAACAAAGAGAAACAATAAAAGCATTAAATGAAAAACTAAAGATTTTTGAAGGGCAGACAACTGCCAATACTGCAGAAATTCCGGTGTCTGTAGTTAATGTAGCTTGTCAAACAAACCTGGTAACTCATAGTGACAAGGAAACTGAAACTGATATCCCGGTGATTGTATTCAAAGATGTAACTTGTCAAACAAATAGCATCAGTAGCAGTGACATGGGATCACAAACTACTATTCAGACTGTGGAAAAATCAACCGAAGTAACCCAACCGCACCTGGAAAACATTAATAGCGTAGGTCAGAGACCCATTAGAGAGAAGAGTATTCAATGTCATACCACCAGGCCACAATTACTTATTATCGGAAACAAGCCAGATGTTATCGGCTGTGGATTGCTTTTTAAGAAGCACTGTCAATGTAAATTTGACATAAACTGCCAATATACTAAAAGGTTACTTTCATTGGAAGATATTGTGGAGAAAAATCGAGTTCTTAGCGATAAGTTCTCAAAAAGTGATTATGTAGTGCTCTTTACTGGTTCTCAGAATGCCATCAAAGGCAAAGCAGTTCATGTACATTTTATGAACAGCTTATTTGAATTGTACAGTGGTACTAATCTAATCATTGTCGGACCATCATACGTACCCGGAAAAAAGTCTTAAACAATTTTATTTATGAATTTAATAGTGGACTGAAAAGGCACATACACAACAGTAAGGTTGATATTAACTTTCTAATTATGGAGACTCCTGCTAATGATATATCACATTATGAAAATAAAAAGAAGCTTGTCAGTCGTATCTGCTGTGGAATTATTAATACAAATAAAGACATACAGGATTTTGACAAAACATGTGAATTCAATAAGCGCCTAACAAAATTGTTGGGAAAAAGAGACGAGTGGATGCCAAGAATGTCTGCCCTGCCAAAAGGTTATCCACCACCTACATTTCAAGTCAAACAAATTGATTTCTTAGAAAGGAAAATTTATACAGATGAGGAGTTGTTTTGGGCCTTCACAGACCTGCGTATCGATAAATTTATACAGCGGAATTTCACGGAGCCGCAAAGGGGAATAACTGATGTTCCAGTTAAATAAATTTCAAGAGAAAATTTTCACACACCAGTAAGTTTACCAAAGAAAAGTTAGTGAACCGTTCAGTGTCCATCCCGTTTTCGAACAAAGGTTTAAATGATAGTGCTGATGGTAAAATAAGTGCAAGTGGAAAAAAACTTTTAAATTCTCCCCGAAAAGTATCAGAGAAACAGGTTTCCTCTGAAAGAAAATTTTTGTACACTAGCGAATTCACCAAGGGAAAGCTAATTCATCGTCCTGTGCAAATTGGTGATTCTGAATGTGCTAGTGCTAGGAAAATAAATAAATCTGGTAAGCGAGTATTTGTGCCTAAAGACGTCTGTAATTATTATCCCCTAACTGTTATGCATTTCAATATTCAGGGATTGGCTGGTAAGTGCGAGTCTCTAAGTGTAGATCTCTCTGATCAGAGGGTTGGCATCCTCTGCCTCTCGGAGCACTGGCTAAACGAAAATATGATATTGTCAACGTCAATTCCAGGATATAAGCTTATTACATATTTTTGTAGATCACAATATAGTAGAGGTGGTGTTTGTATGTATGTTCTTGATGGGTTGCTGGATCAAGTGATAATCGAGCCGCTACCTGTTACGAATTGCATCGAAAAGCAGTTTGAGGTGTGTGTGTGTTGCTTGAGCTGCCCAGACTTAAAATATAAGATTTTTATTGTGTCTGTTTATCGAACGCCTGACAGCGATGTAAACAAATTTTTGCAGAGTTTATCTATATTATTACACAGAATGTTTAAATCTGGAATAAATTTTATAATTTGTGGGGATATAAATATTAACTTTTTACGCGACACTCCCGGAAAGCAGGTCCTAACTAATCTGTTGTTAGAGTTTGGCATAAAACAACATATTTTTGAGGCAACAAGAATTACTTTTAACAGTGCAACTTGCATAGATAATATTTTTCAAATATCAACCCAAATAAAGTAAAGGTGTGTAGCTCATTTTACTCGAATCACACTTTTCAGACCTTTTCATTTGAGATTCCTGTACATAGTTCAAGTAATATTGTATATACATATAAGAGAATTTTTAACAAAACCAACATGTTAGCTTTTAAAAATGCGATTGCAGGTGAAGAATGGACTGATATGCATGAATTGGAAGATTTTCAGTCTAAATTCGCTTCATTTTATAACACATTTATTGATCATTTTAATGCAATCTTTCCTCTGACTAAGGTTAAATCTAGAATTAAAAAGAAAAAATGGTTTACTCCTCAAATAAAAGAAATGCATAGTCATCTATGCGAAATGAAAACGCTTGAAAGAAATCTTAACAGTCCATTCTACACTGCAAGATATAGGGAATGTTTAGAATTGTATAGAAAGACAGTGAAAAATCATAAAAAGAGGTTAAACGACGACAGGCTGACTAGCGCTTCAAATATTATAAGGGAGAGCTGGAAAATCTTGAATGAACAAAAAGTAAGTAAGAAATCTAACTCTCTTTCACATATTGTGGATAGTAACGGGAGAACAGTAACTGACCTTCGCGAAATGTGTAATGTGATAAATAACTTTTTATAGATCTGTCAAGGGATTCTCCAAAACCTTTACCTCATAAAACCACTTTCAAAAATCTAAATGCTACATTTTTTCTTTTTCCAACCGACTCTCTCGAATTGCAACAAATATTACAAAAGACTACGCGTAAACAATCTTCTGGTATAGACGGTATTGACGGAAGAGTTCTGAGAAATGTTGGTCAGTACATCGCCGAACCGTTGTCCTACTTAATAAATTTGTCATTTATTGAGGGCGTATTTCCGGAGCCATTAAAGGAATCCAAGTGTGTCCCAATTTTTAAGGGCAAGGGTTCAAGATTTAGCGTGGTTAACCACAGATTAATATGTATTCAGAATCAAATTGCCAAGGCTTTTGAGTTAGCATATTCAATCAGACTAACTAAATTTATGTCTACTTTTAACATATTGCTTGAAAACCAGAACGCTTATTGGAAAAACAAATCGACAACCTCGGCAATCTTTGACTGGTTAGAGTGTATTTATAAAGCACTGAATGATAAAGAGCATATCATTGGCCTGTTCTATGACCTCAGTCGAGCCTTCGACACGATCGATCATAAGTTACTCCTGTCTAAACTATATGCTATTGGAGTTCGTGGAGCACCATATGCATGGGTTAAATCATACTTGGAACAACGTCGACAGAGTGTTGTGATCGGTGGTGTTAGGTCCGACACAAGGGAGAATGGTTTGGGGGTACCACAGGGTTCCATATTAGGCCCGTTGTTCTTCATTATATTTGTTAACGATATTCAAGAATACTGTGGTGCACCCGATCTAACTGTGCTCTATGCTGATGATACAAATATGCTGGTAAAACATAAAGACCCGGCCCTTCTTGCTCATAAATCTAATTTGGCATCTACCGAGTTTCAAAATTATTGTTTCCACAACGGTCTTATTTTAAACCCTAACAAAACATTTTTTATGCAGTTCATGCCAAAAAACGTTACTCAGGAATATGATTTACTCATAAGGGTTGATGGTAAATCAGTACAGAGCACAAACTCTTTTAGGCTTTTGGGCCTGAATGTAGATGGAAAGCTAACATGGGAATCTCATTGTCTCTCTTTATGTAATAAGATTAGTAGTGTGTGTTATGTTATGAGGAACTTAAGGAAAACTGTGTCGACTGGCGTGCTAAGAATGTTGTATTTTGGCTGCGTGCAATCCCATCTTCAATACGGCCTATTGTTCTGGGGCTCTTCCGCCCATATGATTAAAGTTTTCAGAACCCAGAAATGCATAATCAGGTGTGTAGACAACGCACATCCACGCTCATCGTGCAAGCCATTATTTATAAAGTACCAATTTCTAACACTTCCATGCTTGTATATTTTTCTGCTGATTACACACATTAGAAAGAATAAAAATCAATTTACCCGTAATAGTGATATTCACTGTTATGATACTCGAAGTTCTTTACAGATACATCAGCCATTTTCTCGATTAAGCGTTTCACAAGCTTCTCCGGTACACATGAATATAAGTGTATAACCCTAAATGAGAGAGGTTTTATTAATAAAATTAAAAAAATTTAATAATGCACGCGTTTTACTCTGTCGAAGAATTTTTAGAATTTTAGATATTAAGGTGCGACTGATATACATTACTTTTGTCTGGTGAATAGTCCCATATTTATTAAGTTTATTTTGTTACTGTTTAAATTTGATTTATATTTTGTATTTTTAATAAGTGACTAGTCTGATAAGTTTATACCATTTGTGTAACCTTTGAGTGAGGCGCGCTTGTGGCGGCTTCGGTTGTATCGGCGAGCGTCGATCTCCGGAGTTAAGCAGTGGAATGCGCGCCCATAATTTGGATGGGTGTCCGGCGACAGCGGTGTTTTGGGCAACGGCACACGGTGTTGCTGCTCGGGGATGCGGACCGAGCAACAACCATCCAAGTTATGGAATGAATGGTGTGTGAATGAGGAAGGAGTAGGGGTCAAGGTACAATAAGCCTTCAGGCTGCAGTGCACCACCTAGGGGGCGGTCGTCGGACCTGGGTGGGATGACCCCGAAAGGGTAAAAAAAAAAAAAAAAAAAAAACCTTTGAGTGATGAATAAAAGTATTTTAATTGATTGATTGATTGATTGGCATTATTTTTTAATATATATTTGATCCTAGAAAAAGTGCGTCGCACCGTATGTCCGTCGGACAAGCACGATATTTTTTAAATCAAAATATAAATGGCGTATTGTGTACACCGTCGGTTTTCTCGATAAATGATTTCGACCATTTGTAATTTTTTTCTGTCATAACTGCAGCCTTAGTCGACCAAGTTTCAAAAAACTCCTACCCAACAAGAAACCATGTTAGCGACATTTTAAAAAGTAAGCAGATGTTGAAGAATTTTAAGGTGGGGTTTTTATTTATCTAAATGAGACAACACTTTTTTTTTCATTTTATGGATTTATTTCTTTGGTAAAATCATTGGCATAATATGCAATACACTAATTTTGTACTGTACAAAGAAACTAAATTGGCACCTTTTTAATAACCTTTTAAATTGCCTAATATCTAATTACAGTTTTATTATTATTATATAATTAAAATATTTAAAATAATTAACATATAATATGGCAACAACAGAATATTTAAATTGCGTATGAAAAATAACGAAAAATATATTGCCTTAACGCTAGTATATACAAGTCTTTTTATTTTTTATCAAGAAAATTGTTTTAGATATAGTTTTGTCCAGATTTATTTAAATAAAGAAATAAATGTTTTGCAATTACAAATTAATTATATAGCTTTTATATCATAAAGAAAAAATAAATAAAAATAAATTACGTCAGAAATATAACGTCTTTAAAATAATATTCAAAGCGCCCTATTCAGACCACACCGTATCGGTTTTGTTGTGGAACATAAAGCCGCATCCAGACTTGCGACAATTCGCCAAACATCGATCCAAACAAACTATCCCCGCTCTTTTAAAAAAATACCTTCTTTTAATAGTTTTGGAAATATGGCCGTGTAAATCTAAAAAATGGATATAAGACCTGTAGATGTACTATCCATTATTGAACGGTCTAGTTCACAAACGTTGAAACTGCAAAAGTGAATGTTTCAGTTATTCGAACTTTATAATTTAAACATTTGCTATAAATCTAGTCTAGGTAATTAACACGATTGAAAAATGGAGCTGACATCTTCAAGTTTCAATATTTTACTTGCTACTTGTGTGCATAGCAACATTTTTGTATATAATTATATGTTAGTTTATACAACCCACTTTTTCTAAAAAATGCATTTGCAAAATTTGTGTACGAGGCCATAGAATTCACATATCTAAGCTTACTTACAGCTTAGCTTAATGTCATTAATTCTATTTTCTTTTTAATTTAATTAGTTATATTTCAAAAACTATTTAATATGAACCAAAGGAACAACATGCCAAATTAGGCCAGATCTATATTACAAAATATTAACTATGATAAGATGATAGGACTAACAGTTTAAATGGTAATTAATTAAGCTTGTATCGTGTATTTAATGTTTTTTAACCATAGTGCTAAAATAGTTAATGTTAAAATAGGTTGAAACTATTTTATTATTATCAAAAGTTTCATGATTTGTATAGCAATCTGTTAGCATGCAAAATTTTTGCACGCTATTTATTGTAAAACTTCGCAATAACGTTCACTTACTGTTTTACTAGATTAAAAATAAACTTTAATATTTAATATTGATAACAGCAGCTGATAAAAATTTACCACCCTTTAATTTTCTTAAGTTACTTTGTGGGTTGAAAATATACAAAAAGTTTTTTTTTTTAAATTAATATATGCTTCTTTTACCAAATATATTGATTGCCTAAAATAAATTATACAGGGTTATTTCTAAGTTGATATATTTCTCTTAACACAGTATAGCATGCAAGAAAATAAGAGAAAATTTAAAATAAAATTTTGTTCGAAAAGCTCCGTTTCCGAAAAACAGGGTGTTAAAGTTTTAAGAAAAAAACACCTATTTTATCATACCTTTTCTTTTTTAACCAGTGGCGTTCGAACAAGATTTGTATTAGTTTTTTTTTAAATAAAAGCCGTTTTGATGCACAGCAAAATAGCTAAAATCTTATATGGTGTTTTGTAAGTAAAATTCGTTTTTGTCCAATTTGTATTTAAAAAAGCTTAAAAACTTACATAAGTACAATTTTACCTTTTACCTGTGTTAAGAGAAATATATCAACTCAAAGCTTACCATGTATATAATTATTTAAAAAAAAACTGGGTTATACTTCCTGTTTTATCTGGACAAAACTATTGTAGTAAAAAGTTAACAAAATTAATTTATATCCATTAAACATAAATAAACATAAACATTTTTTACATTACGTACTTAACATGTATAATGAGCGAAAGATATTTTATAAGAACGTCTATTGCACATTTAGAATAAATAATGAATGTTTTAGTAGAGTGTCCGTTATTTCCCAAATCATTTTTTTTAGCACACGCTCCTTGTACTTTTAGTTTATAGCCTAAAAAAGTATCCATTGTAAAAATGCTCTTAATTCTAACTTTAACCGTGCCTCAATCATGTTGCTTTTCCCATTTAAATAACATGGAGTTTTTGGAAATTGACTTTTTTTTCCTTGGAAAAAACTGCCGTCCAACAGAAAAACACCGTATGTGAATGGGCTTATAATATACAAATACGGTGTTTGTCCAAAATTATACTTATCACATATTTTTATGTGAAATTTAACGCTCTACAAAAAGTTTTTTTACGAATTTACGATTAAGTTACTTCTTTAGGAGTTATTTGCCGTCAAACGTTGAGTTAAGATTGGGTTGTAACCATCATCGGGAGTTGGCGCGCTTGTGGCGGCTTCGGTTGTATCGGCGAGCGTCGATCACCGGAGTTAAGCAGTGAAATGCGCGCCCATAATTTGGATGGGTGTACGGCGACAGCGGTGTTTCGGGCAGCGGCACACGGTGTTCTCTGCTCGGGGATGCGGACCGAGCAACAACCATCCAAGTTATGGAATGAATGGTGTGTGAATGAGAAGGAGTAGGGGTCAAGGTACAATAAGCCTTCAGGCTGCAGTGCACCACCTAGGGGGGCGGTCGTCGGACCTGGGTGGGATGACCCGAAAGGGTGAAAAAAATCATCGGGAGTTTAATAGTAAACCGGCATTAAAACAAAAATTGTATATTACATCACAGTTAAATATATATTTAAAAGAGCTTTAAAAAAACACATTTAATATATCAATCTTTTTTAATTTAAAAAATTGCCATAAGCACTAAGTCGGGGATAAAATTGACACTATATCTAGTATTTCTTGAATTTGGATGGCTATATTTCCAAAACTATAAGACATAGACATTAATTAAATGTGATATTTTCTCTAAACCTCTTATATATTCATTTAACGATGATGTAATATACAAAGTGTTTTATTTAAAAAATGCCGGTTTACTATTAAACTTCCGAGGATGACCACAACCCAATCTTATGTCAACGTTTGACGACAAATAACTTCTAAAGGATAAACTTAATTGAAAATTTGCAAAAGAATTTTTTTGTTAAGCGTTAAATTTCACATTAGAATAGGCAATGAGTAGTTTTTCATCTATTTTTGTCTAATAAAAAAAACATGCTATTTAAATGGAAAGAGCAACATGATTGGGGCACAATTAAAATTAGGAATTAGAGAATTTTTACATTGGATAATTTTTTTAGGCTATAACCTAAAAGTTCAAGGGTCGTTCCGCTAAAAAAATCGGTTTGAGAAATAACGGACACCTTAATGTTTTAGTATCATTACATATTGAGCAATATTTACAAGTTATTTAGAAATTTTCCAAACTTGATCAGTTACATTATAAACCCTTTTTTTAATTAAATCGAAATGTTTTTTTGACACAGATTAAACGTTTTTTGCTTTTTTGGTTGTGGTGAAATCAAAAGTTAACCAAAGTAAGTAATTACAAATAAAATAGGTAATAAACGTTTTATAAACTTTGTACCTTTTATCAAGGTTGGAAAATTCTTTATAAACAGTATGTACATTACTTACTTGGTAATTTCTTGGTACCCATTTTTAAATAAAAATCAAACAGAATAATAACTAATTAAATAGCTGGCAAACGATAATTTTGTAGGTTATTAAAGATATTATATGCAGTTATTTGTAGCAAAGAAAAAGAAATTTTAAATTCTATAGGTAATTATTTTAAATTTATTATTATCTATAAGAAATAAACGCCCAGTAAAAATATTTTATTAAAACACATATATTAATTTTGATAAATTGTTTTTAAATACGTGCAGTGGTTGGCTTTTGCTGTAGGGCAACTAAGGCCCACATACTTTATTTCTCGTGAACCCCTAGCCATGCTTTTCTTAGACCTCTTTTACCCAATATTCATTTTTGTAAATGCAGAGTGTTTCCTAACTACGGTACGAAACTTAAGACAGTTATGTGTTGTGTATTTTTATGAAAAAGGTAGATATCTATACGTATACGTCCGGACTACGCTTCATTTCTAAGGTACAGGGCGCAAGTTTAGAAAAAAGTCGGTAGCTTTTAGGTATCTTAAAAAGCTTTAACTGAGTTGGCTAAAATCTGGTACACCTATCTAATGTTATAAAGTTCTACTCAGATTAGGATTATTAGGTCCAGGGACTTTTAGTGGGCACCACAGACAATATTATTGAGAAAAAAGACTCTTTTTAGTTTTTTTTTTAAATTTTCTTTGTATTTTGCTTTGTTTTAAATAAAAAAATGTATCTACTTTATATGCTACTCATAAACAGCCTAAAATAAACTTTAAAGTTTAAATACAATAAATTTTGACCTTAGTAAATAAGGAAAAAAGACTATTTTTATTTGATCAAAAATTTTATTTTTGTTTTTTTACCATGTTGTACATGGGTATTTTTAGAAGAAATAAAACTAGTATTAATTTTTTATTCGAAAACAAAGCTAGATACAAACAAAATTTAAGAGACTGAAAAGTTGCATTTTTAATTACCTAATCGGAAAAAATCAAAAAACTTTATAAAAATTAAGTAGCGTACTTTGTTTTCTCAGTCAGTGCCAGTCACTTCCTTAAGTTTCGTTCCGTAGTTAGAAAACACTCTATACATTAAATAAATTAAATTTCAATTATATTATGTAAACTTGGCCTACTTTAATTTATTAATAAATCTAGCCTATTTATGCTATAAACTACGAAGTAAATAGGCAAGTATCTTTTTTAAAAATAAATTAAATAATTTATAACATACCAAATTTTTTTAAATAGTGGGTACTTATTTTCATATAGTAATATTAAATTTATATTCATTTTTATTATTTTTATTTAGAATAGTAATTATACGTTTACAAAAATTGGTAAAAAATGACTCATTTACTAGGTTTTTTTAATTGCAAAAAAATAAAAATTATTAGAGAACACCGAATAATAATTATTAAAGCCACCATTACTAGTTAGTTAACTTTAAACCTGTATTTAGTGTCGTTTTAATGGAAAATTAACTGTTTTAAAATAGGCACCTATATTTTTAGTGACACAATTACTATTTTAATCCTCCTATTTGTCTTTTAACACCTAACTTATCTACTAAATAAAAAGTTGTTTCGTTTAATAATCTCAGTCAAATTTTATAAAAGTAAAGAAATTAGACGTTCACGAGATTTTACACTATGTAACATCTCTCGTGAACGTCAATTAAAGGTCTGGCCACACATACCCTGTACCAAGGCAGCACCGAGCCCGGATTCAAACTGATAGAGGAAAGTGGGGTAGATTAATTCTGAAAAATTAAAAAGCACTTTTCATGCCCTCAAAAATATAAGAAGCATTTTTGTCAAGCTGAATCTACTATTTTATGTATGTACATGAATAATTCTTAACTTACACGCATAAACTTGGGAACTTATTGCTAAGGGCAAATAATGACTAATAACGAAAAAAAAGTAAAATATTTTTAGTAAGGAAAATTTTAATTATTTTTAATTAAAAAGAATTCTAATTCGAAAGACAAATATTGACTGATAATGGAAAATAGGGTTAATTGCCTATTTTTGTGCTAGAAATAATTTGGTATAATAATTTTAAGCCATAAATTTTAACTCTTATCAAGTAAAAATACGCTTACAATAACCACGACTAATAGAAGAGTATAAGGCATACAAAATATTACCAAAACGTGTTTTTTGTTTTATTTTTTATACAAAAACTAATTATTCCATAGCAAAAATAGTTTACAATCTTATTTTCTTATTTGTTATGATTTACGCTCAGAATTGACGTTCTTTGTTTTATTTAAAATAATTTATTATTTATCTTAATAAGAAAACATATTTTACTTACTTTTTTCAGTATTATTATAATTATTATTAAGTTTATGCGTATAGGTTAAGAATCACCCCATATATCTTCTTGTTTAAATAAATCAGATTTTCCTACTTATCTCTGTTTCTTTTTATACAAAATTTAAATGTAGCATAAATAAAACTGTGTTATCTTATTTGTGAAGATTTATTTTACAATCAGCTGTAATTTAAATGGTAGAATAACAGACTTATATTACTGCAATTTTATTAAATACCAACCTTTTTTGCACGGCATTCTCCTACATTTCACCAGAAACTTAGGGGCTGCGGACTCGTTGCGGTTATGTGTGCCCAGACCTTAAAATGTAGTGTCCCCATAGTGGTAGAACTAGGTAATTACTATAAAATGTTTATCATCCTGGCTTAGGCATGTAAAATCTAGTAAAGGTGATGCTATCCAAAATTGTTGCACAATTTTTATCTTTCTTTATATCATAAAAACTAAGGCCCAGTTGTTCAAAGCAGGTTTAAACTCAGTTTTTCTGGACTGAAGGCTGGCCTTTGAACTTTCCGTAAAATCTCAATTTCTTTTAATACCTTGACACTGACAGCAATATTGAGATTTTACGGAAAGTTTAAAGGCCAGACCTCAGTTCAGTAAAACTGAGTTTAAACCTGCTTTGTACAAATGGACCTAAATTTCAAGTATGGAACCTAAGTTACAATAAAAAAAATGCTAATTTGTTGATGGTAAATGGAAATTAAATAAGGTGTATGTAAAGTAGGAAAAATACCCTATTAATAAACAATAATATATACATCAATATTTTAACCCATTTTTATTGTAAATAACTTAGGAACTTTTACGAAGATGCGGTTCTGGCAAATAGACTTAAACTTTTTAATTTTTTTTTTTTTTTAGTAGATTTGCCCGATTTTGAGACAACACAAAAAAATTACCGATTTTTCAGGATAGGTCAACTTTGTTATTTTAAATGAAACACTCTCTATAGTTTACTTTTCGTAAAATTAGAGTAAAAAGTTATAAAGTTATTGTAAAAAATAATAAATTTATTGACACACAATTGACTGCGCGGAATTTAAGGGTATTATTTTACAACGAAATTTTGCTCCATAGAAGGTTACAAAAATGCGACAACAAAGTTATTCACAATATTTAGCTCATGAAGTTTTTTCAAAGTAATCTAGCCTTGCTGCAAGTACGGTTTTGTGAATAACGTAAAGCACAGTTTTTTGTCAAATAGTTCTCTTAATTGCCATGCAGTCAATTTTTTGGATGCCACTAAATCCGTTATTTTATGAAATAACCACAGCTTATGTTACATTTGTTTTAAAAAAAATTGAGAATATGAAAAATGTACACAGTGTTTCTCTTAATGTAAGTTTTCCTTTACCGAAAAATCGGTAATTTTGGTTTTGTGCTTATTAAATGTCAGAACCAAATGATAAATATAATTAACAATCTGAAAGAAATCTAAGCCTGCCTGCGAAAACCACATCTTATAAACTTCTAAACGTATTCGCGATCAAAATGGGTTAAACCATGGACGGTAACACTCTATTAAATTAGGGGACACTGGATACACGTTTTAAAAATTTTAAAGTCAACAAAATTATCCAATTTTTTTTAATGTTTTTTTAGACTGACAGAGGTTTAAAAGTAATTCGCCCCTATCCATTGTTTCATTACTTTACGACCTGACACTAGTACTACTAATGTAAATGTGTTTTTAACGCAATGTTGTGGCATTTTTAACAATTAAAATGTTTTTTTGCTGACTTTTTAAATGTTTTATTTACAATAATATTTTATGTGGTTTACTATTTTTTAAATAAAATAATAGATGGTTTTATAGTTTACTTTAAAGAATACTTAGTAGGTACCAAATTTTAAAGTAATGAAACATGCGTACAAATTTGAATATACACAATATAATCATTATATATTTTTAGTTCGATAGTACTTAAGTATTTACAAACAAAATCACAGATAAGTGATAATCTACTATTTTCAGCTAGGGGTTCCTAGGGACAAAGGTCCATTTTTAAGATGAGTCGCACCTGCAAAAGGCTGATTGGGATTTAGAGGTGGTTGTCCAGAAGCTGACATATTGTTGTTCATATCACCGCTTGTGGGTGGAAGGGTTGAACGATGGCCGTTCATCAAGTGGCCCGGCAGCGGGGTCTAGAAAAATATATTTTTTTATTTAGAAACTACTAATGATTTAAAAATAAGATATTATTAGAGTAAGCGTCAAAAAGTTAGTCACAAATGGATTTCTTTTTACCCTAAACAAAATTTTCGATCAATCTCGAAACCTAAAAATCCATGTCGAGTGTCAACGAATTGATTAGACAAGCCATAACTTTTGAAGTATTAGACATATAAAAATAAGACTTGGTATGTAGGTAAATGGTATGAGTAAAGAAAAGTTTACGCATTATTTTTACTTTTTAATTACTTCCAGTTTAACCGGAAATGACTCTAAATTTTTAATATTTGAATTTATTCACCCTGTATATTTTATTATTTTTGGATTTTTTAGACAATTAGAATGTAACATTTTAAAAGTTTTAGGCCTACTTGATTGTTTTATAGCAATATCGCATCCAGGAGGCCATGATTTTACGCAAATTAATCTAGTGACCTTAGGTGATATTAAAAAATACAACTGCAAACTTTTAGTGACTTATGTAAAAGATAGTAATAAAACAACTTGTCATAGTTACATTTTTGTATCTAACTATTTTTTTACATGGCAGCTCTTTTTAGTCATGCACTATTCGAATAAAGGATTCTTTTGCGAATTTAACGACACAAATTTTTTTGGCGATCGGATTAAAAATAAAGTCATTAAAAAACGATCATAGCACCTAGATGTAAAACCTACTACAAATGACTCTCAAAAAAGTAGACATAAAAACTTTAAGAAATATTTAATAAGTATTTAGAATTGTCTCAGCAATTCCAAAATGTTAAAATATACTGGGTGATCAATATATAATTTTAAAATTGGAGTCATTTTCGGTTATACCGAAAGTAAACAAAAAGTAAGAAATATGCTAAAACTTTCTTTTTCTCATATCAAACTGATGTTTACCTATAAAATTTTAAGCCAGGTTTAAAGCTTACTCTATTTTTATTGTGGAATTAAAAAAAAAAGGTTTACACAGAAGTTTCAATTTTTTCTATTTTCACTATAAATGAACATTAAAAATAGTAATTATCAACTCGATTGTTTATTTTATGGTTAGCAAACTTATTAAAAGGTAAAAAGTTAAAATTTAAATTTTTAAAAAATGGCTTCAAATGTTTTTTAGTAAGCGCCTCGACTAGAAATTAAAATCTATCTTTTTAGACTTCATACCAATCAGTCTTAGCCTTTATAAGTTTAGTTTCATTTTTGCAATAATTTTTTCACCGGCGCGGCGCACATACGTCGGAGTCGTCTTTTAAATTTTAAAAACCTTGTGTCCAACTTTTTGGCGGCCACCATTTGCATAGAAACCAAACCAAGCAACAACATTAATGATTACTTCTTAGGCAAGAATTATTACGAACATTAAAAAATTTAAAACAAATTATTAATTTAAATATTTTAAAAAAGCATTTATTTTAGTGACCGACCAAACCTTGATTAGATCAAGATTCGGCAAAAAATAACCACGCCGAAGCTCAGAGTTTGTGAATCTTTACGCGAAATTAGACTTCATATTGATTTTTGCAAACAAGTTTTTACAAACTATGTATAGCTTTTAGTTTTTTAAACTGCCAATCTAGGTTATTACCTAATTACTCAATACAAGATCTCTTGTATTTGGTATTTTTATTCAAAAGTTCATTCAAAAGAGTGTGTCTTTTTTTAATTTATGTTTAGTATTGTTATTTATTTTATTTAAAAAAGAGTAAGTGTGTGCGTACTGTACATACTAAATAAAAACCTAACATTAAAAAATGTTTGTTCCGAAAAACTTATTTTATGGAGCCTAACAGGGTGAGTTTTTTTCGATGTTTAGTACAGAAGATTTCAGAAACCGCTGCGGCTACAGTGATGGTTAGGTGGAAAAATAATTGTAGTTTTAAGAGCTTAGTTTAAATCAAATTTTGTGTCGTTCAAAAAAATCATTCCTTATTAAATATGTTAAAAAAAAAGTTTTCTCCACAAATTTATTTTTCGTTGTATTATGCGCAAGAAAAGATAGCCCTGTTGTGGCATTATCTACATACTATAAACTTTTCATTTATATAGCCGGATCTTAAACTAGTACGCTATTTTTTATTTAAAGTATATCTTGTTAAACACTGTTAAAAAACCTAAAAAGCCCTTTTTAAAAATGTCATAGCCAACTTTGGTTTTCATTTAAAAAAATGCAAGTTTATGTCGTAGCTTAAAAACGGACTAGTACATTAAATATCGGATTTCACCTTTCTATTTTAAAAATAATTATCTACAAGTTTCTTATTTACACTTTTTTTCTATTTCGAATAGCAACTGAGCTCAAGGTATAAACATTTTTTGGAAAAAACGATTTATTTAAAATATCTAATCTAGTAAGCCATGATTTTTTGGACAAAACAAAAAGTGATTAAAACTAAGCTTTAAAAACTACAATTTCTTTCCTATACTAAACATCGAGAAAAACTTGCCCTGTATACACGGTGTCTCAAAAACACATTACCTTACTATCAAATAAGTTCTTTAAATAGAACGCCCTGTATACTTTGCCCAATTTTGACTCTTTATTTTATTTTACATAAAAATGTATAACATACTATACATCTTGTGCCACTTCACAACTTCTATGGGCAATTTTCTTTAATGAGCGGAAGGGTCAAAGCACATAACCTCAACGAGCCCCACATAGCCCCAACGAGCCCCCAACTGTAAATCTCGCTGGTGAAATTTAGGGGAATGCGGTGCAAAAACTTTTTATTTAATAAAATTGCAGTAATGCGAGTCTGTTATACTACTCTGAAAATTACACCTGATCGTAAAATAAACCTTACGAATAAGATAAGGTAACACAGTTTTACCTATACTACACTTAAATTTTGGATAAATCAGGATTTGGATAAAAGGAACAGAGATTGGTAGGAAAACCAATTTTATTAAAACAAGGAGATATACATATATAAAACAAAAGATTTAGCCTAACAAAAATCCTTTTTTATATTTTTGAGGGCATGAAAAGTAATTTTGAATATTTCCGAAGTACTCCGCCCCAATTTCCTCATCATTGTGAATCCGGGCTCAGTGCGGCCTTGTTGCGGTTATGTGTGGCCAGACCTTAAAGGGGTCTAGAATTATGACAAAGTGAGACTGGCGCGTTAACGTATTACGACAATTTTTAATGCCGGCGTTCTATATCTAATCTCTACCTACTATTGGTAATAATTTAGAAATATAATAGAAATTTAATAAAAAGCATCGAGCTCGCACGTGTACATTACTTATAGCTGGTTTTTAACATATTAACAACATTAGCTGTAAAAAGTAAGTAATTAGCCAGAGTAACAAATATTGTAATAAAACAAAATTAATAACCTTTTATTGTCAGAACTACCCATAGGGAGTTGGTTTATTTAAAATACATATTTACTTACTTATCTTAAAACACAGCAATCGTTAACTCATAGCGTTATAAGGTCTGGCCACAAATAACCGCAACGAGCCCGCAGCGTAGCTTACCCGGGCGTCTCGGTTGTAAAGGATTCTACAATTTTCCAATAACCTAATAAAGAGTTCCGAAAATATTTCTTCTAATTTATATCTAAGTACGCCGCTGCTCAAGTTTACTCAACAAAATAAGGAAATATTTTTATGTAATATTTATTGAACTGAATTAAAATGCTCTATGAGCTGACTTTGCAGAAACTCCTTACATTTAGTTATGAACTTTGTAAAAACCTACCTGTATACAAAAATATAATCAGGGTCACGGACAAAAAATAAATGTGCTGAAAAGATTGGGAAAGAGAGTTTAAAAAGCATATTTAAGAACTTACTTAGTCAAGAAAAACCTGGACCAAGAAAAAAATCATTTAATAAAGTCGCAGTAACTGATTTGTTCCATATGTTGTTAGCATTTTTTATTACTAGCCACGGGGTCATATTGTTATGCTGACTTACTTAGTTTTGTAAGATATAAGTTTTTGGTTTATGCTGGGTCTCGTAGGGAAATACATCTGGACTTGGTTAGTAGATTTCAAGGTATTTGAAGAGTACGGAATAAATGTTATGATATTGATAATTCGGCGTTTAATTATTGAAGTTTTTAAAACTTTTATAGAATAAATTAAGTTATTAATGTATGTATAAGTTTATATTACTACGCATTACTTTAAATATGATCTTATAATACAGTGGTAAATAAAATTAACACAGTTTTACCTGCACTTAAGTTTTGAATAAGAAGGAACATATGTAGGTAGAAAAATATGTTTTAGTTACACAAAAGGCCTTAGGTATAATATTATTACATTATGCAATAGAAGTTTAAAAAAAATGTATTTTTAGGGTATAAAAACCTTTAAAATTTTTGAATCAATTTGCCTCACTTTCCCCTACCATTGTTAACCAGGGCCCGGTACGAGCTTGGTGCGGTTATGTATAGCCAGACCTTTAGGCATATGTGACGTAGAATTAAATAAAGAGATAAAATTTGTTAAAATATACAAAGCGTTCTATTTGAAAAACCCTACCAATAATTTTTTGCGATACATTGTGTATAGTAACAATATTATTTTGTATTTTTTTAATCTTGTACAGCGGCAAAGTTAGTTTCTTGATAAATAGAGTTGGGACTCCATGTATGGATATAGTGTGGTCCATTTAGTGCGCAACAAATGCCAAACTTTTTGGTTTGCAATTTGTCAAAAATCTGTATTTTTTATAAAAATTTTTGCATGTTGCTAACCTGTAAAAGCAAATGTTAGTTTTATTAAACGTAAAAAGGTATTAGGAATCAAAAGTTATGCCTAAATACCAAGGCAAATCGCTGCTATTTAAACACATATTATTATTTTTTTATTTTATTTTTAATTACTAATTTGATACATTTATAAGATAACAAGATTACAAAAAAATTGTATGATAAAGAAAAAATGTTTAATGTACATTATTATTTGTATTACCTTTATTTGTCTAAATTTGTAAAATTTAATTCAGAATTTAAAAACAAATAAGAAATTTAATAATCAAGCTATTGGTTTTAGGCAAAACTTTTAATTTTAAAATATTTTTTTATTTAACACTTTGTTGGTTTTTAGAAATGTGGGTGGTTATTTTTGAACAAGTTTTTTTTTCAACCTACTCTTTAATTTTGTATACAACTAAGTACTAACACATAAATGACAAAAAAAGTTTTTCCTTTGTTGCATACCTAATTGACAACACGGGCTACACTATGTTTTAGTAGACAATAAATTTTTTTATGTCCAAGCGGTTTTAGTTTAAACTTAGAGTAAGGCCAAAGATTCAATGTAAATTCTGTTTTGGTCGGACACTAAGTTTTCTTCTATGCTACTACAAAAAGACCAAAAATCTTACTTACATACTTACCGGCGGTATCGATGTCTGCCTTTTCAAATGTGAAAGTGGGGGAGGGTTATATGCCATGTTTGCAAACACTAGCCTTTCTTCGTAATCGTACTCACAAAGAATTTTATTCTCGCATAGATAAAATCGATCACCCACACAAAACCTGAAACAATAAAAAAATGTTAGTATTAGTATTAATGCAACCTTTTTAAATTACAACAATGTTAATTTTCATAATAATAAAAATACCAACATCATAATAAAAAAATAATTAGGTAAACTGTCTAAAACTTTATTTAAAATCAATTTTTAAACTTAAAATTTTACTTTTTACATTGATGTACTTAAGCTAATTTAGTCACTAAAAAGATTATTTTTTACTCATTATATTAAACTATTTTATATACGTTTTTATAAATAATAATTAATGCTTTTGAGTTAAAAATGCCATAAAGAAAGATACGTAAATTCTTCAAGTCAATTAAAGAAAATGTTGGGTACTTTGTTTTACCGAAAGTGTGTAACAATTTGTAAGTCACTAAATAAAAAAAAGTATTTAGCTGTAATCATAAGCTGTTTAAATGTTTTACTATTTAAAAAAACAGATTACAAGAATTTTTAAATTAAAGATAAAATGTGGTTTAAAGTTATTACATATGTTTGTTACAACAACATAATACATATCTTAAACTACACCTATTTTATTTAAAGTGATTTTAAATATTAAAAAACCTACCGCAACATTTGTATTAACATTTTATTATTTAATTTCCAATCTCCTTGCGCTAAGCTATTGGTTTTAGTTTTTGCCGAATGCGCCGGGCTAACCGTTCTTCTTTTAAAAACAAATTTATTTTAAATCGGTTACTTTTATAGTTTAAAAGAAGCGACTAGGTTAAAAATATTTTTAAGATGATAATGAATTAATAACTGAGGGTCATAGAACAACATATAAGATCAAAAAAATTTCATCAACATTAATTTTTCAGCTATATACTAGCATTTCTCTTTAAAATTTTAAAACACGTTTATTTTTAATTATTTAAATCTTATAACCTCTTTGTACATTTTTTTAAACCACTGGTACATACTTGTTCAGCGACATTTTTAATTTTTATACCATATTTTTGCCACGTGATATTTCTTTTAACTAATGCAATAAAGTTTAGTTTTCGGTTTATTTTTGCCTTTAGGTATTATTTTTATTTTCTAGACCAAATTAAATACAATATTATTAAATATAGCTCCTAATATTTTTAAAAGATATTAAATCACTATATAAACCTAATGATCTATTTGCAGACTTCTTTAATAATAGGTGCTCCTTTTTAAAACCCATAAATCAGAAAAGTTATTTAGGTATGATACAGTTGTCATAAAAATCATTTTTACGTTTTACTTAAAAATTAAGCTATAGGGTATAATGTCTAGCGTGTGGTGTATCGCCAGTCTCGCCATAGAAATTCTGATACCTTTAAGGGGGGCTAAGGTCAAATCGTACAAAAAAGCCATGTTTTCGTGATTTTTTTCTGACGACACAGTTAAAATTTATTTACTCAACCAATGGTACATTAAAGTATGACATTCGAAAAATGTTTCATCAAATTTTTACAAAAAATATTAAAAAATACGGCAATGGCAGCAATTGTTCGGACGTGTCTCGAAAAAAGTTGAATTGCGGTGCCCCTTATAACTTGGTGCTGGATCATCCGAAATCAAAAAATTAAAGTTCATTCGTTAGATAATAGTTTTCCCCAGGTAACGCTGTCGAGTTCTTTTTTTTCAAATTTTTTTCATTTTTTCAAACACTTTGAAGCGAAAAACACAATTTTGTGGGAAAAAATCGGCTAATTTGTTTGCAAAATCAAAATTATGAAAAAAAAATTCGACAGCGTTACCTCGTAAATGATATACAGAAATAGTGTTTAAAATTTCAAAAGGATCGGTGCAGTAGTTTTGGAGTTATCAGGGGCACCGACTTTGAAAACGTCAGTTGTGAATTGAATACCTTACCCCCCTTAAACCAATGCGCTTAAAAAACTCGACAGCGTTACCTCGTAAATGATGTACAGAAATAGTGTTTAAAATTTCAAAATTATCGGTGCAGTAGTTTTGGAGTTATCAGGGGCACCGACTTTGAAAACGTGAGTTGTAAATTAAATACCTTACCCCCTTAAGTATTGGTTGCCCTATTGATTTTACAGCAAAATTGTAGTAGATTATTTTGAAAACATTGATAAGATAAACTCACAAAATCTTTTCCAATAAGCCAAATAAAAGTTATTTAAGGAAAAGCTATTTGTAAAATTGTTGGATACCTGATACATACCGTAATAAATTCACCATTAATGAATACATGTTTTGTCAATTTTTAAATTTTATAAATAGTGTTTCCTAAATAACCATTAATTGGCATATTAAAAAATAATAAAATTTAGTGTGCATCTTATTAACGATTTAAAAATAGTCTAATACATTTTTGTTGTAAAATCAACATGGAGCCATTATCTAAAAGTTTAAAAGTTTACATGGAATTTTCTATGGCCAGTTTGGTGATGCACTCCTGATATATTAGGCACATACGTTTTGAAATATATTAATTTAAAAAAATGGCGTTTACATTTTGGGGATTTTGCGCTTATAAATACATTTAAAATGATTAATATTTGAAATTGATTATACAAATATGCCATTTTTTAAACTACAGGTTCGTGGTAACTTAAAAAAGTAAAAAGTTTTTAAAGAGGTGTTTGAAAAATAAATATATCTATAAACTTACATTGATTAACTAATAAGCAAAAATTTAAAACACAGGGATAACCTTAAAAACGTGTGTATCATACATTACTAGATTGTAAAACATATCGTATTGCATCCTATTTCTTATAAAACACTAAAAAGTAATAGTAAAATTACGTATAAAATATTTAAACTTCCTTAATGGTGTTGAAAGGAAAATTTAAACTCGCAGTTAAAGCACCCATTTATACACAATATCCATTTAATGAAAAATGGAAATAGAGCTTTTTAAAAAGCGCTGGCCAGAATAGGTTAATAGCGACAGGTCAATTGAATGTAATGAGCGCAACAGAGAATTGGCGCGTAAGTATTGAGTAATTGCATATTGGAAACCGTTTGTCATCCCTTGCGCTAGTATACGGATTATATCGCAGTTTGTTTTTATTTCAATGTGGAATGGATGTTAACGGTTTATAAATCACTGGAAAGTGTTAATTAAAAAAGGTACTGAACAGTCCGAAATTGTCTAAAACAATACCTTTTGTTGATATATGAGAATAATTAAAACAACGTTTCATATATTATGCGACCGAAAATGCTCTTAATTTTAAGTAAAATACAAAATGAGATTTTTCTATTTTTAATACAAGGATCTCAGAAACCACTTGCAAAGATGCAGAAATGGTTAAATGGGAAAATAATTTTGGTTTTTAATGCTTAGTTTAAATCACCTTCTGTTTCTTCTAAAAAAAATTAAGGCTTACTAGATAGTAAAAACTCTTTTCTTAAAAGATATTTTTCTTGATGTATAGCAAGATATACTTTAAATAAAAATACACATGGTTTTAGACATAAACCTGCGGGTTTCCCTAGCTGTGATACCAGTAAAGCGATTTAAATGACAAATACTTTCTTCTAGCAGCCTTAATACTGTATATTTTAACTTTTGTATTTTTGTTACTCGAAATGAACGTATTAATAAATATTTATTGTAACGTATAGGTATTGTGCACCAAAAGCCGGAAAGTCAGATTAAACAAAATGTTACATGGTGCTAAAAACTGTGAAATTTTTGAAGATCTTTTAATGAGAACGCTATTTTTTAATGTATTACTTAAATTGATTAATACTTATGTAATTTCTAGTCGTTAATTGTAAATATTTGTTATTTCTAATTTTTGTGTCTCTTATTATTAGGAACTTATATGACGACATTTTTTAAACATACCGATTTATAACACATAAAGTAGTGGGTTTCAAAAAGAAAAATTCATTGTTAAACAAACCAGTTTAATTGTTTCGGGCAACATAAAATAGAAGCAAATTTAAAGATAATTAGATGTCAAAAATTCGATTATTATTTTTCTTAAGGTATAACTTTCTACACATAGTTAAAAACCTAATAAAGGGCCTTTTTAAAAATATCTTAGTTAACTATAATTTATCATAAATTTTTTTTATTGGAAATATAGTTATTTAACATATAAACTGAGTTACAAAAAAATTTTTTTTTTTAAATACTACCCATTACATTTCTACGAATTACCGTTAAATAAGCAAAATATTTACACAAAAAGGGTCACTTTAAAGGTAGAAGTAAAGTGTTTGTCATACTTGTCTAAATTATGGTAAAATAATACATGATTCTATAGAGCAAGCTAATATTATATCACTGAATATAAAGCTTGGTCATGAATTTCACCCACCTCTGTAAAATATTTTCGACGAGCGCTTAACAATAATACAACCCCAAATTACGACTGATTGTCAACTTTTGTTACCGCCAGATAGCGGCTGCTGTGCGCCGATTTAATTTGTACAAACATAAATTTGACAATCAAGTAAACAATGGCTGGTTTATCGCGATGTTCAGATTTTGACATTACGAAAGCCAGTTAGGTGGAAATCGGCGCTAATAAACGAAAATATATGGAAGCGTTATTCGAGACCATTGTTCGTTCGGACTATTATAGTTATATCTGTATTCTGCAGATTTAATGGGCCACAATGTTTCGTCATTTTTAAAGTAATTGAAAGAGACGTCTGTAAATTGATACCGTTTGCCAGCTATTCTGCGGAACGTATCGGATTGTTCAATTGCGCCCTGTTATATCGAGTTTGTAATGCAATTTTGCATTTTAATGTCGGCCCTTTTTTTGCTGCAATTAAAATGTTATAGTTTAATGTAAAAACTGGTTTTAAAGCCAAGAAATGTATTTAGTAAAAATAATAGTCACAAAAAGAATTTTATGAACCGCACGGTATATTCCAATGAAATTTGGAAAGTACACTGACCAACAAAATTATCGCACATGCTAGATTCTTTTCATAAGCTTCAATACAAAAATGTTTTAACTAAAATGTCCATATTTCTTTTAAAGAATTAAGTCATCAAGACAATTAAAAAAAGAAATTATTAGAAAAAGGTCAAACTATAACTTTGGCGTAACCGTTATTATTTGTTAACAATACATCCTACAGGGTGATTAAAAATTGTGTATTAAAAGCAATAAATAAGATGTAATTGCTTTGTATGGTGTGGTGTTAAAAGAAAGTAATCAAATATGTAATTATAAAATATTAGAATTGAATAAGGTTATAATTAATCCCTTCAAGCGGCACATCATACGGCAAAATTAAAATGTATTCTTTTTTTTAAACACTCTTGTTAACACTGTAGGATGTATTGTTAACACTAAATAACAACGATTTCTCTATGGTTATATCTTTACCTTTTTCCAACATTATTTTTTAATTGTCTTGATAACTTGATTGTTAAAAGAGATATGGCCATTTTAATTTAAAAAATTTGTATTAGAGTTTCAACATATTAGTTACAACTACTAAGTTTTAATGTGACAGCTGGGCACCATATTGCAAGAAAAATTAAATGCAGAGAGGGTATTGTGGCACACTATTTTAAAGTTTCTAACAAAAAGTACTTTATAACCTTAGAATCTAAAGTAAGTACCTTTACCTACTTCAAATTAGTGGTAATTTATTTATTACCTAAATAGCGAATTTAAATGGTCATATTTTTAAAAGTAATAGTTCGTATAAAGACTGGTATTTTCTTGAAGCTCTTTTATAGATCTTTTTAATGGGGACATAACACACATAATGTTTTGTTAAAAATATACTTTGTTTCTGCTTTGTATATTATTACCAACTCTACTTAAAAGACCTTTAAAAGAGATTCAAGTAAATGCCAGATTTATTATACCAAACTTTGTTAGTTTCGGAACTATGGCAGTCCAAATCAAGTATTTAAATGATTATTTAGGTTTCCAGAGGCTTTAGAATAATGTGGCAAAAGACCCCTTTCCATTATTTTTTTTCAATATGTCACATTAACATTAAAAGTTGTCATTGATATGTCAAAAAAATCTATATTATCGTTCCTTTTATCAAAATATGCCAAACGTTTTAGATTTTAAAAGGGGTCGGAGTTTAGCTCCTTACCTTATAATGCTATAATTGATAGGTGAAAATTTGATGGTGACTGTGTACTAAATTTCGTTGTATTAGTGAAAAATATTATTTTTTGTCAAAGTCTACAACCCTACATCTTAAAAGTTAGGGCATTTGGGACATAGGTTATACAAAACTTTTCTTTTTCAAATCACCTAGGGTTTCACACACTTAGGGAACATTAATTAAAATTAGATTTTTATTTTTTAATTTTTTAAAACATATTTAAAATATTTAAAAATTAAAAAATATTATATAAAATATCATTAATTTTATTATAAAATATAGGTCAATTTCTTAGGGACGGTGGTAATAACTATTTTTCTTGTACAGGGTTTTTATTTAAAGTTTGCCACCCACTTTTAACTAAAACTAAAAAGGATAGAAAAAAATGTTCTGTATAAAAGATTTTTACTTTTTCCTTTAAACATAAAAAAGAAACAAATGAACATCAAAAATTTAAGAGATATGAAAAAGTACAATTTAAAAAAAACACCTTATATATTACGTTACCATTAAAAGGTCTCTTAAAAATCTTTACAAAAATACCACATTTGATATATCTATGTATCTTTAATAGTTTTCGAAATATGACTACTTAAATCTGAAAAATAGTAGATATAATTTTCATTATACCTGCCTACGGCCGGCACTTAGCTGATGCTGTAGATCCAGATTTAAATGGCCATATTTTTAAAAATAATTAAGTTGAAAATATGTGATATTTTTGTAACGCTTTTTAAAAGATCTTTTAATCGTGACATAATATCTTGGGTGTCCCATTTAAAAAAAAAAAACTTTAAAAAATTACCTTTTTATTTTTCTTGAGTTTTTGATGTTTATTTGTTTCTTTTGTTATGCTTAAAAGATAATAGATAAAAAAGTATAAAACTTTTATACAGAACGTTTTTTTCTATTCTTCTTATTTCTAGTTCAAAGTGGGTGGCAAATTATAAATGGACTGTACGTCAAAACTTAATTAGTTATTGGAAAAAGTCTCCCATATTTCTTAAAAATAACCTCTTTAAATATGTCGGTGGAGTTACTGAACATCCAGTATAACCTCGAATATCATTGGACAAAAAGCGTAGTTTAACAAGTTTACATAAAAATGTCCCTTCTAAGTAATTTACGAACTACAAAAATATAAATCCTTTAAGAATCTAAATTTTGCTTCTTTCTAAAAGGAAAGAGCTGCTCGTCTCAATCGCGTGTTGTCTTTTAAAGGACTTTATAAGCCATCGGGGAAATCATTCCGGGGCTCGACATCGCGGACTATTTGAATTGTGATAGATATATACATGTGGCCTATTCTCTAACGGTCTCAACGTACCCATTTCCTGATTGTCCTGCGACGTCCCGCTTGTGATTTTCCTGCTTTATTTCAAATATGGCAATGTCTAAAGGTAAGCGTAGACTGCACTCATATCTTTGCCCGTATCTTTTACGTTGGACGGACTTGAAATTAAATTTTCAGATGCTGTCTACTCGACCTTTAAATTTATATGTCATTTGAACTATTTCGAAGAGATTAAAATTTATTTTATGTATGAGGCAATTTTGACTCTTTACTAGATTTATTTTATTTACTGTAAATAGATACCACCATATACAGTGCGTCCCAGAATAGTCGTTACAAAAGGAGAAATGGACAAACAATTTTTAAATTTTTAAACATCCTTTTGGGAAAACTGGTCGCATGGTCCAAAACTAATAAATACAAATTTTTACTTCAATTGGTAATATACAGGGCTAGTTCTAAAAATATGAAAAATGACCAAGAGTAAAGTACCTTTATTTTGAAAAATAGGACAAAATGATATAAGTAAATGTTGTAGAGAATTAAATTTTATGTCAAAACTTAAAGTTAAAGAATTTAAGGAAAAAAATAATTATGTCAATTTTTTTCCTTATGAATTAACATTTTTTAAATACTTGGCGTAAGGCCACGAATTTTAAAAAAATATTTAAAATTATTTAATTTTCTTTTAAATTTTGCTCACTCCTCTCCATTAATAAAGTTGTAATGCGTAATAAAAAAATTGAGAATTACATTTTTTTCACACGCACGCATTTACTTCAAATTTTGACATAAAATTTAATTCTCTACAACATTTACTTATACAATTTTTTTCCTTTTTTAAAAATAAAAGTAGTTAGCATCTGGACATTTTTTATATTTTTAGTTATATCTTGTACTGTATAATACCAATTGAAGTGAAATTTTGTATTTATTAGTTTTGGACCCTGCGACCACTTTTCCCAAAATTTCTTTTTAAAATTCCAAAATTTTTAGTCCATTTGTCCTCTTGTAACACCTTTCCTGGGACACACTGTATAATATACAGTGTGTCCCCAAATGGACATAACTATATATTTTTTTAATTTTATTATTAGGAAAAAAGTTATTTTTCATAAAATATTATTCTTTATCAGAAATTCTAAAAGATAAAATTAATATACTTTATGATATATAGGGTGGTTTAAAATCGCAAAAAATATTATTATAAAAAATAAAAAATATTGGAAAAATATTATTTTAAAAAATAGGTAATTAAAAAATGTAATTACAAGCAATGCTGTCATTTTTCAAAATAACATTTCATTAGGAAAAAAATCCACTAAATGGTAAAAAAATATATATTTTTTAAGATGTTTTTTTTTAAACATTTACCTCAATTTTTCCTAGAAACCATAACCAGCAGGAAAAAAGTTTATAATACACTTGTAATTACTTTTTTATACTATTTAAATAGGTGTTTTAAGAAAACATATTTTCTTGATTTTTTTATTTTTCGAAGTAATATTTTCGCCATTTTAAACTCTCCCGTATATTGAACGACGATTTTAATTATAGCTTATAGCATTTCAGATAAGCAAAAATTTTTATAATTTTTTTCAAATAATAAAAATTAAAAACTCTGCCGGTATAGTGTCCATCGGTGGACACACTGTATATGCAATATACAGTGTATGAGTGCGATCAAGCATTACTAAAGTAGGAGTGACCTTTTTGGACAGAACCTCGCTATCTCTGGACAGAGTGATGCAGATTTAATATGCTGTCTGCATATTCTCACTTATAGTAAAAGATAAGTTTTATGCTTAGGACGACATCCTACCTATGGGATCCCCACTCTCAGTTTAATTTGCACATCTGTATATAGGAAACCAGCACACACGGTATAATACCTAAATTTTTGGTCAAACCATTCTAGAGCAATAAAACTTGGAAAAACTTAAAAATATGCAAAACAGCCAGTACAATATGCAGTGATCAAGCAACTCTCAATGCAGAATTGGGGAACAGCAAGACGGATTTGCTTCAAAATGGCTATACCGAAAAATCGATACATAAAGTTATTGATAAATGTAATGTGGAACCAATAGTACGAACACCTGAGCTAGATACAAACTCTCTTTTTACGATTCCGTATATTAAAGGTACATTAAGAAAGATTAGAAGAATAGCCAGAAAATACGGAATCAAAACGGTTTTTAAGTCTGGAATAACTCTTAGGAGCATCTTGACAAAAATCAAATCTGAAATATTCAAACAAGAGAAAGTGTATCTACCACGTACCATGTGAATGTGGAGAGTCGTACATTGGTAAAACAAATCGCCTGTTAAATGTAAAAATTTTAGAACATAAAAATCATACACGAAGGAGCGAAACATCCAGGTCTGGAATCGCTGACCATGTTTGGTCTAACGAACATATAATTTAGTGGTCACAAGCACGGGGCACAGGGAACCTTATTGGAAAAAGCACAAATTTAAGGAAGCTGTCTTTATCTAAAACAACAAAAATATTTTTGTAAACCAAATGTGGAAAGACCCACTATTTGGAAACCATTTCTAAAGGGCTCCAATGCTGGCGTCCGAAGTGAACAGCCTCATGCTTGATCGCGCCCAGCTCTGTCATGGGTAGATGCTTAAGCAACCCAGTAGCACTAGAAATAACTTTAGTTTACACTTGAAAACGGACAGTGATAGGGCTGCCCGAAGCGTTGTGTGAATAGTTGTAAGTAAAGACAATGGAAGTTTAAAATTCCTTTAGTTCTTAGTTATTCTCACGTATAAAACAATGTGTATCTTACGGTCTTCAAACTATTCAAAAATACGAAAACTTGTAAACCAAAGTTTATTATTATTATTATCATAAAGTAACATACCTACGGATAAAGAAACCATGGCATGCTAATTATATCTATTACATACATGGTGTGGTTTGTCTTATCAAGGAGAACGATGTCGGGTTTATTCGCTTGAATTTGATGCGTTGTTGGGAACGCATAGTTCTAGTATATGCGACAGTTGTCATTTTCCACTACTGCCTCAATGTCTCCGGGAGGAAACGGCAGTATTGCTGTTTCATCGATGCCGCAGTAATGCCTCAGGTGATAGTAAAGTACCCGAAGAGCATCATTATGCACTGGACAAGCTGACAATAAATGCATAAGGGTTTCGGGTTGCTGTCGACAGGCTCGACATGCGGTGTCAAGAACTTTAGAAAATTGGTACACCAATGTGTTTATCACCCCATCTTGGCATGCTATTGATGTTTCTGTAAAAGACTCCGTGCTGCGGCTTATTGATGTGATCTTCTAAGAGCATCCGTTGTTCGGATCTTTTAACTGCAGCTGTTACAGCACTAGACTCCTGTCTTATAAGTGATTGGTCGTCATTAGCATCTATTTCAAATCTGAGACCGCAACTCTTCTCGCGTCCACTTAACTACTCCAAACAAATAAAGCAATACAGGAACTGCTAGCATGTTAGTTGCAGCAACCTTATTCAATCCTGATAGTTCGGATTTCCATATTTTCCTTAAGCGTTGCCTGTAATTGCTTCTCAGCTCGGTCTTTACAGCTTTAACATCCTGAGTACGATTTTGGTCGATACCTAAATATCGATACGTTTCGTTATTTCTAAGCGGACGGAGAATCGCGCTGTCAGCAAGTTGATCAGCCTCTAAATCGTTACCATATCGGCCCTTCACCAGCCTAAGTTTTGCACATTTGTCAAGTCCGAACTCCATGCCAACATCTTTGGTATATTCGTGAACCACTTTAAGAGACTGTTGTAGATCTCGCTCACTAGTTGCATAGAGTTTCAGGTCATCCATATAAAACAGATGGGTTACCTTACGCTCCCTTCTTCCAGGTGGTCCACAGCAATACCCCCGAGTCCTCCGAAGAGACACGGATACGGGAAGCAGCGATATACAGAATAATAGAGGACTTAGTGAGTCGCCCTGAAATACGCCCCGTTTAAATGTTATGGGATCAGTAATGATTTTTGTGCTCCAGATGTTATGGAGAATTTAGATTTCCAGAGCGGCATCAGCTGTTCGATGCAACGAATCAGGTTAGGAGGTACCTTGAGATCTTTAAGCAGATGCAATATTAATTCATGCGATGTTGTATCAAAAGCTTTTTTGTAATCAATCCATGCCATACTGAGGTTGCGTTTGTATTGGATTGAGTCTTGTGTGATGCATCTATCGATTAAGAGATTTTCCTTGCAACCATTGATTCCTCTTTTTCCTCCTCGCTGCTCCCCTATATCAGAGAGAATAGGATCTATTGCACTCAGTATTCTAGAATACAAAATTCTAGTAAAAGCCTTGTAGCTGGTATTAAGGCAAGTGATTGGTCTGTAGTACTTTGGCTGTGTTAGATCTCCCTTTTTGGTATTAATATAGTCCGGCCTTCTACAAACCATTCAGGAATTGGTGTGTCTCCATTAAGCCACGAATCAAAGATTCTGGCCAAATGCGGATGGGTACTGGGGAATTTCTTCCACCAGAAGTTATTAATGCCATCCGGACCCGGTGCAGAATAATTCCTTGCACCATCTAGGGCTCTTTTCACCTCCTCCGTCGTGATTGGTGGACTTTCGTGCTGGTTAAGTTCCTTGTCGGCACAATAGGCACTAAAGTTGTTTAAAGCAGGAGTGTCCCGTCGTAACGGCTTCGAGTCCTCGTAGACATCCTTCCAGAACTGTTCCACAACATTTGCTTGTGGCGGATTTTCGACCGTTGGTGCTGGGTCTGCGAGAAAGCTAGAGGGTTTAGTCACAAATTTATTTGTATCTCTCAGCCCTTTAGCCTTTTTCTTTAAGCTGTTGTTAATAACACCCAACGATCGTATGCGGTCTAGGCAACGCTGCTTAATGACCTGAAGCGTGATTCTGTTAAGTGTATGGTGTTTTTGGCGTAGCTTTAAAGCTATTTTTCTGATCTTTGCCGTAAAAGGTCTGTTGGCTGATATATAATCCATTACACTTTGAATGCGCAATGCCTCTTGCCGCGTTAGATCTATTTTTTTGGCAATTTGCTGAATTCTGCGTTCGGTCTTCCGAAGTGCCTGGTGAAAGCTATCTGAGCGGTTGTTAGGAACAAGTTGCTTCGCAGCTTCATAAACAGCGTTGTTAAGTGCCAAAATATCCGTTTGTTCTGAAAGTAAGTCCCGAAGAGCGTTGTTTGCTTGTGCGATATCTTGGGATTTTATGTGAGACTTGATGTTGATGTTAGTAAGCCTCTCTGTTAGTTCGTTGTTGGCGTTTTCGGGGGCAATCTCAATTACCATATTTTCCGCAGGCTGGTTTTGTTCCAGATCCTGATTATCCAGGTCCTGAGGTGGCTCCTGTTGTCTTGGTGTTCTGACATATCCAGATCGGTTAAGATAGGCTACATAGTCTCTCAAACGTTGTTGGGAGAGATGACTTAGTTCTGGGTGTTTAGCACACCATGTGGCGTGCATCCGTGCCATGTAGCCCCTAATGGTGGGTTCGCTGAGGGAATATGCATCCATCAGATCGTCCCTAAGTTCGTCCGTCCAGTTGCTCCTCCAATCTGCCCTGCACCCCTATCCGAACGGGGTGGATTGTTGGAAGCTTGCTCATCATTGTTAATAGGGACAATGCGAGATATCCGCGAATCTGCGGGATGTCACCCTACAGAGCCGCGGCGGTTACCGGTATTACATAGGCTACCGGACCGATTCAAGGCCTCTCGTAGGTTGCTGTTGGTACCCGCAACCCCTTCAAGCTCGCTGGCAGTACCGTCTTGCTTGGATTGTTCATGTTCGGTAGCACCAAGGACAATGTTAGGCATTGTCCTGATGGCCAGACTTATTATTATTATTATTATTAATATTATTATTATTATTCATTTCAACTTTTGATGTCTTAAATAATTACCAAATTAAGATTTTAGGGGTTGCAGTTACTTTTTTTATAATCTCTTACATACTATTGTAGTACCTTTTAAATTGACACCTTGTATAGACCCATCAGAATTGTTTTTATCTCTTAATCACAGAGGTTCCGTTTCTGAGATGCAAATACAAACGACCGGTCATTTCGACCGGTTATCTTTTTGGACCATTTATGGACAAACTTTATTTTTATATTAGTTTACACGGATAAGTTTTTGACATTTTTAACTTGCGTTTAATACAGTTTTTAATATTTAAAAAAAAAAGCATATATATTGGTAAATTTTTTTGTTGTCATATGCAACAAAAAACATTTACGGACATAAATAAAAAACCAACCAGCTTAAAAGAGTTTCTGTTCTATTACGTTGTAACGTGAGTGTATTATTAGGAACTAAAGATTCTTTTTTCATTTGTATCCACTTTTACCATTCAAGAATTAAATATCGGAAAATGTTTTTTAAATATACATTTCAAAATTGGTACGTAAATACACACTACCGATAAATTTGACCGGTCGTACTTTAAACATGAATATTTAGCTTGCTTTAAAACATACACTGTTTACCACTTGAATAATAGCATAAAACTTAGTGCCAGAAAGGTACATGGATGCATGTAAGCGGAAGTAATGGGGATGCAATGAACTTGACAAATCGGTAAACCCGCCGGTCAAAATGACCCTACGTAGGAAAGGGTTAAAAAACCAAACAAACTTCTCAGATAAAATTAAATAGATATGAAAACATTTTGTTCTATGTAATTATTTTTTTTTTAGCACTGCAACTACTGACATAAATGTCAAAAAAACTTATATTAGAATTTTTTAAGTTTAAAATTGTGTTAAATTTAGAATTTAGATATATTTTGGCTTTAAGTTTATATTTTTGGGTTCTAAGTATATTTTAATAAAATTATATCTTATTTCTTGGCGTAGCTAGGTTAAATGCACTAGGGTAAGGAAACATTATTTATACAGAATCAGCTAAATAACATAACTCCTAGGCAATGTGAGAAAAAGAGGCAATATATCGTGAATTCCTGCATGTAAATAGTTCTGATTGGATTAGTCACATACATTCTTTTTTGTTGCTTTACTGGCCGATGTCCCAATACCTATTTGCTTAACCAGTATGTAGGTGTAATATTTATTGCTAGATATGTATAATAGTCCCTCGGCCAGTAATAAAATTTACTTCACGATAATAACACTTTTAAAACCTTTTTAGGGGGGTTCCTTTTGACGAGTCTACCACGAATATTCATACCACCATATATGAAAGCGGCGCGTTAACCCAGCCTGTTAATGTCAAATGTTTTGGGTGTCCGACTGGGAAAACGCGTCACTTTTTTGTCGGACAAGTTTACTACAATGTTTTGCATGCAATTTTTAAACATTGTGCCGTAAATCGTAAGGATTACAGTAATACGCGGACACAAAATTTAAAAAGACATTTGAGATATTATTTGGACGGCCTTAATAAAGGTTTATATAAAATTATATTATCTATATTACGGGGTTAAGTTTTTTCAGTTACGTGTTTGGGTTAAAATCGAATAATACATTTTAATATAGGAAAAATAAAAATGTCCAATATTTGGTTTATTGGCAACGTAATTTACCGGTGTTTAAAATACATCGAAGCGGATGTTCAGTAAAAACTAAAAATGCCGCTCTAATTACGCTTCAGTGAGCGCTTTATATTTCATAAAAGGCAATCATTTTATCGACAAATTAACCGAAAAACGTATAACAAATGTTTGCCCAAAAACAAAACAAAATCTAATATAAAACGCACAATGGTCTAATAAAACACAATCGGAAACAAAAACTGCAATTATATATATGACAATATATCGCCAGTGGACGCAACGTAATGCAGTTAAATATATTAATAATTGCAAACAATAAAAGTGGATTATTTTGCATGGGTGGCCGCAGCAATATTTCAGAGCTCTGGAAAACCGACATGCTAAACAAAGAGGACAGCGAGAGGGAGGACAACAATGGCTCCCGCTCGTTTTAGGTTTCGCTTCGGACAATGTATTTAATTTAGAAACATTACTTGGAATGGGACATTTACCTCCCGTTTTTGACTTTAATATGTATATTTGGATAAAACAACCATATCATATATTTCCGTACATAACTCTTAGCTGAAAAGTAAAGTTTTAGTTTTAAGGGCAATAGTAAATTGCTCTTCTAATTTTTTTGTAGGTACGTCCATTTTCCCCTGACAAAATTATATGTGTGATTATGTAATAGTAAGTTGGCAATATAAATATTTATTTGAGTTTGCCAATATTTTAAAAACACTTAAATTTTTTTAAACATTATTTTAAAATTTTTAATTTACTATAAACAGAACACGAAAAAGCTATGTCAAGCAAATTAAAGTGCAAATGTTAGGACTTTGGGTAAAACCCAATTGGTACGGCACTGCCTTAACGTTTTTCCATGGAAATAAACTAAAAAGCAAAAAAATAGAGCTAACTAACTAATCCGGCACTGCTTTATACAGAGTGTCTCTAAAAGGTGGGTAAAAGAAGCTACCACAAATTCCTGAGGCTAAAATATGACGATCTAACCCAACTTACCTTAGTCAAAAAGTGGATGATTTCAAAGATCTGAAATTTTCAATATTTGGCGACAGGGAGTTTTGGGAAGTCAAAAATAAAAATATTTACCAACATTTTTACCAAAAAGCTAAATACAGAGTGGCTCAACACAAGTTATTTCGTTTTAAAGGGTTTTACTTAACTTGAGCTGTTTATTTACTTATTATTTTATATTTATTTAGTATTTGTTGTTTGGGTCAAATCTAGAATTTGACCCTTTTTCTGACGACCGATCGATATGAAATTTGGTACACGCTCTAACTCTTGATAACAATACAATACAGCGTGTCTTCGGAAGTTCTCACCAAACGGGAAACTTTTTAATTATCAAATTTACGAGAAAAAGCACCTAATTATATAAAGTCCTGCTTTGAAGGTTAGATGTACAGGGTGGTTTAAAAATAACTTGTTTCCAAAATAAAATAAGGGTAATTTCCTAACTATAGTATCCAACTTTAAAAGTCTTAAAGAGCAACTAAAAATACAACTTTTAGTGTAGTACTTTTTTTGCATCTGGCTTCGTATATAAAATATGAAAAAAAACATACTTTGGACATTTCTCCATAAATTGACATTACAAATCACCCTTTAAAGTTTCGTGCCGTAGTTAGAAAATACCCTGTATACAGTGTGTCTTCGTAAGTTGACGGCATATGGGAACCTTTTTATTAATAATTTTATGAAAAGAGTAATTCTTTATAAAAAGTGCTGCATGGTCCAAAACCTAAAATGCAATCATCAAATATCATATTGTGTCAGTCATGTACGAGATTTGGTCAAAAATTTTGCTCAAGTGTAAGTACCTGTATTATTGCTAATATTGCAAATTGTTGAAAAAAAGATGTTAAGAAATAAAAATTACTTCCTATATGCAGTTTTGTACATTTAAAAAAAAAAAAACATTTTTTTGTATTTGTTTTTCTGCGAAAATTGAGAATATTTAAGTTTGTGCATTAGTGCATTGTACATTCCTCTTGTTTTAATAACAATTATTTTAAAAAGTTGATTTAAAACAGTCCTATGACATTTATAATCATTAAATATAGTGCATTAATGTACAAACCTAAATTTTTACCATTATCTCAGAAAAAGAAAATATTTTTTTTTTGGAAATGAACAAAATTGCAAATTTGTAAGTAATTTTATTTCTAAACATCTTTTCTTTATAACAATTTGCGATATTTGCAAAAATACAGGAACTTTACTCTTGAGCAAAAATTACATTTTAGGCCAAACCTCGTATATGGGTGACACAATTTGATATTTGATGATTTCATTTTAGGTTTTAGACCATGCACTTTTAATAAAGAATAACTTTTTTCGTAAAATAATAATGATAAAAAGTCTTTTTTAAGCCACCCTGTACATCTAACATACAATTATTTTTAATAAAATGTATATTCTCATCAAGCAAGACTTTTAATGAAGAAGCACATTTTTTGTAAAGTTAATAATTAAAAAGTTTCCTATTTGGTATGAACTTCCGAAGACATTCATTATGATTATAAAACATTCCATCCAAGATGACCGCCGATACAAAATGGCGGATTATATATTACTTCACTTCAACCTTAATATGAGTATCAAATGAAGGTGCTTAATTGGTAAAATAGAGCTCACTAAAAAATTTCAAATCCATGATGGCCGACGCCTCAAAATGGCGTGTTACATATTTTTTCCTTAATATGGGTATCAAATGAGAAAGCTTGATTTGTTTGCACAACTACCCCAATATTGGTATCAAATAAAAGGGCTTGGTTGGTAGAATACAGTTAACTATAAAAAAAAATCAAGATGGCCGCAGCTAAAAAATGGTGAATTACATATTTTCCACAACTTCTTCAATATATAATCGTTGTTTAGTTCTGGTTAGGGGCATTAAATGAACTTAATATAATAAAGTATCAACTAACAATAGAACTATAAAATTAAAAATAATTTAGATTAAAAAAATATGTGTGCGATTTAGTAGCTAGAACCGAATTAATTTTTAGCTTTTAGTACAATAGAACCGTTTAACATATTTTTTTACATTATTTATTAATTTGTACAAGATACCGCAGGGTACGTTCTCTAGAGTTTACAATAAAATGATTAGAAGATTTTTATTATTTACCTTCCAAAACCCCTTTTAGCCGAATAATATGACAATACAAATAAATATAATAATGAGTTTTTAATACCCTGCATCTCCGAAAGATCCACTTTTGAACTAAGGTAACTTGGGTTAAATCGTCATATTTTAGCCCCAGGAATGTTTGGCAGCTTTTCTTCCGCCTCTTATAGAGACACTTTTTATACTTAAGGATACAAATTTTTAAATCTAATTTTCACGACACCACACATTATTGTTTTTTTTGTTGCGCAGGGCCTCTAGTCAATGCAGGATCCCTACGCAGTTGCCTTCTGTGCCTTATGAATAATCTGGCTCGAACTATAGGGAAAAGCCAATAAGCTGAATTGTGTAAATTATAAGAACATATGGAAAAATCAGGAACATATTTTTAATCAATAACAATACAATATCTAAATCATCTGTTTTAAAACTAAAAAACATAATTTTAATTTCAATGATTACTTAAATATTTTACACTATATTTCAAGTAGTAAAATGGAAGCTTCAGAAAACACAGAAAAACGAAAATTTACAATATCTAAACAATTTTATAGGTCAAAATGAACCTATTGGTAGACAATATCTAGAGGCAGCAATGTGTTGTTTGGAGGCCTACCAAGAACAGAAAATCTGGTATTAGTAATTTTGTTAATTTTATTTTCATTTTAAAATTTTAGTGCCTAATTTTAAACCGAGAAATACTTCTTTTCAATTACAAGTATTTATTGTAAAACAACTCTCTAATTTAAAAGGAAAATGTTAACATTTTAATTATATTGACTTGACCATTGTTTTATCTTTCTTTGTTAATTAAAAACATATAATATTAAAAATTAATGATATTCAGGCTGGTATAAAAACCGTTTTACTGTTGTAATAACTTTTGTCTGTAAAACAGGTAAATACCAATAAATAATAATATTCATCTTTATACAACGTGTCTACAAAGGGTGACGTCATATCGAAAATTTCACAACAAAGTTATTCTTTAAAAAAAATAAAGTCTAAAACCTAAAAGGCAACCACAAAATTACAGAAAATTAGTATAATACTATTACATAGCCAATCAGAAACAAAAGTAGCTTCATATCACAGAAAACTTTGGATTTTCGCAATTCTTATAAATAGGTAATTCTTATTTATTCAAAAACTCTTTTAAAGGGCAAGTTATTATTAAGTAAAATCATTTAATAATGCAGAAAATCGTCATATTAGTTATAATTATTAAAGGGTCCTACGTCTTATAAATGAGCTTTGACTTATGACACTGTCCAAGTTACATATGCAAAATTTTTAAACCGTGATCAACGCGTGTACAGTTATAGCAACTGCTCTTCATTGTTGAGCACTTATGCAGCAGAAGCGTTCGTGGATCGATTTTAATTGCGAGTGCACTTCCGCGGTTGTCCCAGTGTGACAGTTTTACATGACCGTCGGAATGTTTCAGACCAATTCAAATTACACGTCATTGTGCTTTTTAATGTAGTCTTCGAAAGAGGTACTAGTAGTGTATGTTTGTCGTTTTAATAGTAATAATATTAAATTAAAATTCAAAAAGCAAAAAATTTACATTATTTTTTAAAAATTAAAACCTTGAGTTAAAAAAAAATAAAACTCACTAAAAAGTTAAAAGTTATAAATTAAAAAAAAAAACAAGCAAAGAAAGTCGGGTAATAACATATGCGCTAAACTACTAAATGTAAATAGGCAAAAGCTTTTTATACTTTAATATTACATGTTATTAACCGTCTTTGTTTATTTGTTTAAAATTTATTATTTTTAACTTTTTAGTGCGTTTTATGTATTTTTGACGTCGGTTTAATTTGTTTAAAAAGTGTTTATTAATAATGATCGCAAAGAAATTTATCAAATAGATATGACTCTACCAGATAGATAAATCATCTAAATATACAGTGTGTCTATTTAAGTTCGTACCCTATACTTTTACGAAAAATAGTAATTCTTTATAGAAAGCTTACATACTGTAAACGTAAAATGCAACCATCAGATAATACTTATTTTAAGTCGTATAGAAAGTTTTTAAAAAATGTAAATTTTGCTTAAAAGGAAAATACTTTCTTGATACTAAAAATTACATTCAAATATGCAAAAAAATTTCTTTGTCCTGTCTCTTTACAATAAATTAAACTTACCTATGATTACACTGCTGGCAAGCAAAACATTCTAAATGATAGACATTACTTCTGGCTCTCATAACCATTTCAAAGGCAGGTATAACTTTACTGCACGCCGCACAATAACCTGTATTTCCAAACAATCTTAAATAGTCTCTTTTACATAAGATCAAATTTGCTTTTGTATATAGGGTGGATCCGACTTCACCCAGTCTACAGTCACAACACCCGCATTTTAAACAGTCTTCGTGCCAGAACATATCAAGTGCTTTAAGTAAATATCGTTCTGTGATTGGTTTACAGCAACCAGCACATTCTTGCGGACCGCTCGAATTAGTGGACTTCGTAGCCTCACTCTTCGACACGTCCATCGTCATCATGGGGCCGTTAGGCCGGCTCTTTATCTGAAAATAAAAAAATATGTATTCAGTCAATTTGTTTGCTAAAAACAATCGCACTTTTAATACTTTAAAAAATTATTTAAATATTAACCAAAAGTAACATTCTTCAAAAATTTAAGCAAAATCTAAGAAATAAAAGATTTTGAATGTTAGCTTAAAAAAATATACATGTTATTGTGGTAGCACTTCTAGGTAGCTAAATGATTTGCCACAGGTATACATTTACCTGCCTAAAAGTGTTACCAACATAACATGTATAATTTTATAAGCTAGCATTTAGGATTTTTATTTCTTAGATTTTGCTATAATTTTAAGAAAGGTTAGTTAAAATAGTTTATTATACTTTTTTTGTAATTTGAAGTTTGGCTTCTAAATAAAATCTATTTTTTCGTAAAAAATAAACGTGTTTTTAATAACATAAAGAGGAAGTATGAAAATAATGTTAGGTTTATGATTCCCTTCGGTATTTCTATTAAAGGGTTTCTTTCACAAAAATGTGTATTTTGTTGCCATAAACTTAAACGAACAAAAATTGACTACAATAATTAAAAGTTTTCCAATAATTTAAACATATATTAAAAAAATCATAAACATATCTATATCACAGAACCTTTAAATGCGAATAAACTATCTCACATGTTTTATAGCATGATTTTGCTTTGAAAATAGTTGAATTTACAATCATTTAATTACCTGCGTCCACAAAGCAACCCGTTTTTGTACATGGTCAAGCACAAAATCTTTGAATGGTTTAATTGATTTAAATTTGTAGGTTAGGAGGTATATGGCTCGATAATTTAAAAAAAAACCTAAATTAAAACCAATAACAAAAAAATCTACTAATAACAAACTATAAGATTTAATACAAAACGAAAATTAGTATGGAGGACCAAAAAAAATAACCTCGGTAGGCAGCTTTAGGAATTTAGCCACTTATTTATTTAAAAAATGGCGATGTCTGATTCGTATATTTTATAATCAGGAAAATAATTAACTTTAAAGTATTTTAGTACACAGACCAAGAAACTTTGTATACACGTTTAAAAGGTTCATAGACAAGTAATGCAAGAGCCGCATTTTTTGACTAATCTCTACCTATTAGAATTCTACACGCATTAGACCGTCTTCATTTTACGCATTGCCTATAAGCCTTTTAAATTGACTGAAAGTATATAAATAATTTAAATCAAATCATATATTTTATATTTTCGGTCAAGAATCTTGTGGTCTTGTCTGTTTAATTTTCGTCCCTTTTATAGAGAGAGGGTAAAACCGAGCTGATGAATTCACCTAATATCAAATCCAATGCTGGTGTCAATAATTCTCGAAACAAATTATTTAATAACAAACTATATGTTAGTTTGAAAGTATCTATTTCATAAAAAATAGCTATGCTGATCCGTTCTACAGTGTATTATTGTCATATATTTAAATGTAAATAAAACTGTATGTGTTCTTAAATGTCTCGGTATTAAACTAAAGCGTTTTAAAACTTTCTATTATCCAAAAGTAATGTATTAATGCAAATAATTTAATTAAATAATGGATTCAATGCAGTAAAGTTAAAATCTGCTTTTGTCCCTATTTTTCTATAACTAGTAGCTGTTCTGTATTAATAATTTAAAATAAGAAGATATTATCGTCGCATTTGTACTTAATTTAATGTTACAAAAAATTACGTTCTTTAGGCTTTATTTCCTTGACGCAGTAGTAAAACAAAGGATACTTTTCAAGTTTTTAATTAAAGTGAATGACTATTTCGCTTTATTACCTCAAAAATTAAAATTTCTTTTTGTGTATTTTTCATTTATTAGCCCTTCTTTCTACGTTATAAAGTTAATTATGTTTTTGCTTACACAATAAAAAGTTAATTTGTACTTTCAAGCACAATAAATTGTTATTTTTACGCTAATTAAAAAATTTCTGAATTAGGTAGAGTTTTTTTAATTCTACTTTCCAACAACACTGATTTCTAAAGTTTTGAAATTTCCAATTTTTTAATTTTGGCGGTGGTGTTACTTTAAAGCAATTATTTACGAAAAAAAACATAGGCGTAGTACACAACGAGTACGCGCCGCGTCGCATGTAAAGGTTTCATTACTTTCAATGGATCAGGCGTATGTAGGGATGGCAACGATATATCGATTATTTTCAAACATCGATATATCGGAAATGAAATATCAATAATCTTTATCGATTTTTAGCTTCTTAATAAATCGATATATTAATATCGATTTTTTTCGATACAGTGGTAAATGAGACAAAATTACTTGATTAAATTAAGTTAAATGGGATTTAATTTTTTTTTCTTAAAAACAGAGGTAAGTAAAACCACTCCGGACAGAGGTTAATAGAAACTTGTTTTTATAAAATAACATAAGAAATCACCCTGTGAAATTTCGTACCGTAGTTAGAAACCATAATTTATAAAGAAAACGGTAATACGAAAACGGTACACGGATTAAAAGACAAATGCCTTTTTCTTTAAGCTAGTACGGTATTTCAAGCAACAATAGCCAATGACTGTTTAGCTTCGACTGTAGCTCTAACTTACATCCGTAATCAGACCAAAGGAAATTATGGAAACGGTCTTGTTCATTACCGCCATCACCACCAAATAATACAAGTTAGTTACAAAACAGTAAGACGTTCACTGTTTTATCTATTTTCATTGCAAATATATAATGCTAACGTTAATTAATAATTTATTTAAAGAAACATAGAACAGATTTATATTTTATGCAATTGACTCTCTATTACAGGGTGTAACAGGATAAGATGGCGATCCTTCATAGGTTCTTAATCCTTTGGTAATTTTAAGAAGAAATGTTCAAATAAAGCTATGTCCTAAACGCCTTAATTTTTGAGCTATAGGGTGTAGAAATCTTGAAATAAAATCGTTTCTTTTTCATCACTTTAATAACTTTCTAGATATGTTAATGAAATTCAGCACACACCCTGAGTATCAACAGCCACTTTTTGATGTAGGAGATTTTCTTTTAAGCTTAACCAACGGTAAAGGAACGTACACTAAATAATTTAAAAAAATATTATGTACGACACTGCTTTTTGATAAAATTAAAACTATTTTTATAATCAATATTTATTTTGGGGCAAATTTGATTTCTTAACTTTTTTTGTCAGACGTGCGTTTTTTCGCGATTTTTTTTAATATTGTATACATATGAAAATTATGTTACCATTATATTTTAAAAGTGTAATTTTAGAAGTCTAGCCGTACCACCCAATTTTTTTCTTATGATTTTAACACCCTGTAGCTCAAAAGTTAAGGGTGGTTGTTATTATAGCTTTATTTGATTTTTTAAATCACTTGGGAAATAGTACCCTTAAGGATCAGCATTTTATTATGTAACACCCTGTATATCCAAAAAAAATTTTTTTAGTCTGTGTTGTATTTTAATGTTTAAGTCTTGTATTTTTAAATTTTAAATTAGAGCCTGTGACAAAATTTATGCCTATGATTTTATTTTAAAATGTAAGTAGTCCTTTGTTTATGTTTAAAATGTCATTACATATATGAAAAAATAAATACAACAAAAAAGTAAGTAGATTTTAATTTCTCATCATAAAAAAACTATCTGCCTTGAATTTTGTAAAAAAAATAATATTTTGTAGCATAGGTTTATTACAATTATTTATTTTATTGTTTTATGGTGGATTATGGAATTTACCTTCTATATAAATTCGATAATATTTTAGTAATATAAAAATATTTTTAAAAAACTAAAGGGAATCAAACTTTTATTTCAAATATAATTTTAAAAATTATTTTCCAATTTTTAGGTTTTATGTCCTGTAGTGACTTGCAGTTTTTTTTAAATATTTATTATCCACTTTTTAGTGTAATTTATTTTACAAAAAAGCGTTGAAGAATTAGAATCAACAACCGGTGAATCCGACGTCGGCAAAAACCCTCATTTACATTTACATTTTAAATTATTGTCTTTAATATCTACCATAATTACAAAACATTTATCTTACAATACATTCTACTATTTATATTTTTTTACGCTGTTGCTCTGACGGTCCATTTCTAGGCGTGGTAAGCCTGGTTCATAAAATCTACAACCCAGGGTGGCTAGTGTTGGTCCTATAGAGAATAAGCTAAGTAACTAGCGACCTTTGCCGTGAAGTTCCTAGTTTGCGTTTTGATTGGTAGTCTTACTCCGGGAAATATTTTCGGCAAAAAAAACTGTTTAGTCTAACTACCCTCATGCTCTTAGTCCAAAGCAGAGTTACATACATACATACATACATAAATACACTCACACCTACAAGTGAAGCTAATAATAATAGCGTGTTAAAAAATAAGAATATAAAGGAAATATGTCATAAAATAAGATCTGCTATTGTCTCATTTTCTATACTTGTAAAGGACCTCAAATACTTTTTTCTATCTATCTTTTTCAAAAATAATATTTTTAATATAAGAAGTTAATATAGGAAATTTAATCTTAAAAAGGACCAGCATAGGCAAGGAAATAAATAATGCAGGGCAATAACAAAATATTGCCGGACGGTATTCAGTGACGTAGATCAAGAATTTTACGTATTATAGGGAAACTTTCATTTAAAAATACTATATTTTTAAATTTTATATACTACTCAACTACCAAGAAAATATGGGATAAAAAAATGAAGTTTAGACAATAGATTAAAATAAATAAATAAAATTCAAAGGAAAAACTTATTAGTAATGTTATTTAAATGGTATCTAAACATTCTAGATCATTATTTGGTAAGGACAAAGTAAGAAAAAAATAGTACGAATTAAATATAAATAAATTCGAAACTTAGAAGTAGGTACATATGCTAAATATTTAAAATATAGTATTGATTTATTACAAATAAAATACATTTTTAAGACAACAACTTATCCTAAAAGATTTAAAGTTTTATTAATTTATTATTTACTATACGTATATTATTTCATATTATACTGGGTTATTTTCGGTGAATGTCCTATTAAAGGATTATTAAAACTACCAAAGATACATTTTTAAATTTAGGTGTAAGTACTATCGATGTTTAAATGGGACTTTCGGTTAAACCGATACTGGACATCTGCTTTTTTTAAATAGACCAACCTATGTATTATTACATTTTTTTATTCTGCATAAGACGTAAAGCTACTTTTGTGTATCATGTCCTGACATATTTTTAAATTCTTTCAAAAATTATATTAGCAAAACAAAAAATATTAATTATTTTTCCGATAAGAAATCCCTTATTATTTAATTCAGGATAAAAGGTCCTTACCTTAAAAAACATATTTACCAATTTTATTTGTATTAAAACATGTTTTATTGTGCATGAACTAATACAAAAAAAACTAATAAAAAAAAATTCAACTACTTTACAACCTCTTTTCTAATGGGGGGAGAATTATCCCATATAACCCCTCCACCCCTATATACGCCAGTGAACATTGTATGGTATAAGGTAAGTGATATATAAATATACCGTTTATATTATTACTCTGATACGCCAGTGTCTGCAACGTATGTATTGGCCAAACGAATACCTTGTACAGTTTAATAAAAACGTCAGAGAAAAGCAACTGGCAGGAGTATTAAGGGGACAGGGGTCTTCCAATGTTAGCAGTTCTGTTTTCTCTCCAATATAATATTAATATACGTATAACTCAAGAGCAGTCGTTTTAATGCAAATGTTTGCCCCAAGAAGATTGATACGTTGTACCTAACTGAAATATTAATAAACATACAATATTTTTATCTTTTGGTCATATTTCCTTAGTGCAGAACTAAGCATTATACCAAAATATTAAAGAGAATAAATTATGTACGTTCTCCACAATGCGCTTTAGTCCAAATTAAATTATTAAAATACACAGGGTATTTTCAAAGTTTAGTCATTTATCTTAACAGCTTGTAAAAAGAGAAGAAAATATACCAAAAATCTGGTGCTACGAGATAATTATCTAGTGCCATATTTTTTTTTTTATTGACAGGACCGGATTATTCATAAGGCAAAATTGTCAGTTTGAGTTATGAATAAGAGAGCAAATGAGTTAAATGGTTTTAAAATGTGATTAATTATTGGTATTCGTCCATAAAAGGAAATATTTTTTTTGTTTACAATGTAGTAAAAACAAAGCTGACCTTTTTTTAAGGAGCCCCTACAGCTCCATTGTCTAGGGTATTCGACAGTATCCTGGCCCTGTTTATCGATATCTACGAAATAAGGTAAAAAAGCAATCCTTATACATATTTAATAACAGATTACTAAATAAATAAATAAATAGATCTTAATATTAAAGTAAAATATAACACCTTTGAAAAGGGAAGTTCATCCCATACTTTCGTATGGAGTGATCTACCACTTAACCTGGTGCCTTTTGGTTTTACCAGAAATAATTAAAAATTTTAAACGTGAAAGTGGACATCCTTAAGATTTTTATTTTCGAATTCTAAAGACCTCCTTCCGTCAGAATATATTGTTTTTAAAAAGTTAAAAAGCTTTATTTTTAAATTAAATTTAAATTTTTTATCTACAGTGCCATGAGCATAATAAAACAATCCGCATAGTTTATACAAACATAATTTTACCTTTTTAAACATTTTTTTTTTTAATAGTAGGGCTCATTTTTTCAGTTTTTTTGGGCTAGCTTAAAACCGAATATTTTTGACCTACCTGTATTTATTAATTGTCAAAATATTATTACATTCTACTAAAGAAGTTTTTTCTCCGCGAGGAACCTAACCCCGATTCTTATTAAAGACTTTGGCTTAGCAAAATTTATGGTTATGGCTCGCAAACGTCAATTTTTATATAAAATTTAAAATAAGTCAAAAAGGTTGGATTTATATACGGAGCATTAAATACATGTTTAAAATTCGACACAGAATTTTAATAATAAATAATAGGTTGGTTAATTTAAAAGGGGAAGTTGACATTTACTTCCTGTTTAACCGGAAGTGCTAAAACCGTCAAAGTATTTTATTTATATGTTACCCAGTGATTTTATAACGAAACCAAACTTTTTCAAAGCGCACTCTTCGAGAAATTGACAACAGCATTTACTCGTGGGACCCGCTGTATGTTAAAATGTATTTTTTTTATTTTACGCTTAACATTATTTAATATAATTGTAAATTTACATAAAATTAAAAGTTATGTAAGACACAAACATACTGATTATAATTTTTTAGTCGTCCGATATTTTATTAAAAATAGATTTTTAATGAGTTTTTTGACGGAGTATGATGTAATTGCAAAGAACAAAGCTATGCAAACAGATCATTTTTGTTTTTTTCTTTTTACTTTAACTTAACGAAGACTATTTAAAAATTATCTTTAAACTTTTTCCTAATAAAATGCTTGTAACTCCTTTAGCTTTAGTATTAAAAAAAAAAACTGGTCCGCCTATTATTTATTAATTTATAAAAAAATGCTTTTTTATTAAAAATCGTAGCTTAATAATTTTCAAAAATATTTTTAGTTTATATTACATTACCAGTCATAGAATTACATCCTTTTCATCTTTTACCAGTTTCTTGACAAGTTGGCGACGGAGGATTTAAATTTATTTAATAATAAAACTCTTAATCTAAACAAGCACAAAAGCGATTATGGAAAAGCCCCTAGAATTTTATTAAAATATTTAAAATTTTAAATAGTTTTTAGGTTGGTTCTTTACATAATCTAAACGGAAAAATCTACGCTATGCACCTTGTGCGTACAAGACTCTATATCCTGACACCTAGACCAAAGCGGTCTCTTTTTGCAAGTCTGTTGAGTTGCGCCAAAATATTTTGTGACATATTACAGTATCATCACTTTAAATATTTTTAAAAATGAGCAATTAAATAAATAAAAAGTAGTTTTAATAAAAATAAGTTTAGTAAAGTGCTGGCTTTAAATAAGATTAAGATGTATTAGAATTAGACATGATACTGATCACAGATTCGATTTTTACATGATGTCGCCATATTTTTGTAGTAAAATATAGAGGAGTCACCCGAAGTCCTTTGTATCTCACTAAGACTTATATATCAAGTTTTGTTTTCTTGTTGTTTGCAGTTTTTGCAAAGTGTTGCTACTTTTTGATAAAACAAAAGATGACACTAAGATATTTTTTATGGCCCTCGTCGTTTTTAACATACAGGGCGACATTCATTTTTTTTTTTCATTTTTGTATTTCTATTGGCGACAAAAGTAAAAACTGATATTACTAGATATTTTTACGTAGAATTTAGTGGTGTAGTTAGAGTTTTTATATATATTTTTTCAGATGTGAACCAAACATATAATTTTTTTCTTATGGAATACCATGTATATATTTTAATAATTAACTTATGTCGGATAAGTTTTTTTTAATAGAATACTTATAGTTATTTTCTAGTTTTGAACGCTAAATTGATGTTTTTAATTTAACCATTAAATTTCGCAAAGTGGGCCATGATATAGTATTTATAACCAAAGAATACAGCTAACCTAATCAGTTTATAACTTGTTTACATTTTACAGCAAAATCTGAGTTTAAACTATTTTACCCGGCCCAGCAATCTTATTTATCCCTCGCATCCTCAAATTTGTTCATTTATTGATTTATTAAAAACTTAATATTTTGGACCGGCCCCACTGTGTCTAAACCTAAAAAAGTGTCCAAAATCCGCATTTATCCATTATTTTTAAAAAAACATTTGATTTAAACCAAAATAGTATTAAACCGTGTATAAAAATGCTAAAAAAATTATTTTTGATATTTAAATTTTGATGAAATCAGTTTCGTATAGATATGGTTGGAACGGTGAAATATCTCAGCAACCGTCAAATACGTCTTCGGAAGTTCTTAACAAATGGGAAACTTTTTTATTACTAATTTTACGAAAAAAGTTATTCCTTATAAAAAGTCCTGCTTGATGAGAAAATACATTTTCATAAAAATATTTGAAGGTTGAATGTACTTAAAAATTACTTGTTTCAAAATTAAAATAAGGGTTATTTCCTAACTACGGTACCAAACTTCAAAGGGTGATTTCTGTCATTTTATGAAGAAAAGCTCCAATAAACATATGTCCCGAGTTGCTTCGTTTTTGAGATATAGGGCATTAAATATTTTTTAAAGGTCTGTTTGTTTTTAAATATCTTAAATACGAAGCCAGATACAAAAAATGTACCACACTAAAAGTTGTATTTTTAGTTGCTAAAAAAGAAAAAATATAAAAACCGCCAGTGGCGTACATTTTCTTACAATAATCTTGGCTGTTGTGCCCACTGTATGCCACTAGCTTTTTATGTAGTTTTTATATTTTTTTCCTTTAAAGCAACCAAAAATGTAACTTTTAGTGTAGTACATTTTTTTGGATCTGGCTTCGTATTTAAGATATTTTACCTTTAAAAAATATTTAACGCCCTGTATCTCAGAAACGAAGCAACTCCGGACATATGTTTATAGACACTTTTCTTTATAAAATGACATAAGAAATCACCCTTTAAAGTTTAGTACCGTAGTTGGGAAATAACCCTTATTTTAATTTGGAAACAAGTCATTTTTAAGCCACTCTGTACATCTAACCTTCAAATATTTTTGCGGAAATGTATTTTCTCATCAAGCAGGACTTTTTATAACGGGACATTTTTTTCGGAAAATTATTAATAAAAAAATTTCCCATTTGTTAAGAACTTCCGAAGACACGCTGTATAAATGAACCAAAGTTTGTGCCAGGGGTAACTGAACATAAAGAATTCAAATATTGTATTTGCAAGGTTGCAAAGTTTATAGTTTTCTCTGTAAATTAGGAAATTTAAAATTTTTAAATGGAATATCCTGTTTTTAATTATTGTAATCAATTGCCTATATTAACTTTATTATGACCTCACATTATCGTTTTTTTACTCCTGTTTTCATTTCAATTTCAAAGATATGGCATCAATTTTGAATACGGAAATTACCAGATTTGGTCAATTATCTCAAAAACGATCCAACCGAAATTTGTCAAAATTAGTACAGGGAGTAAGTGGACATTTTAAATTCAGAACTTGCATTTGCGATATTTCATAATTAAATTTTATTTTCTTTCCTTGACTTTTTCTTTAAAGAATCTTTAAAATGTCGCAAAAATGCTATTCATAAATTTAGAAGGTCCAGTTTTACCCCTGTACTAATTGTGAAGAGATCGTTTTTTGGATAATTGACCATACCTAGCCGTTTTTGTATTAATTTTGAAAAAAGCATAATGCCATCTCTCCGAAATTAACAGGAGTAAAAAACGATAATATTAGGTCATAATAAAGTTGATACACGCAATTGATTACAATAATAAAAAATAGGGTATTTCATTTAAAATTTTAAAATTCCCCAACCTACAGAGAAAACTATAAACTTGGCAACCTTGCAAATATCATTTTTGAATTCTTTATGTTTAGTTACCCCTTGGCACAAAATTTGGTTTATTTATATTTGACGGTTGATGAGATAATTCACCGTTCCGGTTTTTTCTACCACCCTGTACTCAGTGATTATTCCCACGTCTCGTCTGTATCAGCACCTCTTTTAGTATATTGTAATAGCCAAGCAGCAAAAGTGGATTAATTTCCTTTAAATAGGACACTAGTTCTTTGTAGAGTCACAAAACACACAAGGTAAATACGGTTTCAACCTATTTTTGTAAAATTTGGCTGTTTTTTTGGAGAGAAAGAAATTAAGCTCTTACTAGAGATACGTAAATAATTTTATTAGATTTAAGTTAATTTAAATAAAAGTAGATTTTTAGCAAATGTTTTATATTGTTAGGTTATAGGTTTAGTTTTTCTGTTTAGAGGGGTGTATGAGTCCATCCTGACCATTCCCTTGTTCAGGCATCTGCAATTAAAATATATAAAATCTTATTCAGGAATTTGATGGATATTTTCTTTTAAAGTATTTTGAAAATTCCAACAAGAACTTATTCTTAATAAAATTAAAAAAAACACTGTGTTTATTTATAAAACAATTCTGGAGGCTTTATACACATTTCGTACATAAGAAAATTACGACAAAGATATTTTCTAGGTGTTACTTTTAAAATGTTTTGATTGGTAATAAAGTCAAAATTTTGTGATTTTCTATTCATATCTGAAAACTTTAAAACAGTATTTACCCAAATTCCTTAAAATCGATTTTCAACTAAATTATTTAGAAACTAACAATGGCAACTGATATTTATATTGTGCAAATTAATTAAATGTTCGGACGAAACCATTGGAGCAATTTACGGATATAAAATAAAATAACCTTTTATTTAATTTATCCCTTTTTACCTGATCTGCAGGTATTTAAAATTAATGTACATATTATTGTTTCTTGTTTTTAACCTATTTTATCACATACTTTTTATACAATAAGGTGTCCCAACTCTATTTATACACGAAATAGCTTTGCCCTTGTACAAAATACAAAAATAAACTTAAATTAAAAAAATTATATTTGAATACGCTTTTTTCTTGGTTGGTAGTATAATATACAAGGTGTCTCAAAAACATATTTTTTATTGAATTATAAGTTTTTTAAACAACCCAAAAATGTTGACTCTTTATTAAATTCTATATCAAACATACAGAACATACTATACGTGAATTATTACTGATTTTTGAGATATCAGCAGTATGCTGATACACTTATAAAATTTGTTAAAATTAAAATATACATGTTCCATTTAAAAAACTACTTGATAATGAAAATTAGGTTTTTGAGACACCTTATATGTTTACTGGTACTGTCAATAAGAAGAGTGTATTTGAATAAAATAAAATATATATTAGGTTTATTGTTGTATCTTGTACAGGGGCGAAGTTATTTCGTGTATAAATATAGTTGGGACGCTAGTATATATATATATATATATATATATATATATATATATATATATATATATATATATATATATATATATATATATATATATATATATATATATATATATATATATATATATATATATATATATATATATATATATATATATATATATATATAAAATCAATATTACAACTAAAGACTAACCTTGACCAAGACTCTTTAGAATATTCGCAATAATATACAACTATTTATTATACAATTTTATTATTTTTTAATTAAGATATACAAGTTATGGTAACAAAAAAGCTTTTAAATCAAAAACCCTTTATATTCATAAATATTAATTTAAATATTTAAAAATAAATCTATTAAAAATATATTTAATAGTTTCGAAAATAGGTCCGTCCAAATCTGATGACTAATTTTATATTACATTTAGGTACATATATCCCTGCAGTTGCGATAAGCAATTAGCTTAGCTTACTAGATATAATGGAAATAAGGTGTTATTTGCATGGTCACATTTTTAAAAGATGTCACTAAAAACGGTTAACCATTAAGGTGTTTTTACTGCTTATTCAGAAAAATTTGACTTTTTCTATCCAGACAATAAAGCACGTAAATAAAAGGAAAAAAATAGGTATGCCTGAATCACCCAATTTATATTATTAAAAACCATTTAAATGTCTTATAAATAAATGAAAATTTGTGAATTAACTAACATATTGGTTTATATAAAGATTTAATCTTCATTCCATTTTATTGAATAAATAGAAAAGACGTATTTATCTTTTTTTTAATTTTTACCTGGCATGTGCTGTTGTCTAAAATAATATTATTTTTGGCGAATTTACAATAAGTCAATTTAAAAAATATAATTTATACAAAAACGGGAGATTGGCTTTATTACTTTTTTAGGAAGGGTTTTTAGTACATAATAAAGGGTTTACCAATAAAAGCATCAGAACTTTATAGACTAGTGCCGGTGGTGCCGAAGCAAGAAGGGAAAAAGAGGGGGTTTAAGTGAAAAATACGGTTTAAGTCCCATTGCAAAAAGTAAAATGGCAAAGTTGTGGGCGATAAAAAGATCTACAAGTTTTGTATTTACGCTCTTTTACATAACCTCAAAATTTATGTGAAAAATTTAAATATTCAAGTTTTTGGCTTTTTATTTTTATCTTTCACAAAAATAAATTATTTTTACAAAATTTGGTAAAAACGTACCTTTGCAGCTCTCAAATATACTGTAATTTTTTTAAATTTAAAATATGTATTTTTACATTATTCTGACTAAATATCGAAAAAGTACCCCTATTTTTAATAAAAATTTACGTGTCAAAATATTGGCATTTTCCAAAAAATATGTGGTTGTTTTGTTTGTTAAAATCTCTACTTCCTAATGGTGTAAAAAAACTATACATTACAATGGTAAATGTTGTCAAAAAATGAAAAAATCTCGGATTCGAAAAAAAAAAATATATATATATAGAAGAATGGAACCCATTGAAAAATGTAAAGAAAATAACAAAAATAAAAGGAAAAATAAATTACAAGCAATCTAAGGTCGGAAAGTAAAAGGGGTGAGTTTTTAAGGGTAAAAACATTTTTGTCGATTTCCGGCAAAATTACTAGTCCTATGAAAATTCATTTTCTGAGTGTTACCGTGGTATGTATATTTTTTACACCATCGATAAGTAGAGATTTTAGCGAACAAAAGGCCTACCGACTTTTAAAAATCCGATATTTTGACACGTGAATTTTCGGTTGAAAATAAGAGTGCTTTTTCGATGTTAAGTCAAAATAAGTTGACAAAATAAATATTTTATAATTTTAAAAATTACAGTGGGTTTGGAACATACCAAGGTAAGTTCTTACCAAATTTTGTTTTTTTATAAGAGATAAAAATAAAAAACCAAAAACTAGGTTATTTAAAATTTTCACCTAAATTTTGAGGTTATGTAAAAAAGTGTAAATACAAAAGTTGTATATCTTTTTACTACCTACAACATTGCCACTTAATTTTTTTGTAAGACTTTTAGTTTTGCCAGAAATTAATAAAAACCATTTTTTCCCTAAACTTCCCTCCTCACCCCTTCCCGACCACAGATTGCCTAAAATTTATTTTTTCCTTTATTTTTGTTATACTTTTTACCTTTTACAATGACTTTCATCTTACTATAGTTTTTTTGTTTCCTAAATTATCCACCCAGGTCTAATAAAATGACACAAAATAATATTACAAGTAAAACCGAAGTAGGTAATTTTTTTTTCATGGTTTTAAAAATAATATTTTTAAATGCCCTCCTCTACTTTGTTTAGTGGAATTAATTCTTCTGGCCCAATTTCTCATTACCATTTTATTCGTATTACCCGGTATATTTGTAATGGTAAGTCTGATGTTCTGCTTAAGGTCACGAATTCTTTGTGGCCCATTCTCGTAGACCTAAGATTTAAGATAGCCCCACAAAAAATAATTCAAGGATAAGAGATCGCACAATCTTGGCGGCCAGTTCACATTACCATTGCTCGAAATAACCCGCATTCTGATGATAAATTTTAATAATTTCTACTCGTTGTTGATTCGTGCATATCTCCATAATGAATTGCCAGACTTTACTGAACACAACTATAACAGTTTTGTGACATAATTCCAAACAATGTTGCCACAGCAACATTTTAAGGTTCTGACGCTCCTATTGGTAAACCCTTTATCATAGGATAAGTAAAAAGGCTTTGTTTAGATAAGATTCAAAAGAATGGTTTAAAACAAATGCAAAAATACTCATGGGGGATGTGTATAAATAGGAAATTAAAAATTAACCATTACAATGATTGATTCAAATATTAAATATCAAATTAATTTTTTGTCCTAATAAAAACAAAATTGTATTTAAACATCTAAGTAATGACAAATACGCCAGTATTACAAACGTGTGTAACAGCAGACAACTAGAATAATTTTTCAAAATAAATTTTCTAAATTTTTAACTGGAACATTTTTACAAAATAAATTTTAAAACGAGGCTCTCTAAATTTATTGTTTTTAAAAATCGTTGCAATTTTGTTTTGTAGTAAATTTGGTTGTTAGTTTAGTTAGAATGATACGAGTAGACTATTTCAACCTCTTCCATAAGTTCTAATAAAGTGTAAAAATATGAAGTAAATTTGTATGCGTAAAAATAATATTTATCAAAAATGTTATTATTTTATTGCTTTTCGTTTTTTTGCCATCTTTGTGCCACAATATCTTCCTAAAGGTTGACTTTTAATCTTATGTTTATACAGCAACCCTCTAGTTTGTACAAGGAATAGTTTTTATTTATTTTTATTATTAATGAATGAGGTTTTTACTTATTACTTTAGATCACACCAGGTACCGGTTACTAGTGATCATAATGTATCATCAGTGGTATACTTCCTTTTACTAATGCCTTATTTTTTTGGGTGACGATTCTGTTAATAAGTTTTACTATTTGTACCTAAATCCAACTTCTGACCGAGGGCGTTGTAGAGACAAGTTTTTAAATAAAGCGTTGGTATAATTTGTATTTTTATATGACAAATAACATTAAAGAAATACTTGTCTTTTTGTGTTCAATTGTAAAAGCAAATGATTCCTTATAATCTAAAAAAAAGTTAATTTAAAAATTATAAGATACGGAAACAGGATAAATCCATTTTAATTTTAAGATATATCCCGAAGCTTTTCAGACAATGAATTGTTTTTCTTTTAAGAATAAGTTATAAATGTAAAATAATTATTTGGAAACAATGAGATAATAAAACGGATTCGTCGAATCGAAGAAGATATCCAATAAAGACAATACACCAACTAAAACCAATAAAGACTATAATACCGTTGAACGATAGAATAAGCGGGCAATATCACATGAAGTCAAATACCAAATTGAATTCAGGAAATTATTAATGAAAAAGATACGACAGTTATCAGTTCCTAAAAATAAAAAAATAAATTGACAAAAGGCTTTATTCTTAAAATTCAATAAGAGGAAAATTGTTTCCAGTTTATCTAGGAACAGGCAACGCAGATTATAAGAGCAAAAATTAAGATTTTATTCACCAGTCTCTACGATTACAAAATATATATGTCTAGGTACCCTTTACCCGATTTAGATAAAATTTAGGACACTTCTTTTGAGTCCAGTGGCGTCTCAGTGGGCATCACAACCAATATAACTGTAAAAAAATAAACACAGGAAGTTTTATTATTTTTTTTCTGATTAAGCAATTAACAGTAAAACTTTTTAGTCTCTTGTATTTTCTTAGTATCTAGATTTTTTTAGAAAAAATATTAATGCCACTTTAATTTCTTCTAAAACGTATCCATTACAGAATTTGATATGAAAAGTTAAAATAAAAATATAACAATTATTTGCCTTAAATAAATCGTCGTGTATTTTATCAAAAATCGCCATTTTACTTATTTACTGAGATCAAAATTGTTAATTTTGGATTTTATTATATGCTGTTTATGGATTTTTAGAATTACTTAAAGTGACTTTATTATATTTTTTCGAAAACGAAAAGAAAAAAATACAAGGGACTAAAAAGTTGAATTTTTAATTGTTTAATCTAAAAATAGTATAAAATTTTATAAAAAGTCAATGGCGTACTTTATTTTCTTAATAACATTGGCTGTGGTGCCCACTGAGACGCCACCGGGCCCGATTGTCTTTACATAGTTAGAGCTTCACAAGCGCCTTATGGTAGGTTGTTATTCGACATTTATTGCATGATATTTATGTCAGATAGAAATTCCGGCTAATGTAAACAATGAAACATTTATTTCAGACAAATTTTGACCGTTTACATTAGCCAGCAATTCTGTCTGACGTAAATATCATGCAAAAATGTCAGATATAAACGTACCATTTATTCATTAAAGAAGTGTACCGAGGTTTATCCAAATCGGTCAAAGGGTTTTAGGATATTTAAAAAATGCCGTTTTTTTAAACCTTTAACGCCCTGTATCACAGAAATAAAAGCAAGTTCGGATATTTGTTAATAAATACTTTTTTTTATAAAAAGACATAAGAAATCACCCTTTTAAGTTTCAAATCGTAGTAAGGAAACACCCTGTATATAAACGTTATTTTATACAGCATTGATTGTTGTTGTTACATTATTACTAATAAAAACAATAAAAAAAAATAAAAAAACCTGTTTCTTTTACGGTCCAAAAATATGCAAAACATATTTTTTATTTAATCCTTTTAGGTTAAAAATATTTGATCGGGTTCCCCTCAAGATGCCACTAGACTAAAATTTTATTGGGTTGCTAAATAAGGTTCTTAATGACATAAAATACCATTGCGAAATTACAAAACAAGTTTAACACCCTGTACCTTACAAATTTGTAGACTTATATTTATTATAACATAGAGACTTTAAATCGAGGTAGATATTGAAATAGACAATTGAGCAAGTAAAGCCAATAAAGACTGAAATAATAGAATAAGTAGTCAATATCACATATACTAAAATGCCAAATTGAATTCGTAAAATTATTAATGAAACAATACGACAGTTATCAATGCTAGAGAACGAAAAAGGAAAATGAGAAAACAAGCTATGTCCTTAAGATCCAATAAGGAGAAAATTCTTTTGAGTCTATCCAGCACTGGACTACAGTAAAAATTAATAGAAATATGATTTTATTTTTGTAACCTTGTTTAAATAAAATATTCTTTTAAATAATAAAAATTATTTTAAGATTTAAAAAAATAAGAATTTGATCAGTAATTTTACCCGACATTGTGACCCATTTTTCTCTCGTTGTTCCTGTAAATAAGGTTTAACCCTTTTAAAGGACTTATGCCTAGTTTTATATTGACCACAGTTATGGTTTACTTGAACCCTACCGTACATAAAGCTGTCCATTTAAAATATATTGCTGTCACTTTTGGCATTTACTTGACAGCATTATATTTTTATTGGCCGGTTTAAATATCAGTTAAGTTCAACTGAACCATAACTTAAGTGGCAATAGTAAAACTGGGCCTTAATGTGTAAAAAGTTGAATGTGGTAAACTAAATTAAAAATTTATTAAATTTGTTAGCCTTTTAATATATTAAATACGATAGCAAGTGTGGTTCCCCTTATAAATGTTTTACCCTTTAAGATAAAAAATGAAATGTGATCATTTTTCTATGGCTTCTTAATTTAAAATAAACAGTTTTAGCCTAATCATGGCACTCTGGATAGGAATTTAAAAAATTTTAACAGCAGAAATGTCATGACATGTGAGGCGTCATTGTATTTACAATGTCATATTCTATCAAAATAGGATAAAATATACCGGTGGGACCATTTACAATGTAAAAGTAGCAGTCATTTTCTGTTAAACCAGAAGTAATAAAAAACAAGTAAATAGATTAATTATTATACACAATTATGTCATATAACGATATACCAAATTTCATATTTCTCTCGCATAAAATAAAAAGTCACAAGGGGGGCCACCAGTGAGAAACACCTGATATATTATCATATATCAAATATGTGAAGTATCATGTAGGTCAAATAAAATGATAAAAAATTAAAAGCAAGGATGTCTTTTTAAAATAAGGTAAATCTTCATCTATGGGATTTTAGCCTGGGGTTATGACTCATGGATTTTCATTAATTTTGGCTTAAGTTATATTTTGTTGTATTGTTGGCAATTTATTTTTTCTATTTTTACGTGTACATAGCTAAAAACGCTGAAAACTCTTTGGTAGCTAACCGATTTGGAAATAAACCCAGAAGTTCATAAGAGGAAAAAGTGATAGTAAGGAAATGTTTAGCAACCGCAACCAACTCATAGTACTTTTGATTTTTTTTAAAACCTCTCACCTATGAGGGAAAATTAGAACTAGCACCAAATCGACGGATTAAACCCCAGTGTTTTTACCAACAATAAAGCCGCATAAATATTAATCAAAAACGTAAGGGGTTTTGATCCCCGGAGAAAACTCTGGGTAAAACCCATGAGTGATGATCTGCCTTTAGATTATGAAGAACACTTAACTGCATATTTTTAGACCATAAAAGAAGCATTGCGGATCTTTTCTTTTAAAAAATAGGTTTAATAATTTTCAGTTATGTAACAAATAAAAACATAATAAATACTTTATAAGGTTTATATACAATGCAATAGTTTTTACTAAAATAAGTGTAATTTTTTGTTTGTTTTCTGAATATTTTAACGCCCTGTATCTCAAAAGTAAAGACGTTTAGAACCTATATTCATATAAACTTTTCCTCCTACATAATATAATAGTAAAAAGGCTAAGGAATCATACCCTGTATTTTCAGCCATCAATTAAATTACACCCTGTATCTAGTGGTAAAATCGATGACCAAAAATTATTCTCAAAAAAGCACCACTTTTAACAATAAAATAAAAATACAAGAGAAAAGAAACAAGTAGGTATAATAAAAAACATTGTGATATCAAAATTATAATTGTTTAAATTGTTAAAATGTGTAACGATTTACTAAAATATATAAATTTTTACGCACATGAAACTAAAAGAACGCACGATTCTGTATAGGGCCTTAGTTTATGTATTTCTGCAGACAAAATGGTGCATTTTTAACCAAAACATAAGTATTAATGAGATAGCAATAATACTAAAAGGCTGGGCGTTTAATATATGAAAACAGGATAAAGCAGAATGCAAAGAGGGAGCAATCAAGATGATGTGTAACACAGCAGCAAAAACTGAAACTTTTATGTTTAGAAATACAGGGCTTCTTTTTGATACTTTTAGTAGTACTATACGGATATTAGGGAAATAAAACATTAAAGTTATTGCGTTTTTTTAACAGAAGTGGTTTTAAGGTAATATTTCTGGTCACTGATATGTTAAAAGTAACTCAGCTACACATTCAAAACAATTTATTGTAGGTTTTAAATTAAAAATTAAAATTATGTATTATCTTTTTCTAATATTTTATTTTAACAGCTTTTAGAACTCATAAAGAGTAGCTAATTTTTATGAAAAATTTTACAGCGTGTTAAAATTTTTAAACCTTTTTTTAAATAATATCTAAATAATTTTTTATTTGGTTTTGATTAAATCTGGCAGTGTTATTTACTGCGATAAAAGGCAAATTTTGCTTCAACATAATTAATTTTTTAAATTTTAGTAACGGCGTGACTACCTGAACATTGAACATACATATTGATACCGTAATTCGCAAATCGGCTAACTCCATATTCACAAGATTTACAGCAGAGACAAAAATATTTTAGTAATAATACTAAAATAACTAAAAACAATTTTTTTTTAACAATTGTTAAGTATATTAATGTATTTAAAGGTTTAATAATGTATTTAAAGTTATTTTAATTTTAAAAGCCGTACAGGATCTTTCTAGTTTAAATTTTATATTATTTTCCTTTTAAAGGAAAATGGAGTTGGCCGATTTGCGAATTACGGTATCGATATGTGTCTAACACAAAAAATGTACGCCATTGACTTTTTTATATCTTCTTTAAAGTAAACAAATTGGTTTTCAAATATTTTTTGCAACTTTCTAATTTTTTAGAAAAATATTAAAGTTTACTAAATTGCATTTTTTGGACCATACAAGAAACATCAGGGGACTTTTTTTTATTAAGTTTTACAAAGTCTTATTAGCAATGGTGTAACAACAACAAAAAATACCTAATTTAAATACCTTTTATAATAAGTCCAACAAATGTTAATTAAAAAAACTGTTTTTAAAATTTTAGTTTTTTTTTTTAAGTTTTAAACTATTTTAAGAACGAAAAATTTGCGGCCCATGTTTATATCAACTTTTTTTATAAAATTAGCTTATAAATAAGACCATATTTTTTTACCGCAATTAGAAAACACCCTGTATAAAAATTGCCAAATGAAGAAGTTATTTCGTGTATAATGTGTGTATAAAACCATACGATATTCTTACTTACATTTTTTAGCATTTTTTTGCTTCTACCAGTGGGTATACAAGTGCGTGATATTTATATAGGAGGTGTTTTCATTTAAAAAAATGACACACTGTACACTGGGTGGCGACTTTTCGTTGACCTTGCAGGGTGTAGCAAAAACTAAACACAACACACACACAGTGGAATAAGTAAGGTATGGCCAAAGTCGGTCTATATAGGGTCGCGACATTCGACCATATTGCTTTGACGTGTTATGACGTCACATCTCCCATTTTTCGGCCATGTTGTTTAGTGCCGGAGATATACAGTTTATTGTATTAGTAGAAGTTGTAAATTCTTTTACTTTAAATAAAAAACATTTGGAATTACATCTTTCAACAAATATCACTTCCAAAACAATGCAAAATGAAATGCGCAAATTCTAGACGCCACTGGATTGATCATCATCTTTGATTTTACCCAGTCTTGCCAACTTTTCTCCGTGGAGTGCCCTTCCTTGCGTCCCCGACCTCGAACCGCCAAAAAGTTGAGGACGTGTCGCAACCTTATATATATAAACTAACCTTGAGTTATGGCTAACTTTATTTTTTGTGGGGGTATAGAATGTTTTTTAAATTGTGTCAATTTGATCAGGACTTGTAACTCGCTTAAAATAAGAGTTTTAAAAAATGTTAATAGGGATTTACGAAGAAATTAGTGGCGTACATATATATTTTCAGTTGACTTTTGGTTTAATATAATAACATATTTTTTTAATGAAACACTGTATATTTTATCATCAGTTAAAGCCTAATAAATTATAATCCTTAAAAGCTGTAAGAAATACCACTATAGTAAACATATTATTTGCTTTATCGACCTACCGCGACTAGCCATAAAATGTAGCTGCAGTATGTATGTCAAATTACACAAGAGACGTCCGAACGCCCTACGCCCTATGTCTGACAAAAAGTAATGTAAACTAACGCGTACGTGCCGGGCCTGCATGTAAAATCTTACATTGCTTTTAATGCATTAGGCGTAAGGCGTAGGGCGTAAGGTACGTTTCATGTGTAACAGAACTAAATGTATTATATGAATTAAAAATCGTTAATAACTGGTCAATTTAAAACTAAGATAAGACGTTAGTAAATTGACTTGTTTTTACGAGTTCTTTAGGCTGTTAAAATAAATGACTCAACTTTAAGAACACCCTGTACAAATGTACGGGGTGTGGGTGAAATAAAAATTTGGTTAAATAATACAACCACTAGGAATTTCACTCGTAGTGTTATAGAACAAAAGCTTAAATTTAAAAATATATTTATTTATCCTTAGAGCTTTTACAAAGGCTAAAGCCCAGGTCCTAAGTTTGGTGGGTATCTTAAGTAAAGTAGGAGACAGTTTGTTGACAAAGGACTTAAAGATTTGGATAAAAAGGAACAATCTTTAAAGGCAAACGCTCTAGAGGTAAAGATTTTGAACAAACTAAAAAGGTTAGGAATGTTCGGTTGGGCTGTGAAAGAGTGCATAACATACACCCCCACAAAATTAAGATTAGCTGTTTGCAGTTTTTACAAGGTTTTTCAATTTTTACCGTATTTCATTATTCCGGCATAAATAAAATGAATTTGAATAGTAGTGCCAGAAAAATATGATTTTTGATCCATATGTCCAAAACTTATCTAAAAACTGTTCTTTTACGGCAACATTAATATATCAACATTCCTTTATGCTGCATGTGTATAGGATATAAAATCCGTCCCTGGCTAAAAAGGGATTAAAGGGATCATAGCAAGCTTTCAATTAGTTTTTGATTGATTTCGCAGCCGCCGGGAGCGGTGCTTAATTGGAAGCGTTGATTGCAACCCAATCGTCTTTGATCTGCTCCCTCTTCACATAATTGGTATGTTTAAGATTGATTATGAATTTCTTGTGGACCAGAATGAACTTGACTTTAGTTAAACTCAGAGGCGTTCATTCAATTAAAATAAATTTAAATAGTTTAATAAGTTACAAAGGAAAACGTATCAGTAGCAAATTTAAAAGGTTTATAGGCAATGCGTAGAAAGGAGACGATCGAGCGTGTGCGTGTAGAGCATTAACAGGTAGACATTAGACAAATAATGCCGTCATGTAGACACATGCATCGGTCCCGCTTTGGTATTACTTTACTTGAATAAGAACTTTTAATGTAACCGTCCACTAAATAGAGACGGACGGAAACGGATTGGGTCTAGCACACAGTTTACATGTGCGTCCATTTGAGACGGACTTCTACGGGCGGATATTTTCATTTAATCTTGTGCATCATTGCGATTTTTACAATTTTAGTAGTAAAAGATCTTTAATGATGTATACTACAAGGAAATGTTTGTTTCACATTTTGCTGGAAGAGGAAGAAAAATTTTTACGAAATTAAATGATGATTTTTAAAAGTATGAATCTTTAAGTTACTTTTAAAAAAGTTTGAATAAACCCATGTCCTAAATGGCGTAACTTCTAAAAGATAAGACATTTGGGACATAGGTTTATTTAAACTTTTCTTTTAAAATAACGCCAGAATGTACGTTTTCACCCTGTATTATTTAGACCGGATCTAACAGGATGTTATTTTTTAAAATTCGAATATCTCGAAAATGTCTACCCAAATTAACTTTTACAGGGTATACGGTTCTGAAGTAAAAGATGATTAGGAAATGTTTACCTGAAAGTCAAGTACAGATGGTAGAGTTTAATTTATTACCTCACCACCTAGCCAATTTTTGTGGCAATACATCAATAATTAACATAATTATTTATAAAAATATTAAACTAAAATGAACTTTTGCCACCGACTCCGAAATCGTTTTTTTACTAAAGTAAGGTCGAATAGATCATTATATTTTGATGTCAAAAATTTGTGGAAATATCTTTTGCACCGTTTAAGGAAACCACAACGCACAAAGAGATGTCAATTTGGCGACAGGAAACTAAATACTGCGTTAAATTTGTTTTCAAGTTAACATAGATTGCAGAGCTAACAGTTTCCAGTCTATCTATAGGTTATTTTCTTTGAGCTCTACGTTAACTAAAAGCGAACATTATACAATTTCGTGTTAAGCTATTATTTTTAAATGGCAACCCTTTATAGACAAGCATTTTTAAATAAATGATTTTTTGACGAATCTAACGATACTAATTTATTTGCCATCGGATTAAAAATGAAGTAATAAATAAAGCATCATAGCCACCTAGACGCAATATTACAAATGGCTAAAAAAATCAAATTGGCATAAAAACTTTTTAAAATGTCAAATTAATCTTTAAAATTTCTTAGAAATCCAAAAATGTTAAAATTAAGTGTATTTTTGGTTAAACCGGAAGTAACCGAAAAATGAGGAATGTGCGAAAACTTTGCTCTTTTTATACCATTTACTTATACCAAGTCTCATTTTGATATGTCTAATACCCTAGAAGTTATGGCTTGTCTTTTTTATACCATTTACTTATACCAAGTCCCATTTTGATATGTCTAATACCCTAAAAGTTATGGCTTGTCTTTTTATACCATTTACTTATACCAAGTCTCATTTTGATATGTCTAATACCCTAGAAGTTATGGCTTGTCTAATAGATTCGTTAATACCCGGTATACCAGGTAAGTTGGCAAAGTAATTCTTTTTGCCAATTTTTAATAAGAGGTACTGCTTTTACAATATGTCATACCTTTTAATTCAACAAGGTTTTAAAATAATATTCTTTCCCAAGACTTAAAAATGAAGATAGTTTTTACTTATGTTATATTCGTTTATTTTGAACTACCTCGTATACGCTTTAATTTATTTGAATTTTAAATAATGTCTTGTGATTTGATTTTCGGTTTAAATTTTTTTATCAGGAATAAAATTTGGTGAGAAATTAAAAATAAAAATGTTTTCCATTGGATTCAACATTTCTGGCGGTCACTGTAAATATTTTTACTAAATGGGAAACTTCCTAATCAATAAAAATTAATACTAAGTTGCCTCTAATAAAGTCCTGCTTGCAAATACCCAAAAGATTACCTGTTTGTATGTTGGATGTATGCAGAGTTAGATTGAATACTAAAAATCGGTATTCTAATAGGAATACAAATACCTTGAAAAAAGTATTCGAATACTGAAATTTGAATATTTTTAAGAAAAAAGTATTCGAATACTTGTTATGTCGGTATGTAAATACTCAAAATGTATTCGTCGAATACCGAAAAAGTATTCGCATACTACCATTCACCAGGGCTGTATTAACTGTTTTAACTATTTTTCGCGCCTATTTGCTTGCCTATTTCATTCCACAGCACCTTATTCACAGAGAAATTTTTCACCAAAAATCCCCACTCAACCTAAACTTTTTCAAAAACCCTGTCTAGCGCCTATTACTCCTGTCTGGCGCCTATTTTTTTATGGCGTCCTCTAATGGATAATACGGCCCTGCCATTCTCACACTATGAGATTACTATTCAAATACCAGCCAAATGTATTCTGAATACGTTTCAGAATACCAAGTATTCGAATACTACCCAACTTTGGATGTAGGTATGTACAGTAAGACTTAATAAGAAAAAGTTTCTCATTTGGTAAGACCTTTTAAAGACACGTTGTATACAGGGTGATCATTTTTAAGTCGAAACTATTGCTAATTTCTTTATTATTGGAGATGCAAAGTCGGTAAAATAAGTAAAGTTGTAGTATTGTTCCGCTGATTAACGTGCTGCCAACCGAAGAAAAATTTAACATCGGGTTTTCGACTTATTGGAAAAAATGTCCTTTTGTTAAATGGAACACCTTGTCTAATATGCAATTATTTAAAAGATCCATGTAGGAGCTTCAAAAAGTCTACATGTGGTATATCCAATTTTTAATAGTTTCGGAAATATGGCCATCCTCGGAAATTAAATAGTTAACTGGTATTTTTAAATAAAACACTCTGTATATTGCATCACCATTAAATAGATATCTTAAAGGGCTTTAAGAAAATACACATATGGTATGTCTATCACTTATAGTTTTGGAATTATGGCCATCCAAATCTTAAAAATAGTAGGTGTGTATTTTAACTCCGACACGAAACTTAGTGCTTATAGCTCGAAGCTGTAAATATAATGGAAATTTAACATAATTTTCAGATTTGGATGGCCATATTTCCAAAACTATAAGAGATAGACATATCAAATATTGTTATTTTTCAAAGTTTTTTAAAATATCTATTTAATGGTGATGCTATACAAACTGTTTTATTTAAAAAATGCCAGATTACTATAAAATTGCTGAGGATGGTCATCCGAAAGTAATAAAAATTGGATATACCACATGCGAACTTTTTTAAAGCTCTTTGATAGATTTTTCGAATGGTGATATAATATACAGGTTGTTCCATTTAAAAAAAGTACATTTTTGCAATAAGTGAGAAACTCAATGTTCAATTATTGTTTTTCGGTTGACAGCACGTTAATCAGCGAAAAATAATACAACTTTACTAATTTAGCGGACTTTGTATGTTAAATAATAAGGAAGTTAGCAATAGTGCCGACTTAAAAATAATCACACTGTATTTTAAGACCATGGTTTTTAAATATTCACCTTTCAATATTATAACCAGAATTTACGAGAATAACCCGTTTCTTAGTTGTATCCCCAACGGACGCTTAAGGTTACGGTATTGAATTTCTAATCAACTACTTTGCTTAATTGGAGTTTTCTTTCCATTGATTTTTCTTGGGGATAAAAGCTAATTAGCTAATTTTATTGTCTCGCTTCGAATAAAAAGACATCGGCAATGGATTCTATATAATTGTTCTTACAGAAATTTAAATATCTGTGGATTATTTATTGAAGAAATTTTAATGGCATCCGGAATAGATAAAGCAACTGTGCAGGGTGTTTCTTAAAATGTTTGAAAATGCAATATTTTAAAGATAAAAGGTTCAATCCTAAAAAAATATATTTTTAAATAATATCTTATAGTTAGGGATCTCTGGACCATTTTTTCCCAGTCATTACTAACTAAGGTGGCTAAAACACTTAGATTGTAAGGCCAGAATCAGAAAAAAAAAAAAATTACTAACTAAGCTAATTTTTCCTGAGTAACTTCATTGACAAGATGACAAACTTTTTCCTTACAACAATTTTAGTTAGTGGTAGCATAAAGGAGTATCAGAAATTAAATGAGTAGCTTACAGGTTTTAATAAAATTGGGCAGTTTTATTGGAGGAACCTAGTGTTTAATATCTATTTATAATTTTTATTACAGTGTCCGACTATATTTTGACCTATTTTGATCACGGATAACTATAAAAACATAAAACAAAAAAGCGGACTAGTTCCCACTTCCTTGGGCGTTAATATCTTAACTTTTGTTTAATCATAGTAAAATATAGCCTATCGCACTCCTTAATAATGTAAATTCTAGATTGTAAAAGAATTTTTATGATGGGTTCAATACTTCCAAAAATTTACCGGCTACAAACAAACCCACAAACAAACAAAGTTACATACTTTACCTCTTTATATATTAGTATAGATAAAGATATCAAAATGCGGTATTTGCAAAAACACTTGGATTTTTAAAAGTTCTTTATCATTTTCTCGCCATTTCCTTGTATCATTCCCTTGAAACAAAAACAAAATGACCACTTTTCTGATATAAAAAAACTTTGTTATTTTCAAATAAAACACCATGTATATTTTTTACTGCATCTAATTTTCCCTTCAAAAAAAAATGTAACATAAGCTATGATAATTTCCAAAAATAAATAATTAAAAGTGTCATTTGACAATGAAAATTTACTTTTTTTTTTTTTTGAAGAGTAAAGATTGAATTTATGACGTTTAAAAATATATGTACATGGTATTCCATTTAAAACAACAAAGTTTCCCTACATCAGAAAATTGGTCATTTTATTTTTGTATTAACGGAACGTCACAACCAAATGGCGAGGATATAATAAAAATCTAAGCCTTTCTGCGAAAAACCGCATTTCAATAGCTTTATTTGTTTTAAAGTTATTCGCTATCAAAATGGGTCAAAATATAGTTGAACACCCTGTACTTAAAACAGTGAGATAAATATCCCAATAACTGTATTTTTCAGCTCTAAATTTAAAATAAATTCCTTTTTAGGCCACGACTTTATTCATACCAGAGTGTTTAAACTTAAGAAAGAATGTATTACATTTATATATAGGTATTTTTTTATTAGATATAACATAAAAACTCTAATTTTGGAGATAGTGCACTTTGAAACTAGCCCCGTCATTTGTAGTATAAAGGGCTTATTTATTTCTAACCTTAATCTAATTTAATCTAATTTCAAGTGGGGCCCCAGCAGTACCTGAACAATGATATATCATACAGGGTGATTTTTTCAAAATAACAGATAAAGGTTACTTTTAATAAAAATCGAGTAGCGTCATTATTACTGATTTAATTATAATTTACTATACCCCAAACATTTTAAATTAAAACACCACTATCCTATTTTAATGTTATACTAAAATCATTTCTTAAAAACATGACACAACATATTTCTATTTTTCCAGATGAAATTGTGGCCGTAGATTATTTATTTGTAAATTCCATTGAATCGTCGCGAATAAATGGTGTGTGGCCGCCATCTTAAAAACTAACACTATTTTGTGCTTTTTTATTTTAAAAATATCATAAAATAAGGGTGTTTTTAGTTAAAATATTGGAGTTTTACAGTAAAAGTCAAATTCAGAACATTAAGGTAATTTATTTAAAAAATTAAATATATTCCACTGCCTGCAAAGTAAGATTTTTAAATTTTTATAGCATATTAGAAAAAAACATTAATATAATTAATTTTCCGTCAAGACCAGCCGCGCACTAGCAACTATTTTTCGGCAATTAAAAAATTGCAATAAATGTAAAGTATTTGTTTTTATGTGATACCGCGCATTAGCAACTTTTTAATCACGGCAACTAAAAAGTTACATCTTGATCTATTTTGAAGGAGATTTAAACCCAATATCGTTTTTGGTTTTGCTTTTATCTGTTTTTATAATAAAAGCAATAATTGAATCGTTTATTGCAGAAACCCGCCAAATGACATTTTTGGCGAAAATGAGATTTTTAGCGATTTTCAATTGTATTATGTAAACCAAAGACAATTGTAGTTTCACTATAGACTCTCAGAACAATGCTAAATTTTTGGTCAACAGTTTGGACGCTGGCTTGGCTGAATTTATAAAGCGGCAAATTATACGTACTGTTTACGTGTGTACTCGATGGATACCCGCTTCATAAATTCCACGAAGCGAGCGTCCAAGCTGATGACCAAAAATTTAGCATTGTTCTGGGTGTCTATAGTAAAACTACAATTGTCTTTGATGTAAGCTTGAGTTTTTATGTAAAAATAAGTCATTTAATATGCGCCTGTGTGTGTTTAATTTTACCAGAAAAATTGTGTTTAGTGAAAAATCCTGTCAAGTGACGGTTTATATTAATGTGTTTTTGAAGTACATTTTATGGCCAATCTTTGGTAACCCTGAATGCTTACTTTAGCAAACACGTCTTGTTGTAATAAGCATTCCAGAATAATCGTAGAAATTAGTTAAACAGACCTTTTACTGACCAAATATACAGGGTGATAAGGTTTTAAAAAAATATATTTTTAACCACTGTGTACCTTAAAAGTTAAGACATTTATGACATAGGTTTATTTAAACTTTTCTTCTTAAAATCACTTACGGATTTACACTCTTAGAGATAAGCATCTAATTCAAGAACACCCTGTATACCTTAGAGCTAGCCAAACAGGAAATTATTTTTTTAAATTCAGATATCTCAAAAACGGCTGCTTAAATCAACTTTTACTAGAAATAACTTTTTATGTAAAACATAATAAAGACAACAAATTTTTGTCTAAAAATTACATATAGGGTGGCACAAAAACTTATTTTGTTTGTAATTTCTGCAAGATAGCGCAGGTGGCACAATCTAGGGTTTACAATAAAATTGATAGCAAATTCTAGTTGTCACCTTCCAGAACCCCTTGAGCCAAATATATTTAGAATACACCTATTACTAACACAATTATTTATAAAACACTAAAACCAGAACCAATTTTTAACACCCTGTATCTTCAAAATCATCTACTTTTGGATGAAGGTAAGTTAGGTTAGTTCTTTCTATTTTAGCCTAAGAAATGTGTGATGGCATTTTTTTTACACCTTTTAAGGATATTTTTTTATTGCAGAAACACGTCAAGTGCAATATATATATATATATATATATATATATATATATATATATATATATATTATATATATATATATATATATATATATATATATATATATATATAATTTTTTAAACAAAATATAGGAATTAAAGTGTTAATACAAATAACATCTGTTTTAAGAAGTTATTAAGTACTATTCTTATTTTTTTAGGCCGAAATCTTTATTTATTTTAAAGATAGAAATGTTTTTGTTGAAAATTTAATAAAGTGCACTTAGCTGCTGTCTCAGTACAAGTCACGTTGTAAAAAGCAACATCCTAGTAGACAAGTGTCTGAAAACATAAATTTATTAGCAACATTTTTGATTGGTCAACAACAAAGTTGCTAGTGCGCGCCTAGCCTAAAAGTAATCTATTTTGAAAAGAACCACCCTGTATAATATAACATTAAAAGTGGGCACTGGTATTTAAAATAAGAGAGTTTATGGTATTTTTGGCTAAACCATGTGATTTTCAGTTTGTACGAATGCAAGCTATTATCGGATTGGGCTTTTATTATACTATCGAATTTTTATTTGTTTTTCTAAAGAACTAAGAAAAAGTGTAGGGTAACAACATCCTGTGTCACCCGGTATGATCTTTTTATTTTAAACTGTTCTATTATTTTATACAGCAATAAAAAAGATTCTGTATATTACTGACCAGCTATTTGTCTAAACATTAACAGAATTTAACGTTACACCATAATTTTTTATGTTTTTATGCTTACATTACAAAAAACAAAAAGTAGATAACAAGAACCACAAATTTTTGTAAAGAATAATTTCTATTTAGCTAATAATAGAAAAGGTTCCTATATTTACTGTAAAAAATAAAGAAGACACACTTTATATAAACAAAATCAGCTATAACAAACTGTAATCAGTAATAAGTAAGATAAAGTATAATCAATAAAACAATTAATTTTATAATTGAAATGTATTCATTTTAGGGCGAAAATAGGTAATAAGATGATAAACTGAATGACTTTAATCCAAAATAAATAAGCGGAAGGAGGAGAAAAAGGGCGAAACAGAACGAACTAAGTGGCACTAAACGAAGTAAGTGACGGATGGGGCTGTAACAAAGACAGAAGCACCATTTAAAATCCCAAGTTAAAAAGAGAACAAGACCATAGACGAAGCGATATAAGCGTGAAATTGATCAGGGCGCCCTTTCAAAAGACCACCAAGCTATTTCAAACTGTCGATGTTAAGCAAATCCGACTGTTGCCAGAGATGATTGTGTACGTCGATCAAACCGAGTGTTTTCTTTTCAATTGAAAACGATTTATACCGAATTTTGTTTGTAGACCGAAAGTAACGAAACTTAGTTCCACCAAATAAACGAAAATAAAAAGACTGTAATTCACTAAGAAAATTTCGGTTTAAAGTTTTTTCTTTTTAAAATTGTTTCTATTTACTCTTTAAATTTTTACACCTTTCCTGATATTTTATTATCCTACTGGCAATGAAGTACGCATAACTACCACTTTGATAAGTGTAATTTTACGTTTTAGCTTTTTTCAAAAAATACGGTTTTTACGTATACCTTGTGGTTTATTTATTTCTGCATTTATCAGTACTATAATATAAAACTTAAACTGTATTAGCCGTATAAATTAAAATTGTTAATTTTTACCCCGTACTTGAGGCTAAAATTAACAGCTCTGAGTTAAGTATTAACAGAAGAATGGAATTTTTTTGCAAATGTAAATTAATAATTACGCAGATGTCACAGCATTAGCATGTCCTATACCTTTTTTCCTGCAACAATTTTTTGGCTTTTAAACCGTGATTATACCCGTTTCTTCCTTATTTTAAGATGGTTAAAGCGTGCTTTCTAGCAAGTATCTGTATTTTTCAAATTGATATATTTGCACACTATATCAACTAATCTGCTAGTATGCTAGTATGCTAGTATGCTAGTAACACAACCGGGTTTTATTGTATTTTACATTGGTATACCCTCTTTTTTTATAAAATATTTAAGTAAAACGTAGAAAAGCTAAAATTTATTCGACACATCCCTATAACTTCTGTTTTTTCATTTCTTTCATTGCAGTTCACTCTAAATATTTTGACCACTGCGTGCTTTTGCGTTTATATGCTCTAAACTAGGGTAGTTATTAACGCGTTAATACTGACCCCCGCCAATTTGTTAATTTTAACCCCAAGGGTACTTTTTAAGTTTTTAAAAACATAGCAGAAAGTTGGTTAGAAGTAAGGCTAATTCAATAATGTAGAATTATTGGGTATTAATTACGTTTCTAGGAAAAACAACATCTTATTTTAAAACTAAATATTGGATGCGTAAATAAAAAAATGTAAAGCAAAAAAGTTACGTGCCCAAAAAGCCGTTGACCACACAGCTGACTCTTATGGCCCATTGAGCTATGTATATCAAATAAGAAATTAAGAAATTGTGTGATTTTAATATTAGCATGTTAGCATGTTTCAATTTAAGGCCAAAAAATGTTTTTTTTATGTTACATTTCCTAAAAATAAATAAACAAGAACTTCGGTATTCTGACAATATGCGACTGTACGATGTCCTGTGGTGTAGTAAAAATAAAGATTTTATTCTGAAACACCCTTTGCAGTTTAGACCTGGCTATTCATGTATGTGATATTTTTATATATAATAATACATTTTTAGTGTTTTTGGAATAAAAATAAAAATAATTTCAGCAAAGTATTTGTTTTAATTATTTTTTTAAATTTTCTAAAATGATGCTGTTACTAAGAAAAATATCGTGTTTTTTTGTAATTTAAACCTAAAATACAACATAGAACAAAATACAGCGGGTCTTCCGAAGTTCTTACCAAATGGGAAACTTTTTAATTATTAACTTTACAAGAAAAAGTGCCTCTTTATAAAAAAATCCTGCTTTATGGAAAAATACATTTCCACGAAAATATTTGTATGTTGGATGCACAGGGTGGCTTAAAAAGACTTGTTACCAAATTAATATACAGGGTATTTCCTAACTCCGCCAAGAAACTTTAAAGGGCGATTTCATATGTCACAAGTTCCTATAAACATATGTTCAGATTTTCTTTACTTCTAAAATACAGGGCGTTAAAAGTCAATATTTTGTAAATATATAAATAAAATACCCTTAAATCGATTCGGTTGACATTTGTTTGATGTAAAAAAGTTCGTAAAGCTCTAACTAGATTGACTTTATTGGGTCCAGTAGCGTCTTAGTGGGCACAACAGCCAATATTATTGAAAGAAAAATGTACGCCACTGTGTTTTTATGTAAGCAACAACTTTCTAGTGTCGTACATTTTTTTGAATTTGGCTTCATATGTAGGTTATTTATAAAATACAGACTTTTTAACAAATATTAAAGGCCTTGAATCTCAAGAATGAAGCAACTTCGGACATATGTTATATAAAAACTTTTCTTAATAAAATAACATGGGAATTTTTTTTTAAGTTTTGTACCGTAGTTAGAAAATAACCTGTATTTTAGTTTGGAAAAAAGACTTTTTAGGCCACCCTGTACATCCAACCTGCAAATATTTTTGTGGAAATGTATTTTCTTAGCAAGCAGAACTGTTTATAAACAGAAACTTTTTTCGTCAAGGTAATAATTAAAAACTTTTTAATTGGTAAGAATTCCGAAGACACGCTGTATATTCTATATAGTAAAAAGGCCGCTTCTTAAGAAAAAGAAGCATTGTAGTGCCATGCTCTTCTGACCAATTCTATATCCTTGACAGTCAAGTAGTAATAAACCATCTAACGATCACCAACAGAAGTTAGGAAGTATGTTTAAGAGGAGTTTTAACACAATAGAAAGTTTATAAATTTTATGAAAAGGCAAAAGTGATGGGAAATTTTAGAAAAAGCTAGGTTTATACTGACAGAAAAATTTGTCAATAAATGCCTATGTATAAGTAATAATTTGTTAGACTTAAAAATTACGTTAGATTACTATTTTATTGCTCTAAAAAACCCGTTAACAGTAAAAAACCCTAATAAATTAAAAATATAGTTTAGTTGCAATCTATAAAAGTCATTACCCTTTTTTTTTATTTCTAGTAACCCTTACTTGCATAATATCAATGGTATTTTAGACCTATTTCCTTTTTTGTACAACTGTGTATTGTTTTATGAGATAATACAAGATAAATCGTTTGTTTTACACTTCTTTCATTGATCAGGTCAACTGAGATTTTTGCTTGACTGACCTAAGATATTAAATAATATTAAACAAAATGAGTACGTGTACATCGTTATACTGAATCCGCTTCAACCGAAGGAATAAATCTTAGAAACGTGTTCGGATTGGTTAATTTCAAACGAAAAATTTAAAATCGACCAATTATAACACGTTCCTAAGTTTTATCCGATTTTATACCGGGTGTCCATGAAATCCTTAGTAAACTGTCATTTTTTGAGAAGGGTTACACGATTTTGAAATTTTGGTCGGATGTGTGCTTGGATAGGATGCAGGTTTCTGATGGTTCAAAAGTTATGTGTGGACATCCGGCTTAAACAAAAATTTCCAAATATCAATTATATAGGCAATTCTAAGAAAATACATGTACCACGTGTTATACGTATGGTAATTAGTTTTTGAGAAAATGACGTTTAAAAATGTCATCTAACCGCCATTTTTATCATTAAAATAACAAATAATGGTAGAAACGGGCTAATACGATTTTTAAGACATATTTAATAAACACTATATCCTATGTGTTGTGATAAAATTTTCAAAATGCCAAAAAATTTCGAAAACACTTATTTTAGTAAAAACTGTTATACTGGATATTAACCTTATTTAAATAAGTATTTATAGTTTTTGTTACATAATTGCTAATAAAAAATGTTAAAACTTAATTTTTAAAAAGAAATGATCCCGCAATGCTTTTTTATGATCTAAAAATATGCAATCAAGTAATTTTTTTAACTAAACAAGAAAGGAAAAAAATTAAGAGACATAAAAACAGTATTTTTATTTGTTTAATCTAAAGAAAGCACAAAAATTTTACACACATTTACACAATCGGTGGCGTACCGTTTTTTGTTGATAATATTCCTTTTGTTGCCTCTCGAGACGCCACTGGACTTATTAAATGTAATTATGTTATTGACAAATTACCTCCTTAATGTCATTATTAATATAGCAAAATTTTAACAAAATTGGGTAAAGAATAGTTGGGATATTTAAAAAATAGATTTTTTTTAAACTCTAACATCCTGTATGTCAAAAGAACATGTTTATATGAACTTGTCTTCCTAAAGTAGGTTTAGGAATGATATAATGAAATTTTATTTTTGGCCATCGATTAAATAACACTTTGTATAACGCGCACAATATTTTAGATAATAATTTATGACGACAATTGCTAAATTATATCTAGGAGTATGGCAAATTACTTAATAATACTTTAATAGCTAATATAAATTAATTACAAGCACATACGTTTTAATATTATTGCGTTACAATATAGTATTTTAAATAAACACTATCTTTATGGACCCACCTACCGTCTTATATAGAAAGAAACGAACTTAATAAAAATTAATTAAAAACATTAATTAAAAGCCAGGATAAGAACTCCAAAAACAAGTTAATATAAAAGTCACTTAATAAAGGATGTCATTTAAAATTTTTATCAGTTAACTTTCGGGGCACGTACGATGATTTGACTTTAAATAAACGGCCATGAAACAAACACAGTGACAGCGTTATGGAGCCATTTTGTTTACCTGTACCTGTTTTTATACATTTCTTAAATGTTCAATAAGCTTGGTGCAAAATATAATTGTTTTTGTCAATTAGGTTTCTCTTTATATTTTTTCTAAAATGATGTTAAGTTAAATCAAATAACAATACAAAATCTGCGTCTGTATTTAACCTGTCAAAAAGCTGGTCAAGGATTTATAAAGGCACCATCATATTTATACTTGTTTTACTTGGTTAGTTAGGCATAATGTTATTTATACTATCTATACTAATATTATAAAGAGGTTAAGTTTATAACTTTGTTTGTTTGTAGCCGCTAATCTTCAGAAATACTAAACCGATCATAAAAATTCTTTCACAATAAGAAAGCTACACTATTCAGGATGGTTAGAGGCTACATTTTATTATGATTAAACAAAAAGTTTAGATATTAACGCCCAGCGAAGAATGCACGGGTCAGTTATCTTGGATAAACTATAACTTTGTAAAGTTTAATCTTCGGAAAAACTAAACCGATCATAAAAACTATTTTACAATTACGGATTACATACGGATCTGCTAGTTAATAATAACTTTAAAAGAAGTATAACCACTAACAAGTGATAAACCACATTGTTGATATAACTTTCCGTACTTCACATTGCGCCGGCAACCTTGTAGGCAAAGGGTTGTAAAAGGTGCAATATTTTATAGGCTAAGGTCCATGTAGAATCAACGCTCGGTAAACGCCTTGCTGTGATGCACCATAGAGCAAGACCTTATTAAGACTACTCCAAGGGTATTTAATCTAATTGCGTCTCTTGTGAAAAATTAAGTTTTTGATATTAATCGCTAGTTAACAATACATAATGCATGTTAAGAATGGTTTATTTTTTCACAAACAACTGCACTAATTTACCATATTGTCTATAAATGTATATAATAAATTTAATAAACTTTTTAAATTTTAAAACTTATTTATTAAATACACACAAATAAAAAAATAAGCCTTGGGCCAGTAACAGACGATGAACGATAATTTAACATAATATTAAAGTATATAGCTATAAAGTAAGAGATAATGGTTTGTATAAATAAAAATGCATTAGGTACTGATAATACCAGTATAAGCATTTTTTCGTTGTACTTACTTCAAGTAGAAGTACATGCTTATATCCGTTAGCACGCTCCCTCCTATACATGGTATTAATAAAAATTAAGTAGGTGCTAATACTTCAAGCATTAGCAGTTACCTCGAAGTATTTAGTTTTAAACTGAAGTAGGCCTACTACTACTATTTCTTTTTATCTGTTTGACAGTCCACGAAGGCTTAAGCCTAAGTACCAGAGTACCGTGGGTGTCGGGTTATTAGATGTTTAACCTCCTTTTTCACGCTGTTCCGTCAACGTTATCCAAGCACTGAAACATGCAATTTTTTTCTTGCATTTCACAGCACCTTTTTTAGACAACGCGGTAGTGCCGCCACAGACGTTATTTTCTAAATAACTACTACCTGGGGTAAGCAGAATACTACACAGTGGTTTGCCAAGCCATCTGTGAGGTGACGAGCGATTAAAAATGCCAATGTCCGGTTCCGAGAATCGAACCCGGATCGCTGCGGTGAGAAGCTGGTACGTTACCGCTGCACTACGCTCGCCACTACTAGCAAGAATAATATTTTTTTAAAGTTTATTAATAAATGGGATGTAATAATATATTTTACGCTATTAAGCATATGATTTTAAATTATTGAGGTGCAAAATTCATTTATTTCATGACTAAAAAAAATAGGTTCAACATTTATTTTATCAGTAACGGCTGATTTTTGGACAGAAAATGATGACCTTTTTTCCTTAGAATAATGAATCACCTCTTAAAGTTACGAACGTTATTTTCCCAACACCCTGTATAAATTGTACCGGTGTAGAAACGAACTGTCCGACCATAGGGAATTAAATGCATAGGAAATATTCGTGGTGGGGAGGAAGTGCCTTGCGTCGTCGTCTGACGAAAGGCGGAAGCAGGAAGCCTGGTATCGCTCTGCTTCAAGGTATCGCTCTGCTTCAATCGGCAGAGTACATAGTAGACTGGTGGAAAGGATAAAAAACACACATTTGCTAAGATCGGTGATTTGGTTTCCATACCGGTATAGCACATGTACTTTAAACAGTAACCAAAAAAAACACAATAATGAACCAGTACCAGATTAAACAGTTTTTGTTCGTACTGTAAAAAATGTTCGAAATCACTTAGAAGGAATTGGCCAGGTCACCCGCGATATTATTATGTTATAGGTGAAAAGGCATCGGCGTAACTATAGGGTGTATGGGGGTGGGAGGGGTGAGGATCGGGGCCCTTCCCAGGAAAAATGTAATATGTATGCATCTGGATACATACATATAACGTTTTAGCGGCGGCCGAGCCCCTCAGATGTTGTCACCCTTTCACCCCCCAATTTGTATATTTAAAGTAAAGTAATTATGAATTTTCGAAAAGCATAAAATGTTAGGTAACGTAAGAGAAATAGCACTAAGCCAAAGTGTAAATTATTATTATTTGTAAGTGAAATAAAAACTTCATTTTTAGGATTAATTTATTTAAATATTAAAATAAAACACAATTTTTATTAAATTTTGAAGTTTGTTCGTTTATCTATTTTTTTACATAATTTAAATATTATTACACTTTTAACTTTAAAACTGGTTCAAGTAAGAGATCCGTGTAGTTTCTTATTTTTGGGCTTTCAAAGGTAAAGCTACCTACAATTTTTTCTTCAAAATTGTTGCAAGCTGAAAATCTTACAAGTGGCAAAATCTCATTTTCTTAAAAATTTTTGGAAGTATAGTAGTTTATATTTCGCCTATAAAGAAGGTTAAAACAGAAGGTCCAAAACTAATAAATTGACTGCTTAGTAGGAGTCACTCACCGGGACCGCCATTACAGATAATCATGATGTTCAACGCGGCGAGAATGATCCGTTAGTTTGTTATTCTAACATCTAGAAGACGATGAGTCAAACATAAATCAAATACCTTTATCCTTAAGGCCTAAAACAGACATGCCTGAGTCGAAGAGCCGCAATTGCCAGAACTAACCAGAACTAATAAACGCGTTTTCTTTATCATTTTAGTACAGCAATCGTGGCTCACCGACTGCCGTGTCTTGCACCGCTTCGGCGCCGACTCGGCAAAAATCGTTTCGCCTATTTTAAGCCCAAGTGGACGACGTCTAAAATTCTTAAGTTGTATTAAATAATACAAAACCGTACGCAGGGGGAGCAATGGCGCCCCTGACCCCAAGAGTGGAGTTGGCTTTTTCAGCGAAAGTGGGGGTTGTGTTAGGCCTGAACCTGTGTAAACAGTGTAAATAAAGCATCATTGGTCTGTTTTGCCGCCTCCCGCAAAGAGAAAATTAACAAATTTCGTTCAGGTACGATGTCCATAGGTGAGGAATCATTTTTTTGCTATTATATTTTTATTTGCGAATGGAAATATCTGTATCCTGGTAGGTTTGGGTACAGTTTGTAGGTAAGGACGTTTTTTTTGCTCTTTAATTTTTTCAGGTTGATAAAGTTGTTTTTTGTTACTTTCTTGACCCCCCAAAATCTATTTCTGCGTACGTGCCTAAATTAATATGCTTAAAGTCTATAAAAACTGAAAGATAATTGTAATAATTATGTAAAGGTACTTTAAGCTCCTGCATTATTTAAGTAAAATTCAACATACCGATATATTCTATAATATCCACGTGGGGCACGGCGACCCCAGTTAATTATTAATGTGCTTTAAGAATATTTTAAAAACAGTTCTATAGAATATGGTTAGTATTTTCCTTGGTAATAAAGTATAAATAAGTGAGAATTCTTAATTGACCTAAGACTAAGACTAATCACGTAAATTATAGACACAGACTCACAAATTTAGGGCTTTTAAAAAACCTTTCTGAAAGAGATTATTAATGTTCAAGCGCTAAATGCTAAATCCATGTAACCGCAGATATCTTTACAGAAAGGAAAAAGTGCTTTTACTTGTAATAGTCGGTTGCTTTTAAACGAAAGCTATTATTTAATTTCAGTAAGAAAGAAAAAGCTGCAAAAGTATTTTTCTTGGTGGCAAAATATAGCCTACCTGAATTTGGGGAAACACTTTCCCATTTCTGTCCAGTGTTTTTTGACAAGGAGAAGAAAATATGAAGAAAAAAATTCAAATATCCACATTTTTAGTTGATAAATGTATGATTGATATTTAATTCACAAATAACATATGTTTAGCTTACAATTAAAGGGCTTATTGTTATTACATGATAAGCCACAAACACGATATACGGAGTTATTAAATACCGGGTGTCAACGAATTTATTAGACATGCCATAGCTCCTAGAGCACTAAACATATCAAAATGAGACTTGGTATAGAGAAATGGTATGATAGGAGGAGATTGTACGCATATTTTTCACTTTCCAGTAACCAGTTTTACAGGAAATGGCTTTAATTTTGGATTTTTATTTGAAACACCCTGCATATTTTGACATTTTTGGATTCCTGGCTCAATTTTAAGTTAGAATATGACAACTTAAAACGTTTTAAAGCCAACTTGACTTTTTAAGAGCCATTTTTAATATTGCGTCTTGCAATTGCACCCTTAATGACTAATATAAAAGATAGGAATAAAACAATTTGGCAAATTGGCATTTCCGTGTCTAACTATTATATTGTTCTGGTTAGTTATGACAACCCTTTTTCAACAAGCACAATTCAAATAAACGATTCTAACGACTACAATTTATTTGCAATTAAATTAAAGATAGTCATAAATAAAGCATCATAGCTACCTAGAGGCAAAACTCAAAATGACTCTCAAAAAATCAAGTAGGCGTAAAACTTTTAAAAATGTTAAATAACTATTTAGAATTTTCTCAGGAATCCAAAAATGTTATAGTATACTCGGTGTTCCATTTAAAAATTTAAATTTAAAGTCTAAATCTCTAAAAGTTATGGCTCGTACCCGTATATAATTTAAAAAAATTGTAAAATAAACAATTATCAAAAATAAACTTAATAATATTACTTTTTATTGGTAAAGAAGGTACAAGGATAGTACTTAACTTTATTGTGGCTTATTGAATTATTAAATAAATAAATTGGAAAATTTAACCAATTTCTGTAGCTGTGTGGCTTATTAATGGTGTTGCAATGAGCCGTTTAGTTATAAAAAGTTAAATTATTTAGTTTATTAATGTATTTTAATTATTTTCCATAGTATTTCCCACTTCCGGGACTATTGTGAAGTAGTATATTTCTAGTAGCAAATATTATAAAGTTTTTTAGCTAATTGCATTTTTTAGGATAAAAGCGTGCTGCGCAAAATCCCCAATAGGGTAAGAGGCCGTTAGCGGCAGACCTTCGTTATTTTGTATAAGTTAAAAGTTTTTCAGTGCATTTTTAGATAGTAATAGCTCGAGATCACGTCCTAAATGTTTACCAAATTTTGTCTTAAGTCATTTTTGACTTGTTTTAACATGTGTTTTCTTGATCCCTTTATTTACTCTCCGGCAATTTTTTATTCAATTTAATTTCACATTGTCGCATGCTTCATCGCCGTATTGTCGCTTAAAAAACCTGGCTTGTAATCAAGATTATATTAACGTGGCATTCGACAAGTATTGAGGTTTGGAAAATAGACATAGAGCATGTAAATTATTTAGTTTATTACTTACGTTTAAAAAACATAACTGAAAAAAGTTGTGTTTTACAAGACATATTTCTGAAGTATAGGAAGTTAATTTCGCTTACTAATATTTTAAGCTGCTGATTAGATGTACTTGAAAGAAGAAATCACCTTTTATTTAGGCCTACATTTCTTGCTGTAATTATAACCGGATATTATTTGGCCAAAGGGAATCAAAGCAGACTTTGCCACTTGATCATCTTCCACTTTTCAACTTATACCCATGCAGGGTCCAAGACCTCGTTTTAACCTATATTCTACCGCCTTTACATGTATATAGATGTAAAGTGACATTATTTCTAGAAAAACATCTAAGGCTGGGGTAACTTTTCACTTCCCCAGCTGCTGTGAATCAAAATTGACCTAACTACCATCTTGTACAGTCCTAGGATCCATTTTTTCATAGTAATAGTTTCATACCTGTAACAAAAGATATTATTATTAAAATGATGTAAGTGTATAAATTTCATTTTTATAAATATTAATTGTTTAATGTAAAGTTTGTCAAAAAATACTGTCTACCTGAGAAAAACAACATCTGTTTGACACACCCAGACACACCATCCAACACAAATGCACATTCTTCCACAAATATATCACAAAATACCACTACTTTCATTTAACTATTGGTAAATCGCTTGTACAATAATTCATAATAGTTCTGAGATTATTTTTAAATTTTGGGTATTTTGATTATTAAAAATGGAGTACGTGTGTAAAACAAATGAAAAAGCGAATATATTATGAACTTTGATAACTTACGAGGCGAGGCAACAATATGCAGACGCAGTAAGTCATTTAAATTGTTATTTTTTTAAATAATTGTTAGTACCTGCTTAAGTGAAACAAAAGATATTTATTACGTTTTGACGTTTTTTAACGAGATCTATAAGCTGTTAAAATAAATAACCTAACTTTGAAAACAACTTGTATAATAGAATAAAAGGAAAACCTAAAATTGTTTTTTTTTGTACACACTGCGTTTTATTATATATATCGACCTAAATTGAGACGTTGAAAACCAGAGCGGACCACCCCACAAATAAAAAAGTTGTATTTTTAATAGCGTAAAACCAAAATTATCTCGGTTAAAGTGGACTAAGTGAACTACCACCATCCAGTAATAATTATTAGTTCTTACTGACCCTGATAAATAAGTTTTATGCTAGTGAAAATAGGTGTTAAAGCTCTTTTTTGATATGTGGAATAGTCTGCTATGGTTCTCAATGCCCAAATAACGAATCCAATTTATTACCTTTAAAACAAATATATTTGTTTTATTAAGGAACCCGTAAATATAACGACAAATCTTAATATTCCTTGCAAAGTAATACATACAACAATATTGTTACGACACTGAAAAAAAGGGAGAAAAACTTTATACTTGATTAGTAGCGTTAAATTAGGACCGAGGAAACTTAATTAAATTTTATATAATGAACTAACTGAGGAAATGCTGAACAAAAATAATTAAAAACCTAAATTTGCCCCGCCTGGTGAACAGTTAAGTGACAAACTTAATTAACAGGGTTATTCTTTGGATACATTCGAGTGCGTTTCAGCCCTTATCGTCAGAGTTATCGCCTTTTCTTATTAAAAAAGTGGAATACATAAAAGCAAGACCCATAAAATGTGAATGAGCGAAAGAAACAAGCAACAATGTAGACCTTTTTCGCAAATAATTAAAAAGCTAAATGAAAATATACCAGGGAGCATTTTAAAATGTGTTTAAAGCTAAAAAAGGCAATAATTTTTAAATGACTTGGTAGTTATTGCTACACAGAACTACAAGAACTGAAAATGAAGCGGCTGAACCTTAACAAAAATATATGTAAAAAACAATACTGTTTGAATGTGGTAAACAATGATTTTTTATAATATTATATAAGAATTTCGGACTTCCATTGTCTTTATTTTAACTATTTACACAACGTTTCGGGCAGTCCTATCTCTGTCCGTTTTTAAGTGTAAACTTTTACTAATTCCTAATGCTACTAAGTTTATAAACTATGGTAGACCAACAACCCGTGACCGAGATGGGTGTGATCATGCGTGGAATTGTTCACCTAGGACGCCAGCATTGGCGCTCGTAATGAATGGTTTTCAAATAGTGGGTTTTTTCACTACTAAAGATATTTTATTTGTTTTCAATAAAGACTGCTTTTTAAATTTTTTGCTTTTTCCAATGAGGTTCCATCAAATGAAGACAATAAAATTTCGAAGTTCCTATAGTATCAAAAAACGATACGTTGCGCTGGCTACTAAAGGGTCGCCTTCTAAGTGTGTGTTTATGTTGGAGCTACGAGGACGGAGGTTAGCAGCGCGTGTCAACAAAATCGCTGCCAACCTTGCTTAAAACCTCTCCGACATAAACACAGCCTAAGACTGGGTTGCCAGGCGAACTTTATGTAATTATATTAGGGAACAGGCGGACTGAAGAGTGGGCAAGCGACAAGTCAAAGGCTGCGTGTTAATTTTTGCCCGCCCGTTAAGTGTCGGTGTGGCCACGAAGCGCCTATTAGTGTTTGAAAAAATCGCTTGTACGCTTATCGCTTGCCCGCTTTTCAGTCGGGCCTAAAAAACATATTATCAGACAGACCTTAATCCCATTGTTTTAAGGATACTATAACTAACTAACCGTTTAAGCCGATAATTAAAACGATGGAAACCTATATTTATAATTATAGGGCAAATTCTTAGGCATACATTAAGGAAATTATTGCTAAGGATAAACAATAACTAAAAATTATAGTTTATTTAGGAAGATAAAGAATTATTTAAAATTAATCAAAAGAAGCATAATTCTAGGAAGAAATAAGAATTAATTTTAAAGCGTAAAGTACTAACCTATATTTTGTTTTAGGAACTGGGTATAAAGTGTACTATTAGAAATACTAAACATTATTATTATATTGGTTATTAAAAAAAAACAACAAATGATTTAAAGCTGTGTAAAAACTATAATACATTATTACTAAAACAAAAAATAGTTATACTAAATATTTCTATTATTTTTCTTTATAATGCGCGTTATTTTATATAATTTAAAACAACCAATTTTCATATTAACTACAAATATTTAACTAACTGTTTTTCATGGTTTATCCTTAGCAATAATTACCCAAGTGTAAGCGTATAGGTTAGAAATCACCATGGATATGTATGTCGCAGGCAAATGGTTATTTTAGGCAAATTACTTCTGCCTAGGCAAATGCTTTCTGCCTGGGAAAATGACTTTATAAAAGTAATTTTTATTTTAAAGCCATTTGCCTAGGTAAATGCATTTGCCGTGGTCCTTATTAGGCAAATGACTGTGATATATTTAATAACATATTAGGCGTACAGTGTGTTTTGCAGACTACAGTAAAAGCAAAAGCACGTGTAATTTGATTGATTTAAAGTGCTATAGACTCTCATGCAAAACTCTCACATTGGGCGGGCATGGTTAGTTTTGGTTAGTTAAAACTTTTTTTTAATTTGATTTATTAAGAAATTAAAAAAGAGATTCCTATATCCATTTGCCTAATAATTGCTTAGGCAAATAGAATCAAATGCTATTTGACTAGGCAAATAGCATTTAAAAATGAAAATACATTATTTGCATGGGCAGAAGGCATTTGCCTAGACAGAAGCCGTTTGCCTAAAATAACAATTTGCTGCGACATATACAATTTTGGGTCTCAATTCAATAATCTCTTAGGACCAAGAAATATTTTTAAGAAACAAGGTATTCTTAATATTATTTTTGTAAAGTAAAACACGACTTTATAAATTTCTTGTAACTAACTTAAATACTTTGAATTTAAGAAGTCAAACAGTGATGTTAGCAAGAAAATTAACTAAGTGATAAAATTTTGGTAAGCATGTTATTTTTAACACTGAATTAGATATTTAGGAAAATTATATTCTGTTTATTTTTAAAATTAATATTATCCACTCTACAACACGAAACGGCCAACGTTTTGTTGCTCGCACACTATTTAAACGACGCAATTTGGAAATAAATAGTTGAGTGCCGTCTTTATTTTTATGACACCTCTGGTTTTTTCTTAGCTTAATTCTACTTTACCACCCCTGACAGTGGTTCAGTAACTCTGGTCTGAAAACTTATTTTTGTGCTTTATTTCAATACACCTTTACTTATTCAAAATATGTGGGTACAATATATTTTACCTTATATTTGCAATACAATTAACTGTTTTCCATTGAAACTACGAAGTTTACCGCAAATGTAGAGACAAATAACAAATTAATTAACATGTACAGATGTGTAGAGCAGTGGCGTCTATGACAACAAAAAGTGGAAGGATCAACAATAATTAAAAAGCCTAATGACATATTCTAATTTAAAAAAAAAATCCTTATTTTGATCTTTAGTAGAGTAGGCCGAGACCCCTTCCACAAGAATTTTTTTACTTTCTTTGCAAACTAATATTTTGTGTCTTAAAAAGTCTGAAAACGCTCATCTAGCTTAAAGAGTTTTAAACCAAATTTGACAAAACTCGGTACTACAGGGTAAAAAATACTTTGAATTTAGTGTTGATATCGGCAATATTACCAGGAATTTAAAATTTTTAAATTAAAATCAAATACCCATGACAACAACATTTAAAGATACAACGTGCCGCCTAAAAACGCCCATGTTCCACGCGCTGATGAGAATAAAAGATGACAGTCCATATTGGTCGAATTTTTGCGATCAAGTTTTAACTTGTAATAGATAAAATTAAAATATTAAAATGCAAATACTGACAAATTATGCTAGTTGGACTCTGATCGTTATTCGCCGGGACCCTTCAAATAATAATAACCAATATTAGCTTTGTTCGCGGGTCTAGTAATGAACTGATTCTGAACCAGAACGGAACTGGTTTAGAACTGTTTTTAAGCGCATGTCTAGTTATTTATTAGATCGGAATTTTTATTTACCGCAAACGATTTTCTATACAGCTAAGGATGTATTCTAACCTAGCCTTTTGGTTAGGATTTTTCATGGTTAAATTGGATACTACACAAATAAAAATTAAATTCAAACAATTATGTGAATTATTACACTGTCGAAAGCCACTCGAAGGTCTCTCGGCGGAAGACGATTCCCTGCCCCCTCTCGTTTTTAACATAAGTATGTGTATTTTACTAAAGATAAAATTCAAGCAAAAAGAAATTGGTAAAATCTTGTAATATTGTCTATGTTTTTTAATTAAATCTTTATTTATTTTATTGCATACATACATTCATACCGAATATAATTAAAAATCCTTTGTTTATATACACTCAGAATCACAAAAATAAAAAATAAAAAATAAAATATTCAACAGGTATATTACCCTGCATAAAAAGTGGCAGAAACAAATAAACTGTAATACAACGGTTTATTTCTGTACCACAAAAACAGAAAACAGCTGACCATGTCGACAATGCGCATTAAATTCCGAACTGAACTTTTAGGTCTAACAAAAATCCCAGGACTGCTAATCAGGTTACGAACCGGTAACGAACTGATTCCATTGTAACCCGCGAACACAGAGCTGTTACTAAAAATTTAGGATTCTAATAACCGCGAACGCTGCTTTTTCACTGCGCATGCGAATAGTCCCAGAACCGGTTCAGAATCGAACCTGCGAACAAAGCTATTGAAAAAGAAGTAACTAAAATATTTTTACTTAGGGAGATTAGTGGTTGTTGTAAGTGTATTTTTAAGTGTTTGAAGGTAAAATTATGATTTAAAATTATTAAACCAAATTATTTCTGGAATAAAAAATGGGTAACTACAGGGACGTGCTCTACCAGGTGGTGTAAGGCACCAGGGCGCATTGCTGCGCAGAAAAGAATGTATTTTTAAAAGTGGAGATTTTTTTGCTGTTCAAACATGTTTGTTGTACAAAATTAATTTGTTTCTTTTTTTTTCGATGCGAACGAAAAAAAACATGTTAAGTAAGTAATGTAGTTTGAAAGTAGGTAACTACTTTTTTCTTTTTAGTCTTTAGAAATACTTCTATGCTTAATTTACAAAAAGTCATTCTGTTATAGGAGCGCCCAATATTTTCTGGCACCAGAGTGCAGCTCACCTTAGGAACGGCCCGCAGGGTAACTACTCTTGTTTTCAATTATAAGTCATTATTTTTCTTTATAATTTAGGTTCTATGTTTATTTAAAATTATTTATTATCTCCCTAACAAAAACAACTATCAGGTTTTTTTCTATCCTTAATCATTGTTTTTCCTTACCTATAAGTTTATGCGTATATGTTAAGAATCACCAGTATATTTTTTTGTTTTTTAGTATTCTTATATTTGAGACTTGGAAAATACCTTTATTCAAAACTAACCAAATTTTACGTAAAAGCTTTCCTAATATTTTAAGTGTATTTTCCAAGATTCATATAATAAACATGCAAGATTTATTTAATTTGGAAAACAACCTCAGCTCTAAATAATGGGAATTGGCCATTTAATATATGAGAAAGAAGAATAACATGTCTTACAATAATGGATAGTTTTCGCTGGCTATGGACATCGATCTTTAGCGGTAAAACTAAAAATACTGTAATGGTTATTCTTATACAATTAGTTTACATTTTCGTTTTTGGAATGCTACTTAACTACGCATCATCATCATTACCAATGCAAAAGTTAAATAATTGCATTTATCACGGGCCTACATTTCTTACGTATTTTGACGTGCTAAATCCGAATCTGAAGTCACTTTTGCCCGTACACCCTTAAATTATGAATAAATTTAAAAAAATTATATAAAAATCGCCAAAAATTAGCAATATTTTTAAAACAAAATTTAGTTAAAAAATATAAGAGTAGATTCTAATATTTAAAATATTAAAAAAAAACTTTATATAAATATGGGTCCGAAAATTTCTCGTTCTCAAGATACAGGGTGTTAAACTTGCTTCTTTTATGGTTTAAAAATATGAAATTAAATCGATTTTTTTTTCTTTTAAACTAAATAGAATGAAAAGAAATATGAGACATAAAAGCTGTATTTTTATTTGCGTAATCTAAAGAAAGCAAAAATTTTACACACGTTTATACAGTCACTGGCGTGCCGTTTCTTTGTTAGAAATATTCCTTTTGTTGCCGCTGGAGACGCCACTGGACTTATTAAATGTAATTAAATTAGTGATAAACTAACCCTTTAATTGCCATAAATTACATTGCCAAATTTAAACAACCTGTATCTTGAGAACAAAAAATTTGCGGACCGGAAATTTTTGGCAAATTTACTTAAAATTTAAGGGTGTGTGGGCAAAACTGGCTTCAGATTCGGATTCAGCGCGTTAAAATACGTAAAGGAAGATAGGTCCGGTGAAAAGTACTGACCACTCCTGTTTTTTGTGGGCCTGTGCAGGTCAGGGTTTTATAAAGAGCGTTAGACTAAAAACAATTTACCGCATTTCAAAGAAGGTGGTCCCCAAGTAATGGATCAAAATTCAACTAAATAATTTTGAAGTTATTATATTGCGATTAAATTAAACTTACCTTAGTACAAAAGTTAATATTAACTTAGATACAAGGTGTCCAAGTTCAAAAAAATATTTTTAAATTATTTTGAAATTATCTGATACGTTTTAAATAATGTAATAAAACTCGGTATCTGGGGTTTTATAACTTACGCTATTCAGGTTTAATGTTAATTTTTAGGTGTTATTTAGAGGACGCTCTTCACACTACTTTGAATTGCTCTAAAACGTCTAAACTTTTTCTAAGAAATACAATAAATTATTCGTTTATGATGTGGCAGTTGTAGTTGTGGCTAATACGGTGTTTTTAAAACAGTTTTAGGTTGCACTTATCAATTTAAACGCGAATATCTAGAAAACGGTTGCTTAGAGCGATTCTTACAAAGTATACCTTGTTTGTGTAGAAAGCATAAGAAAGTTTGATATTTTACTCGAACACTACATATACGGATATGTAGGTCGTATATAAATTACATAAGGTATTTAGGGGGAGGGGAGGGGTACAGTTGAATCTCACCAAATTTTACCGGGCGGGTAGGGGGTCTTTGCAAATATCACGTCATTTTTCTTCTGGTAAAAAGCTAGAAACAGGAAACATGTAACGAGATTTGGGCAAGTTCCCCAGAAAAAAAAATAAAGTGTCAATATTTGGATCAAGGACCTTTTTTCAACGTCAAAAATCCATATTTTGGTTTAAGAGGTGGTGTCTTTTTAAATTAAAAAATCTTACGTGAGGTTGAGGAGTATGAAGGGATTAAAGCAGATTTTACCAAGTCTCACCAGGGGGAAGGGGGATCGAAAAATTAGAAAAAAACATCTTCCGTAATTTATGGACGTCCCCTTAACAATAAAAATAATGTACATTTCTAATTCATATTTATTAATCATTAGACATATACATATTTTATTGTTAAATAGGGTTATTGGCTGCATATTTTATGTCTGCGACAACGGTCCAAATTGGACTTGAATGTAATCATCAATAGTAGTCGAGTTTCTTCTATCACTATCTGTTAGTAATACACTTAGAACGCCGTGCATATATCAAAGAATTCTAGCCATTATACAAATTAACAATCAACTAAAATAGTTGAAAAAAGAAAAGACAAAATATGGCGAATCATTTTACAGGGTATACAAGAGGTCAAAAAGTTCGGAAACTATAAAAATCGGAATATTTATTAATTTTTTAGGTAAGTAGTTGTGCGCATCACATGACCTAAAAATACATATACACATAACGTTACGAGTATAAATATGAAAAAAATCTGAGAAAAATCTATTACGAATTTTTTTCATACGTATTTATCAAATTTTATAATATATAAAGACGGTATGTGAACTTAATACATCCAAAATAACTTTAATTGTGTTGAACAGTAGCAGGAGAGATTAGACTAAGAATGCCTGCATTTAAAAATTCCGGAAAATTTGAACATTATAATAGTTCTGTATGTAAAAACACAAATTTGGTAGCAGCGTTAAATTTAGAGCCTAGGCGCCCTCTCAGAGATATCTGTGTTGCATACCAAGCTTTTACACAAATATGCGGAACCGCTGCTGGCTTAATGTGCCTTGCAAAGCACAATTTGATTACTAGACCAAATAATTAATTCGTTATTACTTTCTGTGAGTCTCCTCACAGCGACTAAAAATGTTGACATGTACAGCCGAGATTAAACCCGGGTCCATTAAGTGATACGTGTACACTTCGGTACACTTAAAATGAGAAACTAGTTGGCAATATTGTCGTTCAAATATTAATCCTCGCCTTATCGAAACCAGCGTATTGATGACCCGAAAGTTTAATTTTCAGGAACATTTTTTCCCCGTGATGTTTTTAGTGACCACCGAAGATTTCTTCTAATTTATGGTTAGTCTTAAAATATGTTTTTTGGTATAATTTGTTAAGATAAAACTATAATTTTTCTTTAATGACTGACTATAGGTCACCGATGACCCAGTTTTGGCCTAGTGATTTCCTAGACATGAAAACAAGTTGACATTATAGTTTAAGGTGTATACTACAATAATCCTTGTCTTTTTTAGAGTTAGAAAAATTGTAGGAACACCTGGAATAAATAATTTAATTTCCTGGGTAAAGATGCAATGCATCAAGTATGGCAAAATCGAAAATCGTTAAAAAAGGTCCACACCTTAATTTACTATTATACTGTGCATAAACTTTTACCAAGAAGCAATTATGAAAGGTCTTCCTGCTTACAAACTCTAGTTCACCAACCTCCTTTGTAACAACCCTTACAAAATTTTTACCCTTCCTGGCGGGGAGAGTTACCCCTTTACCCCTCCCCCTTATCTACGCCAGTGAATAGAAAAAAAATGGGTAAATTATGACCCAGTTTTGGGAAATAAAGTTCCAAAATTATTCTGGTAAGGCTAAGGTTAAGTACTGGGAGGTTTTAACATGAAAGTGCATGCAAAATCTAAATACTGGACAATGTCGCAATGTCGCTTAAGACACCCACAGTACGTTAGTATTTAGGCTTTCAGCCTTCGTGGATTGTCCAAAAAAATCTGATAGACAAGCATAGATGCTATATCTAGAGCTATTTGTGCTAGTTAGTTCAGTAACTTAAAATTGTGGAAACTTTTATTTTAATACCATGGTATACTACTAAAATACTTTATTTAATCGACATATACACATCTGGCCCGTTTGAAGTTGTCATAAACATTTCGTCGGTTTAAAGGTAACTAAGTAAAATTTTATGGTTTGGGGGATAACAACGCTTTTATACAAAATTTCTGATGAAAAACAGTCCGATTTGGCGTGTACCTAAATAAATATTATTTAAATAATTATTGTTTTAATGAAGATTGATAAATGTCATAATTGTAACTACTAAATTATTTCTACAAACTTTTACCATAAATAACTTAAAAATGTTTGAATTGTTTTTTAGAAAATGTACTAAGTGACTTATACCTTTAAACCGACCATTTGTTGCTTTTGCATGAAACGGCGCGCCAGCCTATTGTGAAAGGTTTTGATTTATGGGTTCCCTATATAATTTGCTAATGTTCAATTAACTAAAACTCAATTGATAGCATTGATCTGGCACTACGGGTAATTATATTGAACATATTTAAAAGTTATAATTTATTAATTAATCGCAAAATCAACCAGCAACTTACCATAAATAATTTAATTACTTTCATGTTGTTAATCAGGTCCACATATTTCTAACGATATAAAATAAGTTCTTACGCATGTTTAAGATTTGTACTACATAAAACTAAAAACAAAAACTTTTCATTTCATTTTATCATTGCTATTTTGTAATATAAGAGCACCTTTAAACAGAACTAATAAAACAATAAAGCTACCAATACACACCCTGTAAATGCCCATTATGGCTTCACTTCACATACGATGCTACTGGATTCCGCTGGCTTCATTTCAACCGAGCTCGTTATTGCGCTCTCTCTGGTCCAGCCTGGCTTTCCGCCGCACAGCCTCTGACGTTAATTGAATTCTGTGTTTGTGATGCTTATTACCAAATTAGCAACGCTTAATTACCAATATGTTTTATTAGTAAACACGACTACTCGCTTACATTAAACCGCATTAAACGTTCAAAGCTTTACGCGGCTACGCTCTGAAACATAAACTGCGCTTTGGGACCCGATGCCCTTTATCTCCGGATGTATGTAGTGCCGTTTATTTAGACTCAATGGCGTACTTAATTACATACTTGGCATAGAAATAAGCAGCATTAAAAAATGCAATTTTAAAAATAATCTAACCCTGATTAATTTAGTACACTGTATCATTTGTAAGATTATATTAAATTGTACTGTATGGAAAGTTTATATTGTACGCTGGAGGTAACTTATATTAAAAAGGTTTTTACATAGCCGCAGTATTGGCGGCCATTTTTTAACGACGCAAGGTACACACCTTTTTGTCCATGTTATAAAATGAGATAGGAGTCAACCCTAACGCCGGGGAAATACAATTTATTAATTTACAACTGATTACACAACACTTTATTATTATTAGGTTGTTAATTACTTTACTTATTATATATATATATATATATATATATATATATATATATATATATATATATGTATAAAGAATGTCCAACAAACGAACGGATTGAAAACCGGAAAAATACCACTGTACATATATATATATATATATATACAATTTTTTTTTGTAGATTTCTTGGGGTATGTAGTCCTTTTAATAAAACTATATATAAAATTTTTGCATAAATGCAATTTCTATTGACGTGTCGGCTGGCATCACCAAAGGACCAGGGCTCCGGAACACACTTTGCATGGGTTATCCCGGCCCTATTCTAATCTAATCAAATATATATATCATGAGCTGACAAAGTATAGTGACTTTTGGCGCTGCTTCCTAGTATTGCAATTTTATTTGTATACTTACAAAAATACATGCCTACTTTTGTTTTTGGGGAACAAAGTTATTGACTCCAAATTTGTTTGCTTAACGTTATCCCTTCCTTCGCCAACACAAACGTCATAAAGTAGAAATAAGAAAGGGGATCAAGTGATACCTTATTTTAAAGAGTTTTAAATTCTTACTCTTGTACTTTTTAGTTTTTTTAATATCGGTTTAGTGGTTTTTAAGAAAGTTTGCGCTAAATACCAGTTTTAAAAATAATAAAATAAAAAAATTTACGTAAGTATTTCACATATATGTGCAATATTTCGTGAACTCAATTGCTTCCGGTTTAACCACAAACGATCTTAACTTTTCGATTAATAATGGAACAAAGTGTATATTCTTATAAACTTAAATTTAAAATGGCATTTGAAGTATTTTGACTCTGCATTTGTTTTTTTACCCTAATCTTTTCTAAATATTTTTATTATTTATTCTACAATACCATGAGTGCCATAAATAGTAAATTTTGTACCTCGAAGGCCAAGAAAAATTGAAGCTACATTTACTTTTCTGTGACTCTAATATTTACAATTTTATCGCAATAATGGCAAACAAATCAAACATTTAACAGACTTACAGATTAGATATTAATGATTTTAAAGTAAAAAGACTTTTTAAAACAAGCTTTTCTTATAACGAAGTACTATAAAGAATAAAATAAATAAAACTTTTAATATCAACAAATAACATTACTACCCAAATTATATGATCTACAAGCTTGTCGCGAGACTTAAGTTCTCGTATTTACTTGGTTAAAAAGTCATTTTCATTTACTTGCTTGGTAAATAAAAAAGGTATAGGATGACCCACCGGCTAGAAACACCTAGAAACACCCATTACCAAGAGTAAATATTCCCGGAAATTACTAATTCCGATTTTAAAAAACTTTACTGTAAATAAAGAATTTAAAACCCTTTAAGATAAGGTACTACTTGACGCCCTTTCCTATTTACCTTAGTAAGGGAGGGAGAAGTACATTTTGACGCCAAAAATTAAGATCGAAGTGTTTCAGGGTTTTCTTTTGATGTACAAATAACAGAATATACAGGGTGGTTTGTTTTAATTAGAATCAACTGCATAGATTAACTTTTTTAACAAAATATAGAATATTTTAAAGGTTATACCCCAAGCGGAATATTTAAAATGCTACTTTCCATGATGGTTGTTGGATGAATAGGCGTTGCCTATGCAAAAGTGCGGTTTTAGGTATTTTGCTGCCTTCAAAATAGTGTTGAAAAAAAACAAAATCGATGTTAATATATTTTTTTATTTTTTTAATTAATGAATATATTTACTTTGTTTTATTATTTTAGTTTTACAGCAGCAGCAAAAAACTAAATTGGCAATCATATCAAAACATCATAAAAACAAAAAAAATTGACAACGTGATTATATTGGAATTTTCTTAACTGTTTCGCCTGCAATTATGGTATCAATTTACTAATTACCCTAATGGGATTCTGTAAATAATACAAGGGCTTGTAATGGCACACAGTCTACTCTAATTCACACTTTAACAGAAATGAGATATTATTTAATATCTCAAGGACAGGTCTGTCATGAGGCTCTATGTAAAAATTCCAAAGCTAAAAGCCAACAGAAGTTTATTATTTAAATAATTTTGGATATAGTTGAGGTTTAATAGACATCTGATCTAAAATACATGTTTTATGCAAATAAGTAGTTGTCCTTATAAAAATATCTCAAACATCATACAAGCCTAGAATAAACTTCTAACTAATTTCTTAAGAATATATGAAGGACTTAAAAAAGAATAGGCCCATTTTACAAATAGATATAATACACCTTTTTGAAAGAACTGGAACTTTAACAAACAAAAAAGAATATCCCTAAGAAACTTGTATACTTTTTAACTGATAATAACTTTTTTATCTGTTGAACCTACATGTTTAGGTTTTAAAGGGAGCTAATAGGTGTGATCAAACAGATTTAGACATGACTGGATGCACTGGAGTTTTTCCAAAATGCTGTATTTAACCTCGTTGCAAAAGAAATCGGATCTCTCTACTATTAAGCTAATACGGTTGTCTTGTAGATAACCTATGGAAAACGGTTTAGTAAAAGCGAATAAGTCAACAATTCCAAAATTCAGGAATTATGGTTGTTCTTGATAAATGCATAAAGCATGAATTTATGCTTGGTTTTAATAGGCATTTTTTTTTTTTTGGTTTGAGGCTTTGAAAACCAAAAATGTGGTGTTACCATGGTTGTTGTCAGAGTAAAAAGAACAGTACATTTTTAAAACGTATTTACTTAATTTTAGATAAATTCACTTTTTATTGAAACAAGGTTAAAAGCGCAGCATTTTGGAAAAAATCCCGTAAGTCCAGTCCTGTCTAAATCCCCAAAATTGGCAAATCTATAGAGAACACATCTACCTATTAGCCCTTTTATAAATAAAAAATATAAGAAACAGATAAAAGGTTATTATTAGGTAAAAAGTGTGCAAGTTTAATTTGGCCCACACTGTATATAATATACTAACGCATTAACTGCAAAATTACTTTCTATCGATGACATTGTAAAAAGATATTAGGTTGGTATATACCAGCTTTTGGATAAGCTTCTGCAGATTTTCTTTTTTATAACAGATATACCAGAAAGTAGTTATTATTACCTAAAAAATAAAGTTTAAGTCAGTACCAGTAAACGTACTTAATTTGGAACCATTGGCTTGTTTACTTTTACTATTTACGAAATTTAAATTTACCAAAGGTAGTAGGTATAAAATATTATAATTCATTGCTGTCTATATTTCAACATATTCTAAACCATCATCAAGGCTCACATGTCGAAAATACCAGTCACTTTTGGTCATTACGGACTTACCAGTGTAAAAAAATAATAAATTACAATATTTTTAGTTTTAAAACAGTTTTATAAAAAATCACCATTTTTATAGAATATTTTATAAATAAAGACAATAGTGCCTTAATTTTTTGAAACTAAATAACCAAAAACATTTTTATTGTTTACATTTCTATCTGACATAAATATCATGCAATAAATATCAGATATAAACCTATCAAAAAAGGTTTTTTTAAATATTTAACACACCGTAGTTCAAAAACTAAGACGTTTGGGACATATGTTTATATAAAGTTTTTCTTATTTTAAATTGAAGAATCAACCCTTAAAAATTGTCGGCTGAGTACCGAGTATGTATGATGAAAACTTTAATGTCGATTGGTGGGTTTTATCGACTTTAATGGAATATACCTTATTTCTTTAGGGTTTTCTATTGTCTATTAAAAATTGAAAAAAAATTTAAAGTTATAATGTAAATAAATTTTAAGTTTCAAGGAAAGTGCCTTCTGGCAGTTATAAAAATAAGTACTTTTATTTTAAAATTTTAGAATCTGCAAAGCTTGATTCGTGTGCCAAATATTAACCACTAAGATTGGCTAAAAAATAGATGCAATATGACGAAAAACCAAAAAATAAGCATTACACTTATAATTCCTGTAACTTGATAATAATCAGAGATTTTGACATTTTGTCAAAGGACTAACACTATTTTACATTGCAGAATGACCCCTTAAAATTTTCTAACCCATTTTCCGAACATCCTGTATATTTCACTAATAAAAAGCTACTTAAGAAAAAAATTCACAAAAAAACATGTTTTTTTTCGTGCTAACAACTAGATGTAATCGCTAAAACACATCTATTAAGAGCCCTTGATCATTATTCGCCTTTATTAATATCTTTTTTAATAAGGACCTATGTTTTAACAAATACAAATGCCATTAGAAAATAAATACTTTGTACTATTACAGTCCATGATATAAAACGCCTTAGAAAATTAAAATTATATGTCTTCCATAACGAATTATAATATTTTTTTAGATATTATAGACACAGAAACTATTTATTTTAAACCTACCAATAATAATCTACAACTTAAAATATAAACAAGTAAAAAGATATATTTTTGTTTAGATCATAAATCTGTCTCGGGGGTGCATGGTTTGTATTAATAGTACCTAATTCAATCTATAAGCTCTGGTGGGTTGTTCTCTGAAACTATTTTATTAAACAGTAACAGTAGGTTTATTACAGTTTAAAAAAATTTATAATACTAGGGATAATTTGGAACCAATTTAATTTAAAAATAATATATTTTTTTAATAAAACACCTCATAAAAAAAGTAAATAATATATTTACGAAAATTTAAGGAATTGCAAAAAATAGTGAAATGTGATTAACACATAAATGTTATTGTAATAACAGACACTACACTTGCCAAACACTTTCCGTTAAATCTGCAAGGCATGCCTGTGCAAGTATACCTTACTCTGTGCAGAAGTTTTTGAAAACTGGGCAGATCGATGAGAGCCTGGCGACCACATCGGTCGACCAGTTTGTCCTACACACACTAGAGAAAGCTTTTTTTGTATAAACTAGCTCTATCTATTAGGGTAGTAGTAATTAACAATATCTGGTGTCACTACCGAGGCAACTAAAAGAAAAGGTAAAGTTAAAATACACAAGTTGTATGTTTTCGTGCTTGGAAAACGTTGAAGAAACAGGGAAAAAGATGGGTTAGACATCGAATAACCTGACACCCATTCTGGCACTTCTACGCTTTAGCCTTTGTTGGCTGTTACAAAAGTTTTAAAAAAATATTTGATCACTTTAAGAAAGTACATGGATTGATATATTTCTTTGAAAATAAATGGAATTTCAAATTAAAATGTTGGTTAATTACTGCAAGAACTGATTTAGTCCAAATAATTCCCAACTTGGACAATTTTTTTCTTTAATATAAATTAAATTATGTTGCTCCAAATTTTAACTTAAAGTGGATATTTATAATTCAATATAAATAACTAAAAGTTTTTAATTATTTAATTCACAAAAAAATATCTTTTATACCTATATATTTCATTACCAAATTATTCTACATTAAAATAACAGCTTAGAGTTTATTTGCTAGTAACCATAGGATCTAAAATTTATTTTATATTGTAAACGCTAATGAGGTTTACAAGAGGATAAGTAGAAAAAAATTGAAAAAAATCCTTTAGAATAACTTTTGTTTGTAAAAAATATGATTCACGAAAAGAAAATGTTGATTTTGTATACAGGTTTGCCAAAACTTAAAAATTATTATTTTTCTTATAGAATGAAAAACTACAACTAAATGTATTATTATTAAAGATTGTAATTAATAAAAATAATAATCGAAATTTTTATTGAACTTTATAAATTGGCAAAACGCCTTAATCAGATTCGTTCACAGCTAAAAAAATATGTTGTACACGAATTTGAAGGTGTTTGAAAAGCAAATTATAAGAGTTTTTAGGTCATTTTATTATTAAAATTTAAAATAACTAATTTTTAATTACTTGGAAATCGGTTTTTAAAACTGTTACGGTGTACTGATACGCCTGTAATATTATCACAGTCATTCAAAATATTATTTTACATAAATTTTCTAAATGATATTTTGCTTTAAAATGAAAATTACAGGTAGTTTACTAAAGAAAAATATGTTTCAAACATGCGTACCCAGTATACCAAATTAACATTTTCTTTTCGTGAGTCATATTTTTGTAATTTTTTTATCAAGAATAACTTTTTCTAGATAAATGAAATTTTTTGTCCATTTTCCTCTTCCAAACCCTATCCGTAAACTGTCTGTATATATTTTTGTGGACAAAACTGAATAGAGTAGATAAAGCAATAAATTACGGAAAAAAAATAACCCATTACTTATTAAATTAAAACCAACCAAAACATGTTGACACGTTACTGTATAGTGACAAAAACGGATACCTCAACTAGTTCAGAAACATCCGGAAATTACTTTGCTCTAAGGGCACAAATTTACTCGAAGTCGACCGCTAATCTCTTCGATATATTCGAACGATATAGATCACGTTAGCAGACAGAGCTAATAAAAAAATAGTGATGATGTTTAAAAGATACGGTATTAGCTTAACTTTATGTTGCTTTTTCTTTATTAATTATTAATAATATAACGTTAATAAGAAAAACAACCATAAAATAGGTTTACTGGGTTACTAAAAAGTACTGCAACCCTGCAAACCGGAGAGCAGTGGCGTTGCGTTACCAAAATCAGGAGTAGGCGAAGTCGTACCCGCAAGGCCCCTTTTGTACTCGAAAAAGAGTTAAAAAAGGCCTCACCCCAACATTCATTTCCATTTTTTCCCTATGTACCATTTCATATCCCCCTCCCAGGGGCGAGGCCGTAGGTGACAGTCTACCCCGCATACGCCTACCTACGCTACTGCCGGAGAAACATTTTTAGGTAGTAGTTCTTTAAAAAAACATCCGTGGTGCCACTACCGCGTTGTCTAACAAGTGCTGTGAGAGGCGAAAAATGGATGTTTCAGTGCTGAAAAAATTTGACAGAACAGAGGAAAAGATGTGTTAAATATCTAATAACCCAACACTCACGGTAATCTGGTACTTGGGCATATGCCTTCGTGGGATGTCACAAAGATAAAAACAAAATCTATGGAAATTGTTCACTTTGAAACTAGGCCCCTTAAATATTAGGTCTAATTTTTTTAGAAAACTAATCACGAAACAAGATAATTAAAGTAAAAGTGATAGTATTCTACAAACTTCATTCTGAATTTAAGTGATATGTAGTATTCATCAAAAGTTCGTGCTTATCCAATTTATTTTAGTAAATTCGATTTTGGAAACGCGTTTTAAAAAAGTTTGTTTGTTTTAATTTTTATTTAATATTATAAATCTCTGTGTATGTGTGAAAAACATGATTAAAAGCTTTGTATTCTTTTAACATTTGCATCTGTTAGGTGATCATAATATCCTGGAAGTGATGAAATTGATAAAATTAAAAGTTATTTAATATCTATTCTATTTCTTAGTCGAGTATTTGCCAGTTTACCAGATTTAAAACTACATAAAACTGTTTTTTTTTAATTAGAACACCTATAATTTAAAAAAAAACTTATATTCAGAACTAGTTACATAATTTGCTTACCTAGTAGCTTTTTCAGACCAGCTTAGATTTCTAAATTATTTACATTATAACATAATTATCATGCCTAAAGAAGCCATAGTGTTAGGCAAGGGGCAAAGTGAGACACGTATAAAGGTCGGGCCGCACATAACCGCAACGGGCCCGTAGCCGTGCGTTTCGATGGTGAAATGTAAGGAGATGCGTTGCAAAAATTTTGTATTTGTTCAAACTGCAGTAATATGAGTTAATTATACCACGCTTTAATTACACCTGAACATAAATTAAATGTTTGCATTTTTTTAAATGCCGTATGCTTAATACCACCCCTTCGTGCCCGACCACATACCACGCAACGCACTTTAACAGGTAAACAAACATTTGTTTATTTAATTTGGATTTGATAATTTTCAAAGACTTATAAAACAAAAAATAACAATGTATTCGTAAGTTTAACTCACATATCATTCACAAGATGTAACAATACAATTAATTTTACACTTTTTAATACTTATTAAATTACTTTTTTTGTATTGTTTGTTTACAAACACTAACCTTTAACCACTGACTTTTAATTTTTATACTTAATGAACTGAAATAAGAGGTGATGCCTGAAAACACAAATCCTTGTTCGGGGAACATCGGCGCTTTCCGATCCACGCATGATTTCATTTGCTGGGCATGTTTTAGACTGTACGAGACACGGTCGTGCTAGGATGCGGCTCTTGTGGGACATCGGTGCCGTTGTGTGTGGCCAGTCTTTTACCTATACTACACTTAAAGTTTGGAAAAAAGGGAACAGAGATAAGTAGGAATATCTGTTTTATTTAAATAAAGAGATATATGTACATACATAAAACAATATACTTAGCTTGACAAAAATGCTTTGTAAATTTTTGGGGGCAAAATGAAGTGCTTTTGAATTTTATTTACTTATAAAAATAAATTATACAGCGCAAATTGACAAGTGACTTGTCTACTCAAAAGACGTTGATTTGTGTGACAATGACATAGGTTAACGTACCAGCCTCTCCCCGCAGAAACCCGGGTTCGAATTGGAATCGTTCATCGGTATTTGTGATCGCTCGTCACCTCACAGTTGGCAATGGCAAACCACTGTGTAGTATCCTGCCAAGCCTAGATAGTAGTTATTTAAATAATAACGTCCGTGGTGGCTCTACCGCGTTAGTCTAAAGCCGTGTCCTCACTTAGTAACATGTTACAAAAACTTCTTGCTGATACATGTTAAAAAACAAATAACTTGTTGCTTTAAAAAAAACATGTTAGATAACATTGTTGGTAACAGTATTGAGCAGCAAACCGCGTCCTCACTTGCTACTCAACACTGTTATTAACAATGTTATCTAACATGTTTCCAAAATTTTATAAAAAGCAACATGTTATTATTTGTTTTTTTAACATTTATTAGCAACAAGTTTTTGTAACATGTTACTAAGTGAGGACACGGCTTAAAAGTTGCTATAAAATGCAAAACTGCATGTTTTAGTGCTTGGATAACGTTCACGGAACAGGCTAAAATATGTGTTAAATATCTAATAACTCGACACTCACAGTACTCTGGTTTTTAGGCATAAGCCCTCGTGAGATGTCACAAAGATAGAAAAAAACATAAATAATTTCTTGCTCATCTTTATTAGATAATATATTTCATTTTTTTTGAATACATATTGATTTTGTTGATCTATCTGCTTGTTTTCTATTACTTCCAGTTTTACCGGAAATAACTGGTACTTTCAAATTTTAAATATCACCACCGGTTTTTTTACCTTATTTTGATAGTATACGACATTCTAAATACAATGACACCATACATTTTTTGACACTTCATGTTTATAAAAAAATAATATGTTTTTGTTAAATTTTAGTTTAGAGTACTATGATTAAGCTTAAAAATGGTAATTTTAAGTGAAGTAACCATGGAAAAGTAAATTAATTGTTTTTTTCTTTTTCAGGTGGAGTAAAAATATTTTTATCCATCCTACATACATATCTACTAAATATATTTTAATTATATAATAATCACACGCTTATTCGTATAATTTTCGAAAACCCTGCTTTCCAAAGATTCTAAACCACAGAAACAAACTACTTCTTTAAATCCCCCGTAACACTACAAGTTCGCGATACTCTGCTCGTACAGTCGAAACGCTTTTGAACTCAAAATATTAAAGGTTCCGACAAAAGCGAAATAGCTTATAGAGTATATTCTTTAAACTAAGCCTCAAATAAACATTTCAGATACCCAACCAAGCAAAAATTAAGCAGTATTTAAGATGTTTAATTGCTGCTGTACTTCTTAGGCGAGTTGTCCTATCTTGGCAAATAGTTGAAATATATTTTTGAAATTTAGTACATGTTTAAATATTTTTTGACCGCATAGCTTATTGCAATGAAAATAAAGGCGACACTTAAAAGGAAACCAAACCAATTAGGTGTAGCACACAAAACTGAGCAATTTTGCAATAGTACCTATATCACTATTCAATTTTGTATACTTAAAAACTCTTATATCGTACAAAAACTTGTACATGCTTAGAAGTTTTACAGAATTCCGGTAGTTTATACTAACCATGTATAACAACCGACAGATTAAAAACGTAATTTTTAGTATTACTATGTAATTAACATGTTTAGGAGAATAACTCTCAATTTGCTAATTACAACGTTAGTTAAATGCCTATACAATTTGAAAGTTTGTTTTTGCTTAAAACATATTTTCCACATTCTATTCGAATAAATATTTTAACACCAGCTTAAATAAACTTATTTTTATTTTATTATGATTAAAAGGTATTACCCAGGTACAGTTTTACATCTTCTTTTGTTAGATCACAGGCACAGTAGTAAAAATAACAAAGTAATTAAATAAACTTTACTACAGTTTTAAGTAATATTTTCTTTTTCTGAACTTTTATACTGCCATAACAACAATTTAATTATTACATATTGTTCGCTCGTTTTTCACGTAAAAATATACAAAGGTGGCACAAATGTCCAAAAAATGTAATATTTTGAGAAATATTACTTTTTCTTATAAAAATGTAGGATTTGGCAAACGTGCATGTTCTAAAAACATTTTTAATATGTATACAGAGTGTCCCAAAACAAGTTATAGCTGTAACAGTAATTTTTTTAATTTTTTTTTAAAGTGACTATGACTATTTAGCACCCTTTCTAGTGGGTTTTTTCGTCCTAATTCTGTATTTTATTTAAATAAGATGCAGAGCGTTTATGTGTCTTAAGAATAATATTATGTTGTCGATATTTTTGCTTGAAGGTTCCAATGCTCTTTTAATGTTGCTTTGATCGATGCTGAAGTGGAGTCTTGTATTTATCAAGTCTTTGCACGATATCATTAAGTGTTCAACAGTTAAGGGGTTGTTGCACAGTGGACATAAGGGATGATTTTCAGATTTTAGAAGATATGAGTGGGTGAGGTATGTATGTCCAATGAGTAGACGATGAATAATAGTTTGTTTGCGTCTTTCGAGGAATGGGGTAATCGGAGATGTGGGAAGGATATCATAAATTTTTTGTAGTTTGTTGTTTCTCTCCAACAAGTCCCATTCGAGTTGAGAGGTATTGGACTCTATCTTTTTTATTATCGGTTTGAATACACTTTGTGAAAATATTTTGTCTATATATAGACTGTTTTCGTTTGGGTGGTTTGCGAGGTAATCAGCCTTTTCATTTCCGTGGATACCTATATGACTGGGTATCCATATAAAGAAGATGGAGAATTTTTTATGACCAGTCTGTTTAGTATATTTAGGATGTCAATAATTAATGCATTGTTGTTAAATGTATTTTGTATAGCTTTAAACGCGCTTATTGAATCTACCGCCAGAACCCATTTGTTATATAATTGTTTGTTTATGGTGTTTAAAGCCTCTCTAATGGCATAAAGTTCTGCATCCCTTGTCAGATTCAGCATAAAATTCTGCATATGTAGTACCCTAAGCTGTCTCGATACTTGTCGCGATGCTGGCAATCTATTTATAATTTACTGAAAGTTTGGTAAAAACAGGATATCTAAAAATTAGGTAAAGACGAAAACAAAATAATATTAATACTTAACTAGATATGCTTAAACATTATAGATGATATAATGTATCAGTGAAAGTAAATTTACATCCTACTCAGGGTATTCTTATGGCTTGGTCAGAATCTCAATTTTTGGAATGTAAATCTTATTTTTAAAAAGCACAATGTATATTGGTTTATTTTTGGGTTTTAGATATTAAAATTAAGTAAGCTTAAGTCCGGTGATTTTCTGGTGTGTAAAGTGCTGGGTCATTGGGCGCACAACGGATGTGAGGTGAGTTCGAATACCGTTGAGGCCAATGTTCGGAAATTTAGTGGTAAGCTCAACAACAGACGGACAAAGTGTCAAATGTATCGATGCTAATAGCCAGCAAGGACTTAGACGCCGGAACACACTTTGCCGTGTCCTGCGCAACCGTATACATACGGACCCTAGCCAGTTGGAAGGGTTGAATATCCCCCTGGGTGGGGACGTGGTTTTAAGTTGTCGCGAATAGGACCGTGGTTCGGAACCCACGTTAAGCTGTAGGTCCCGTCTGGCTGACATCACCCAGACGTAGAAAGACAGGGTGCACAATAAGCCGAGCGGCTTCAGTGCATAGGTTATCCCGGCCCTATTCTAAGGTCTAACGTAAGCTTCTTTAATGATCCCCATACCAAAAATGTAAGGTTTTTAGGATATATAAATAATTCATGAGAAAAAAATGGATAAAGATAACTTAGTTATTTTTGTATATTTGAAATAAAATACCCAGTATGACCTATGGCTTTGTTGCCGCATTTTTTTTAACGTTAGGTGTAGCCCACCGCGGGTGACCTGTCAATACCTCTATCTACATTTTGTTCAAAAACTTTACATTTTTATAAATGTAAAATTGTAGGATAAAAATACACCTATACTAAAAATTCCCAAAACAAAATATACACAAATGTAATTAAGTTAGTGATAAATTACCCCTAAATAACATTGCCAAATTAAAATAAAATTAGATAAAGGACATATAAGATATTAAAAAAATGTTTACAAGTTAAACACCCTGTATCTTGAGAATGAGAAATTTACTGACCCATGTTTATATGAACTTGTTTTTATATTTTGAAAAGTAGAATTTGCCCTTAAATTTTCTTAACTAAATTGTGTTCTTAAAAAAATTGCTAAGGTTTGGCGATTTTTATATATTTTTGTGGGCCGGTGTAGTTATGTTTTTGTCTTTAACCAATTCTCAGTTATCCTGTTTTTACAAAAAAAATAGCATAATATTATTATAAATTGTATGGAGACATCGGGAAGAGTTTGCAGAGAGTTGCATTATTTGATGCTAAATTCCAACCTGTAAAAAAACAAGTTAAAATTAACAAAAACTTCTTAGCCATTACTCGTTTTCGGACACTCCGTATAAACCAAAAAAAATAGGACATGAATATATGAAAATCCTCCAACTTTTACCTATTTTTTTTTGTCTTATCTTGTTAAACAACAAAAATATTGGACTTCCTTAGACAAATGGACCCCCTGTATGATTTTTTAATTATAGGATTTTTTTTCCAAAGGTTTTTCTTTCAGAGCTAATAGAGATCACCAACCGCAAATCGGTTTCGAACTATTTTGGTTCTCATCAGTATGGTGTGGGCGATAACAATAAACTCTAAAGAAATTCCCTAAGAACTAGTAATGGCATATAAACATAGCAGCTTGAGAATGCTAAACAAGATTATATTGCAAGGGTTTTTAAAAGTTGTTGTGTACTTACTACCTAACTCTATCTTGATAAAATATCTTTGTGTAAGTTTTTATGCAAATTTAATCGAAATATTATCTCTGCGTCATTATAACAGCCGCCATTAATTTGTTAATGCATGTAAAACGTAATAAAATTGCGCTAATTAGCCTGACACAATGTAAATAATATCTAAACCAGTTAATTAATTAACAATGTGAATTAACTGAGAAGGGAAATTATTTACTCCAATTAAAGCAATCTGAGAGGTCAGCAGATTTAGATAAATGGATATAGGGAGCTATGGAAGAACTTGTTATCCCACGTTAAATACACACAACGCTAAAAGTCTTGGACCCCTTAGCATTTTTATACTCCTAATTTATTTACAAAAAATTTAAAAGGACTAATTCAAAGTGTTGTCAAAGTTGACTTTAATTAAGTTGAAAAAATATTTTGAGTTCATGTATGTGGCTAAAATAAAAGAAATACCAAAAATGAAAAAACACTGTTAATTTATAAATAAATACCATTTATTGCAACAAAAATTACCTGTATACTAATACAAAAAAAGAAAATACAGCTAATACTCTGTGGGCTCTCCCATACTTCTAAGTAATGGTAAGTAAAAAAGTTTTTTTTCTTTAAATATTTAACACACCGTAGTTCAAAAACTAAAACGTTTAGGACTTATGTTTATATGAAGTTGTTTTATTATTTTTTGTTGTAGAATCGTTTGGTTAAGTTTGTCTGTTGAGTTACTGGACACCCTGTATGTATGTAGGTAATTTGATTGAAATCGTAAAAACTTTGATGTCTATTGGTGCCTAAACGGTGAGGTTTATCGCATTTAATAAAGAGTACCTTATTTTTTAAGTTTTTGATAGTCTATAAATGGCGTTCCCAGCTTTGCGATATCTGTCAAAATAAAAAGTTATGATGTAAATAGATTTTAAGTTTTAGGTAAAGTGCCCTCAGGCGGTATTTAAAAAGTACTTTTGTTTTAAATTTTAGAATCTGCAAAGCTCGATTTGTGTGCCAAATATCAACTGGATTGGTTAAAAAATAAATGCAATATGGCAAAAAAACCAAAATAAAAATTGAACTTTGACGGCTTGTAACTCGAAAACAACTGACATTTTGAAAAAAATTATATGAAGCTCTACCCTTATTTTGTTAAGTAGAATCACCCCTTCAAGTTTCATGATCGATTTTTGCATCACCCTCTATATGCGCAGAAACTTTTTAATATGACATATTTTGATTTAAAGTTGTCTCAGAAATCCAAAAGTGTTAAAATCTACAGGGTGTTCCATTTAAAAATTTAAAATTGCAGTAATTTCCGATTAAACCAAAAGTGAACGAAAAGTAAAAAAATATGCGAAAACTTTTCTTCTCTCATGCCATTTACCTATACCATTAATTTTTATTTTGATATGTCTAATACTCTAGGATTGATGGCTTGTCTAATAGATTTGTTGACACGTTTTGCAAAAGGGTATTTGCAATAGATGTCCAATTATTATTTTTATTACTATCCTAATTAATTTTTTATTTAGTTTCAGTAACGCAATAGTAAAAGCACTTGACATATTTTAGGATCAAGATCAGCAGCTAGGATTTTTCTTCAAAATGTGACCAATGTTGGTTTTTAATTCATCTAGTCACACCAAGGCACGCCAAAGTTTTTGGTATTTCACCCAGATATTACCATAAGACTAAGCCACCTAGCTAAGGGTTTATGTATTTTTAATACCTTGAATTCTTTTGGGTAGAAGCACTCACGCAAGCATAACCATGTATTGCCAATTTAAGGTAGCACACATATTATTATGTTTAATATTACATAGAACATAAAAGATATACCCTTTTAATATAATGTTTTATTGAACAACAAATGGTAATAAATTGGAAACTATTTAACTTGGGTATGGAACATGATACATTCATATTGCATATGAAACCTATTTTAATACGACTAAATGGAAAAGACCGTCCAAATATTAAAATAACTTAAGATGTTGCCAATACAAAAATTTAGGGCATTTATATTAATAATAGTGTCTGCCACATTTTACATTTCTAATATTTTTTGCTGTTTGAGGAAATACAATGATTAAATCCGTTAGTCTACCAACATGTCAGTAGACATTTTAAAATACCTTAACTCTAATTTCTATATAATATTATTTATTATACATAAATAATAATGAGTGTCAACACTAAGCCGCTTGGTTTATAGGAGTTTAAAAGCGGTATTCTTTATGTTTTTATGGTTTTCAAAGAATGCCGAATTTACAATTTTAAACCGTTCTTACTATACTTATTTTAGAATTTTTCTTGTGTTTTTTTTAAATCTGACTTTGCGTGTATCCACATAAATAACATCTATCCACAAAGTTACAAACTTTACCTCTTTATAATATTAGTAAAGATAAAGTGATATCATCAAGACCCGGTATTTATAATTTGTTAATTGCTAATTACCACTAAGACCAATTAAATAATAATAATTCTTGTGGCGATAATTTTGTGTGTGTGTGCAATCATTAACAAAAACGTAACAATATTGAATAAAGCAGTAAAATATACTGCGTAGGAATAGGTTATGGTATATCGGCCAGTAATGCAACAGCAAAACAAGCACTATTAGTCACCCATGTTTACATGCCGGTATTTAGTTAGACTGCCTCTTTTCCTCACATTGCCTATGTGTTATGTTATTTAGCTGATCCGGTATGTATGTATAATTTATGTCTTGAACTAACAGAATTTTTCATTTGGAAATATTTAGTAATAAAAATAATAATATAAAAAATATATATAATTATTTTTGATATTCTCCTGGGTATGAAGAAAAATCTCAAACCTAGTGAGATGTGTAATTTTAAAGAAGATGCACTGAAATAAGAAGAATCCCCTAATTTGTTTATATTTACAACAAATCTGTACCAACTTACTTAGGTACCGTCAGAATTCTAAAAAGGGCTAGACAGCCAGTTAAATTATATTTATGATAATTTTTAAATGATTATTTAGACAGCTGCAGATAAATTCACAAAATGTTAAGAAGGCACGTACAATGTACAAAGAAAAAGAATTACAAAAATTGGTCTTTTTGACTGATCTAACCCTTTAATTTATGATCCCAACTCGATCAATACTAATTCTTATAATAGTAAGAAAAAACCTAATTACAATTTCAGAAATTATAACATTCGTTAAAAGGGTATAACATAAAGGTTGGAAATAGATTAAACAGTAAATTGGGTAATTTTTTTTCCTATCTCTAGTATTTATTATTTATAAAAATGTATTTTTAATTTACAGGGTGTTTTAAAAGCAAGGGAAAATATTTGAAAGAGCATATACGTGCATCCTTTACAAAAGTGCTTACAAGAATGTCTTTTAAACAGAAAAAAGATGTATTTTATCAATTACCACTTTAGGTACAGTAATAATAGTCAAAATATAAAAATTATGATAAAGGAAATAAAGGATTGCAAAATTCTACAGAAGTTATTTTTACATATTGGTGCAGTAGGACGTAATGAAACTAAAAACACAAAATACTTACAAATATGGCAACCGGAAGTGCCGCCATTTTCCAAAAAACGTTTGGGCCTGTATCTCTGAACCGTACACTTGAGGCCCATAATTATAAGAACCTTTATTATAGATAATTAAATTTCATATTTTTATTATTCAATATTTTTTTGTATAACTTACCGTTCACGATTTATATGTTTATGTTTTTATAATTATGGACCTTAAGTGCACGGTTACGGAGATACAGGCCCAAACGGTTTTTCGCGGCACTTCCGGTAGCTTTATTCGTAAGTATTTTGTGTTTTTAGATTTATTTCGTCCCACTGCAGCTATTTGTAAAATAAAATAGCTTTCGAAGAATTATGCATTATGGACAAGAGTAACTCGCTCCCTATTTTTAACACGCTTTTATTAACTTGGGTTGTAACTATCTATCTGGCTGCCTATGTAACGGAATCTTTGAGCCTAATTTTAACCAACTTCCAGCTATTCGATTTCTTTGAAACTTTGCACACGTATCAAGGACCCATGACAATGCAATAATCTGCAAACAGTATCCCTTTATCTTTTTTTTAATCGCCAGGAAAAAAAATTCCATTATATTATAAAAACAACACCTAGGATGCCATCTGTTGGAAAAATTTCAAACTTTGCTATTAAATGAAGAAGAAATTTTTTAGTGGATTGCAAAATGTTGGCAACGGTCCAAACATTGCCTGGATTGCCATCTGTTGGCAAAATTTGAAACTTTGCTACTTAATGAAGAAGACATTTTTAGTGAGTTGCAATCTTTTGCAAATTTTAAAATTTGCTACCATTGTCATTTCATAGGGGCTGGTTATTTTCTTTTTGCTGCTTAATTAAATAGTATGTTCTAATTTACTGTTATATTAAGAATTTTGTGCAATATAACGAACTAAAAAATGAAAAATAATTAATAGTTTAAAAAAACTAAAAAACACGCTTTTATATGCAACCGAAGTAAAAATTAGAAAATAATTTTTCATTACAAAGAGTGTGTTCACTTCAGAATAAAGGAGTGGGGTGCATTATTACTATTAAATGTTCATAACTTATTCTATCATGCAAATATCTATGCAAGGATAATAGTTATGAACATTTAATAGTATTAATGCACCCCACGCTTTTTACTCTAAAGTGACAAATATCTTTGTAATGAAAAATTATTTTCTAATTTTTAGTTCGGTTGCATATAAAAGCGTGTTTTTTTAGTTTTTTTAAACTATTAATTATTTGTACTATAACATGACGACGAAAAGATATTAATGTTTCTTATTTTCTTACGCGAAAACCATGTATTGGATGATAGAAAGTCAAATAAGTAAATGGAAATTATAAAAATAATTTTTGTTCTAGAAAAGGCAATGGCGTACCATTGGTTTAAAATATTTAGTTCGGGTTCTTTTTGGTTAGTTTTAGGTGTAAAGGTATTAAAACAAAAGGCGTAGGGTACTTTAAATATTAAATTACAATTTAGTAAAGTAACCTTTTTTCATTTATTAGGATATAACTTGACTTCATCCTGCAGACGAATACCTAGGTTTATACCTTATACCTTTCCTCTTAAAAACACATAGGGATTTACATCTTTAAAGCTGGATTTATAGATTGACTTTTCTGTTTCCGTTTGCCATTTAACGATTTCAATTAAAAGATGAAACAACAACTTTGCATTTGTTAATTTATAGTTTTTATTTACCGTTTTCATGTACCATATTATACCACTTTGTTATTTTAAATCGGAAGGTCTAATTAAACAAAAAGAACAAAAAAAACAAAAAAGAAAAACTAGGGCCATCAAAATTAATTTTTAAGTCGTTAAGTAAGTATTTTCCTTAAATTAAAAAAACAAAAACCGCCGGAGTAATCTATTTCTGCCTTTTTCATCAATTCTTAAATAACACAAAGATATTTAAAATTTGTATTTTTATAATGACAATATTTTTTTGTGGAATGTGGTATCCCCTAATGGTTGACTTTTATTCCAATATTTATACAACAGACTAACGTTTATTTTAAACAGTAAATCACCTCCTAGAATTGTTTGCAGTTGTTTTCAAACACTCTGTATAATATACAAAATAATGTATATATAAACTTGGATACATTTTATAATAAATTATTTGATATCATATTATATTAATAAAGTAAAACAAAGTAATAAAAACTTAATATTATAAGAACCTTAGCTCGATGGTAAATTTCGATAAAAGTAATTTATCTGAAAGGGCCTGTTTTGTGTTGTCTATGTCTAAAGTGCCCCATCGACGCCTGTAACTTATATACGGTTACTTCCAATTTACTTAAAAGGGCCCTGGCCACTTTGTAAGCTCTATTCTTTATAAAAATCGACACTTATAACGGCCGAATTATTATACTTTATTCGATTAATGTTTAAAGTTACGACTCCATAACTTAAATTAGAAACTGTACCAGGTCTGCAACTTCGTTCTTATAATTTTCTTAAAAGCGTAAAAATGATTACTTAAGTCCGTTTCCACAACTCTTTTATTTTATGTTACATAAACTTGTATTTATAAAAAAATCCTAGTGTAATTGATAAAAACTCTATACTATGTATAAAGAGGTCGTCAAGGAACTTTCTTAAAAAATGTAAATGTTAATGTAATGTAATTACAACGTAATACGTTATGTGTCACCATAATTTATTGGTCAATAAATTACCGAATTTTACCTTGTTTTGTCAAAAACAAATATTTAACCCCAATTAAAATGGAACCACATATGGTTACAATAAAAATATAGTTTATAAAAGTTGTAGTAGGTGAGCCCAAGAGGGATTTTCCCGAAGGATACCTTGTACCCGTTTAAGTTCCTCCATCAAATATGAGTCATCATCATTTAAGCCCCGTGTTAACAAACTTCCTCCTACCCTACTTAAGACACCCATGGTACATTAGTATTTAGGCTTTTAGCCTTCGTGGATTGTCCAAAGATTAAAAAAAAATATGAGCCCCATATACAGGTCCGATCGTAAAAAACAAAAATATACCCCTCAGAAATTTTCAAGAGCGTCAGATTAAAATAGGGTGAGTTCATTACATGCTAAACAGTGTATATTCCACTAATCTGAAAATTTGGGAGTGACGTAATGAAAGCAAAGGGCTAGAAATTTGTAAAAACTAAACACCATTTTAACATTCCTGAGCGTGCCTTTTTTTAATAAAATAATTTAAGGATAACGAAAGATCGATCGATCGATACGATCCGAACGATTTCCACAACCATTATTTTTTGACATACTTATTTAAAAATCTATTGCCGCTTCCCCCACCGATCAAGAGGTATACATTATATAACTGCTTAACACTTCTTCCTATCATCTAAGCTTTGCGCTCGAGTAAATCCCCATTATCATCGTGGGCTCTCCTACTATTGTGAACATTTATTTAAGCAATTTTGGAAAGTAAAATTAGGCAATAAACCTTTTTTGATAGAGATTAAACTTTAGATATTTATCTTAACAAATTGAATTGAGTAAAAATTTGTACATATACTAATTTTAACCTTCTTAAAATTCATATTACGAGTAATAGGTTCTTCAGTCAGTAAACTGAGTGTAAAATTTTAAATTTACACCTCTCTTAACTTTCATATTTTACATCTTCCAATATAAATAATAATATGAATATAAACGTGTTGTGTTATTTTTAAATTTTTAAATCAATAATCCGATTATTATTAAACCATTAAGATATACAGGGTACGGCAAATAGTATAATTTATTTTAAATGATATACCCTGTATATTGTATCCTTCCAAAAGCTTTACAAAAACACGAAAATTAATATGTCTACCTTTTTTGAATGTTTATATAAGCAGTCTAATAACAAATAAAGAACTTAAATTTCAAAAGTTATGAGTAAACAACATTGAATAATCTTTATAATGGCACATGAGAATAGGAATGCGCGATGTTCATCGATGGTAACGAAACATCGGGGATAGGATATCAAAAACATCGATGTTGACATCGATGCTTTGTTCTAACATCGGCATATTTGCAAACAATTTAAAAGTTATGATTTAAATGATTTAGTAAATATTTTTCATTTGTCTCAGTATATTACTTATGTAAAATTGAGTATATGCATGGACTTTTTACCAATTCAGAAATTTCCACAAAGCTAATACATAAAGTTAATAAATCCTAAGGTGTAAGGGTGGAAAAAGTAATGTATTAACATGATGTTTGCCAAGTAATAGCTAAAGATAAAACTTACAAAAAAAATAATTGGACAAAACTATAAATTTATATCTTTGTGCTAAGGCTGGATGAATGAAGGATAACATGTTGTTGCTTTTGGCAGTGTCTTTGGTGTTTGGCGATACGCTACTGTAAAAATGGATGCAAAACCATTTAAGTTGTATTTTCTGTTGTTTAATTTGTTTTATTTTGCCGCCTCCAGTGAGGAGACGATAAAGAGTTAGGTAACTGTATTGAGAATTATATTATGTGTGGAGGGTTAACATTAAAATATTTGATTTAAAAGTTTTTGGTTTTCATATTATTATTTTTTTAATTTTCATGTAATTCTTCAAATTCCATGGATCATCGATATTTAGGAAACATCGATGTTACATGTTCGATGTATCATTGCCATCGATAGTCAGCTCGATGTCACCATCGATGTTCAACATCGATGTCTAACTTTGATGTCGCATCTCTACATGAGATACACTATGAATATCCCTTTTAAAAATGGGTTTTTATCGATGGCATGTAGAACCCTCTTAATATCGTTAGGCTTTGTATATAGAACCTTTTTAAGCAAAAATCCCATTTTTGGCACTTAGACCCTTTTAAGATTAAGGTCATCAAATATAAAAATAAAAGTTGGTACTAACCATATAAAATATTATTTTTATTTGTTTCGCATAATAATGGTCAAATTTTTTAAACTATTAAAGATAGACAGATCAAATCTGCGTTTTAGTAAAGCTCTTTGTAAGATCTTTTTATGATGATACAAGATACAGAATGTTTTATCCAAAAATAAATACTTTTTGTCGTACCCTGTAAATCCGATTACTGATCTGAAAATTACTGAATTACCACAACAAAATATTTTTATTTATTTTGCACGATGTAAAATAGGAAAGTTACTAGGACTAATAATTTATAATTTGACACTCGACATACAATTTTTATTTTTAAAGGTGTCAACATTTTAATAAGTTTTTTATAAAACTTTTGAACTTACCATAAAACTGAATTCCCTTTTAAATTTTTAATTATGATTATCTTACCTGAAACAAAATATATATATATATATATATATATATATATATATATATATATATATATATATATATATATATTTCAGTTTTCTTTTCACTAACGTGCGAACTTAAGTAGACACACTGTATAAGGGTTTTTAATAAACAGTGGTGACAAACTCTGTTAGAGTCCCTTCATTAAAATAGGAAAAAAGTTTTTATAAACATGGATAACGCCAATTTTTTGTTCTCAAAATACAGCGTGTCTACTTAAGTTCTCACCATATGTAAAACTTCTTTATTATTAATTATACGAAAAAATGGCATGGTCAAAACTGAAAATACAATCATTATTTATTAATTTTTGGCAGTAGTATACACGGTATGTCAAAAAATATGGACTTTGCTTAGGAGAAAAGTACCATTATTTTTCATAATCTTAAAAAAATTTAAAGAAAAGATGTTTGGAAAAATAACATTCATATATGCAAACTTGCTTATTTTGGAAAAAACTTTTCTTATTTTTTATGTTTTAGCGGTAAAATACATATACATTGTTGCATACTCATATTAAAATGTAATATGTATAGAACGCTTAAGAACTATCAAAACAAAATGTCACAAAAAGCGCTCGTTATCGCAATTTTGTTTTTTTTTAATATTAACCAAATTGCATATTTGAAAGTTCTTTTTATTCCTAAACGTCTTTTTTAATAAAAATTTTTGATATAATGAAAAATGGAGGTGTTTTCCTCTTAAAGAAAATACATATTTTTTGATACATGTCGTACACCACTGAAAGAAATTTATATATGATGATTGCATTTTAGGTGGTGAATCATGCAAAACTTTTTATTAAAAGTAACGTTTTATTCAATAGCTAAAAGATTTATTTTTATTTGAACAATTCAAAATATAAAAGAAACAAGAAAGCCAGTGGCATCAATTTTTGTCCGAAATATTCCTTTTAAGTGCTGCTCGAGACGCTACTGGGCCTAATAAATGTAATCAAGTTAAAGCTAATCTAGCCCCTTAAAACTTAAAATAACAATATTAAATTTTAATAAAATTGGTTAAGTAATATTTAAAATATTAATAAAAATTCAAATTTATTCAAAAACTTTGAAACCCTGTATCTGTATCAATGCATTGCCGGACATATGTTTTTAATGATTAAGCAAGTAGGTATTGGGATATCGACCAGTAAAGCTACTTAAAAGGATGACTATCGTTATCCAATGCAATATGTTTACATGCTGGTATTCACGTTTGACTGTTTCTTTTTCTTACATTGCCTATGTGTAATCTTACTAAGCTAATTCTGTATAGGTGTCCGCTAATTAATGGTACACAGAAAATCCAGAGATTTCATATGCCAAAATATTAAGATTTACGGAAACATACCTATATCCAAAAGTTGACAATAAGGAAGATACATGGTGACGAAGTAAAAAAATATTTTAAAATTATTTTCCTAATTTTTAATACGTTTTGAATATTTTCATAGAACTCGGTATATTGGAGTTTTTTAACATAAGTTATTCGAAACTGATAAAAAATAATTTTTGTGGAGACAGAAGGGAGTGACAACGTTATTTTTTTTTAAATTTTTCTAAAACGTCCAAACTTTCTTGTTCTACTCTGCATGTACTACCTAATTAAGCCAATAAACTTTTCTATGCTTTTAAGCTATTTAGTGCAAGCAAAAATGCCTTGAAAATAGTATTAGCCATAACTCCAAATGATAAATGATTTACTGCAGGGGTTCCTCTTTTACTATTCTCTCATAAAAGTCCTCGCCTAAACCAACAACAGCCTCTTGTTTTTAGTCCTTAAAATTTTAAAGAGCAAAAACAAGAAGTTTTTCGCTATTTTTATATGATTTTCAAAAAGCAACAACAGTTTCTTGGTTTTAGTACTTAAAATTTTAAAGAGGAAAAACAAGGCCCCGCTAAATTTTGATGTTTCCCAGCAACGAAAAATTTGTATTCACCGTCTCAATATTTAAATACTTCGATACACCTTCATACATTTTTTTGGCCCACCAACACGCGACGCCCCTGGGAGGACTGTGCGACGCCCTAGAACTTCACAACGCACACTTTGGGAACTAGAAAGCCCTAAGTAATGTATTCTTTCATATGATTTTTGGTTGGTCTAAACTACTTAAATGCAAATAATAATAAAATCTGTTGCTCAAATCTATTCTTACAAAGTATACCTTGTGTGTGTAGAAAGCATAGGGGTGTCTACTTACTAGTTTACATAGATGGTATATACAAAGTAGCCCAAAAAAGTAAGAACGTTATTATTATCAGCTCTGTATAGCTCATGCCGGAAAACCCCTAGATATCGAGATTTATTAAAATACTTAAATCGTATTTAAAATAATCTTCCTTATTATCAAATTTTTGATATACAGAGTGTCCATGGATGGGGTTCACAATAGGACCAATGGCCCAAACATTTAATTTAAAAAAAAAAAGTTATTTTTAATAAAAATTTTGCTTTTAAGTGAAATATGCTTAACGAAGAGACAAATAATGATTTTGTATACAGGGTTCGTAAAAACTTAAAAACATGATTTCTCTTAAAGAGTAAACTACCCTTATTTTTTAGTTTTAAGGAAAATATCATTGGAAAAATGTATTTAGAATAAAGTGTGTAATTTATAAAACCAATAATACAACCTTTTATTAAACTCATTAATTTGGATAAAACGCATTGATTGCATTTATTTACAGCTGCAAAATCGTGGTGTTTCCTACACAAAATGCAGGTGTTTTAATTATATATATATATATATATATTATTTTATGGCATTTTATTACAAAAATTGTAAATAATATTTTTTAATAAAATCCAAAAACAGTTTTATAAAACTTTTTAAAACCCTGTAACATTAATAGTCATTTAAAATGTTATGCCTAATAAAATTTCTAACTTGGCAAAAATTATTGAATTTAAGTTTTTGCGTACCCTGTATACAAATCAACATTGTCTCTTCGTAAATAATATTTTTTTAACAAGCATGAATTTTTATTAAGAATAACTTTTTGTCGAAAAATATTTTTTTTTATCCATTTGTCCCCTTGTAAACCCCATCCGGGGACAGTCGGTATATATGTTTGGTTAATTCTTAATATTTTAGTAGAAGGAATATGTGGTATAAACTGTTTTTTAATGAAATCAGCTTATGAATAAACCCTTATTTTTTACTTAACCTACTACTTTTAGAAAACACTCTACAATACTTAAATAAAAACATTTTTGTTGCATTCTAATAAATAAATAATACATGTTACGCCTTTGCCTACCAAGGCACCCAAAAACTAGTCTACCTTATTGTACCAATAATAGCTACAACTCGATAAATCTTTTTGAATACAATGTCATTACCTCTTTTTAAGAAAACGGCATGCGTTTAATGAAGAATTGAACCCCGTAAGTTCCATAAAAGACCAGTAAATTGCGAATAATAGAGCTGTAATTGCAGCTTTTGTTAGTTGTTAGTACGTGTACATGAATGATGTTTATTTGTCTTGTCGTTATCAAGCCTATTGTGTTTTTTTATATTCTTATAAATTTTATTCTGTATTGAACTTTATAGTTTTAGTTGTGTTGCTTACGCCTATAAACTTTTTTAATTTGTGTTATGGTTACTTTCTTCAGGAAGGTGTCTTAAATTAAATTATATATTTACATTTTATTTCATTTAGTTAAACTTATACATTTTCATTTTTTAGATGTTGGAATAAAAATATTAAAATTAAGGCAATTAATTTTTAGGAGAAATAAACAATAAGAATTAAGTTTTTTTTTTAAATTAAAACTTATATTGAATTTAATTTAGTTTTGTTTGTTATATCAGTCTATTTTGAAACATTATAAATATATTTTTTTTTAGTAAATTTGGTTTAAATAATATACAGACCACGGATGGTTTTTTTAAAGTTATTATTGATAAATTTTTTGCTCGTAAAAATAAAACGATTTAAAGAGAAAAAATGTAGATTTTGTATAGAGGGTATAATAACTCGAAAAACATGATAAGTCTCCAATAGTACACTACCTTTATTCTTTATTTTTAGGGTAAATAATTTTTGGAAAATTTACTTAAATTAGCATTTTAAATGACTTTATTAATTTTAAAGGGATATCACAAAGATTTATAAAAGTGACTTTACTGTTATCAATAATTAGTTGTTTTAAATTTTAATAATTAATGCCTAAAAACTCTCATAATTTGCTTTCTAAAACCTGCTTCCCTCCAAATTTATGCTCGACACAGTTTTTCAGCTGTAAACAAAATGTGATTAAGGAGCTATCGCCAAATTATAATTTTTTTTTATTATTTCATTGATCACAAATTTTAATGTAAAAAATATTCCAAATCATTTTTTGCTTAAAAACCTCCTTTTAAAAATCAAGGTTATCACTTCGTGAATCATATTTTTTATCAAGGATGACTTATTTTCAAAAAAAAAATTGTGCTCTTGTAAACCACATCCGTGGATATTCTGTATATTTTCTTAAATAAAGGATTCCGCGGAAATCAAATAAGAAATATGTTTCAGTAAAACTTTTTGCAACCACTTAATTTAGCTAGTTCTTGGTCAGTAGATAAAAAGTGTCCATGGTCATTAGGTTATAAAAACTTATGGTCAAAAGTTATAAGCTATTGAAAGTCCTTAATTCAATATTTAAATACCTGTAACTGCCTTAGTGTAATCTTTTTTTCTTTTTAATTTTGAAGAAAAATGTACAAATTTTATAATATAACAAAATAAATTGACTTTTTTGTGTTAATATAACCTTAATGTCACTTCCGGTTTAACCGGAAGTACCTTAAACTTTCTTATTTTAAATACAACTGCTCAATTTTTTTGTATATTTGTATTCTCTAAAAAATTATTTTTTAAATAATATATTATACAGGATGTTTCTTTTTAAATAAGCGGCCAGAGAATACTTTGAAAAAACAACTATCGATATTATTTCTGATTTTTTTTTTTGATAAGTAGGCTGTCGAAACAAAAGAATGACCCATTTTACTTTTACAGGTAGTGATAGTGATATATTCCATTTTTTCAATAAACTACTTTTACTAGGGTAATTTTACATTTATGTATATTATGAATTCCGTAATTTGGATTTCGTGAATATATGATCTATGGCCGTAATCTTGAAAATAAACAATATGTTGCGATATTAAGAAACAGACTATAAAATGTTTAAAAAATCTCAAAATTTCTCTCATTAATTACATTAAAATCTAAAATTACGTAATGTAAGTAGTTTATTAAGAAAAATGAAATATATCACTATCACTACCTGTAAAAGTAAAAGAGGTCATTCTTTTATTTCCACAGCCTACTTACCAAAAAACAAATCAAAAATAATATCGATAGTTGTTTTTCTCAAAATATTCTCTGGCCGCCAACTTAAAAGAAATACCCTGTTTAATATATAAAATAAAAAAAATAAAGAGAATACAAATATACAAAAAAACATTGCACTTGTATTTAAAATAAGAAAGTTTAAGGTACTTTCGCTTAAACCAAAAGTAACATTAAGGTTATAATAACACAAAAAAATGTCAATTTATGCTTTTAATTTACTATAAAATTTTCTAATAGTTTCCTTAAAAACTAAAAAGAAAGAAAAAGATTACACTAAAGCAGTTCCAGGTATTTAAATATTAAATTAAGGACCTTTAATAGCTTATAACTTTTGACAATAAGTTTTCGGAACCTAATGACCATAAACACTTTTTATCTACTGACCAAGAACTATCTAAATCAAGTGGTTTCAAAAGTTTTACTAAATTCCATTTCCCATTTGATTTCCGCGGGGTCCTTTACTTCTTCTTTAAGCTTGTAAATAATGTTTTATGTTTATAACTATATAATACTTCAATTTTGGTATTAGACTAAGTAAAGAATTTAATATTTTTTAGATTTCAATATTTGAACATTTTTAAAAATTGGGATATATTAATGGAAAGGTACATCTATTGTTTAGATACGTTATGACAATCAAGACTAAAGTGACCATATTTTGTTTCTAAGAAAGCGGGAAAAATTATATGAAAATATATGTGTAATAATATTTCATGTTCTGTTCCAAAAATGTTAAAGAGAAAAAAAAGTTCTCCCTCCGGCAAATCGTTATATGTGCGTACATTAACTATAATACTTCAACTAATGCGATAGTCAGGACAGTCTACCAAAAAAGCGGGACATTTCCAAAAATCGGCGGGACGCGGGACTATTCTCCAAAAAGCAAGACTGTGCCTCCAAAATTGGGACGTGTGGTCACTTTAATTAGGACCTTTAATTAGTTCCTATATTTTTTTTTAACGTTTTTTTTATTAATTTTACTCTTTAAAAAATTTCGCTACCTATTTCTTTACCTCATAGAGAATTTCAAACGTGAAGTTTTATTACCTTAATTGTAACAAACTTTATATAAAATTGTTTTACAATTGAATTTTTTAGGTTTAACCTTCAATAATTGTGTTAACGTGTATTACTTACTCTCTTAAAGTAAGAATGTTTTTTAAAGTAATGTATATAACAAGTTTGGTTCTCTAAACCTAAAACGTAGACAGTGCATTCCATTTTAAACGAACCACCCTGTATAATTCCATTATTTGTAAATCTATAAAAATAAAATCTACACACCTCAATTTTTATTTTTAGAGGGACACACTTTTCTGTTAAAATTGACTTGTTTAATTTTTTTTTCTTCCCCAGCAACAAAATCCCGTCAAAAAGTTTAATTAGGAAAGGGGCTCAAATGTTACCAAAATGGGTTCAGTATTTTCCAAAAAAGTTTTGGTTCAATACAGGGTGTGGCTTATCTCTACAATTTTTTTAATTTTCAGAAATATCAAAATGAAATTTGCTACATAGGTATGTATATAACATAAATGTGCATTCTCGTTTGACCGAAAGATAAGGTAACACTTAGCCCCTTTTTCCGTATAAACTTTTTAACGTTTGTGTTGCTGGGATAGGAAATTACTTTAAACAAGTGAACTTCTGTTACAAAAATTAGTTTTGTTCCTTTAGAAATAAAAATTTGCGTGTTTTAGAATTTTTAATTGCAATGAATTGTATAATACGCAATAAACCTTTTTTACACTAAAAAGACAAAGCAAGTATATTTTCAAGGCAAATATTTGTAAATATTTTAATAAAATAAAAAACTTGTTTAGGCCAACATGGCCCTCCTTATGATTCATTCTTTAGTTACCCCAATCTGACGCTTATTTTTCCTCATGAGAAAAAGCTGTCGCATATAAAGCGGTCAGTCAAAAAGCGAGGGTTTCTTTCGGTACATGAAATGAGCTTTTAATTGAATTTGTTTATGTCTGTGCGTGCACCGGTTTTAAATTCGATTTCAAATGACTCGTGATTGAATAAATGGATAAATTGTTATTTCTACCCTTGAAAGACCCCCATGTTCTTTTGGAATAATGTAACTTTTGATTGCGGATTTCTGTTTCATCAGTGACGGAGAGTTTTAGAAATATGTATAAATATACATACCGAGTGGCCCAGTTATTTTTAGAAAATAACAAGTTTTGATTTTGAAACCATGCATGTCCTAATATTATACGAGTGGTTAAAAAACCTAACTGTGAAGTTAGCATTTTTAAATTGTTACCTCTATTTCGTTTACAGAATCGGATTAATTTACATTTTAATTTAATGAACATACACTAAGGACACGGAATAAATTCCTAAATTGGTCAACTATTGTTAAATATAGTTTTTAAATTGCTGACTTTTCAGTCTATAAATTACTTAAACCTGTAAATTATATAAACTTATTAACACATTGGTATTAGTACTGGTTAAATTACTTTTTATAAGAGGCCTAAATAAAATTTTAGATATTGACCCACCATTCCGCACCACTAGTGACTGGTGACAGAGCATTTTCTATAGTGTGGCTGACGTCTTAATATTTGAAGTGCCAAATATTAATTTTAAATGATTTAATATTGCTCCAATTTGGATTTTAGAATAAAATAAAGTTTTTGCGATTCTTTTACCAAAAGATTTTAAAACTATTTAAGAACATTAATATTTTCGGTGACTTAACCCAAATGTTACTTATTAAAAACTAAAATAGACCTATAATATAATTTTTCAGCCAAATCTATAAAGGACATCCAAAATACAATTTACCATCAAATAAAATGGGTAGTAATCATTTAAATGTGTTTTTATGTGATTATGCTATCTTTGTATATCTTTTGATCACCTTCCTACAATCAGATACCACAATAAATTAAACTTAAGGATCCCAGATGTCTTTATAATAATAATAATATTTGATATCCTTCTTCCTTGTTTCTTAAACAGGAGCGATACTCTTTTTTAGTCTTTGCACACACTTTCTTTTTAATGTTGATCCTGGACAATTCTGTTAAATTTATTTTTATTTTTGGCTGTAGCACATGGATATTTTTATTAAGTCATTGTTTAACTTTTTTTAAATATCTCCATTAAAATGTATCTATTGCTGTGGCAAGGGTTCTATTGCGTTATAATTTTTTGCCTATATTTAAATATTTTTGTTTTTTTTGTTAATAGAGTCCCACTTCTGAGACTTAGATCCACCAAATCTTGGTTGGTCTCTGGAAACTTTTAAAAAATCAACAGTTGATGAGCTTACTCTAATAATATTATAGGCCATCAATACGTTATTCGGAGTATTAGACTTGCAAGGTTTAAGGACAATACCTAAAACTTTTTACTGTGGCTTATCCTATTTTTATATAAATTAAATAAAAAATAAAAATAATTTTTGTGCTTGTGTGCTTATCATGTTATCACAATAAACCCTTTAATTTATTCATCGATTGTTACAGCCAATTTAGTAATATAATAACATAAAAAAATATTTTTCTAATATTAATTTGTTAAAAATATAAACAATAATACTACTTGTATTTTAGTTGTTATAACGACACGACTGTGAAAAGGTTAACAGGTATCTGTATAAATTTTTCAAGTATTATGGTAAATTTAAAAACAAAACAATTCAGACCAAAACTCATACACAGCACTGGATTAACCTTTAAGCAAACTAAGCAATAATGCTTAGGGAACCACAGAAAGGCACCATAAAAAAAACGAAAAAAAAAAGAACAAATTGCTGGCAGAAATTACTGATTTTTCTGAAATGAGAACCTTTATTTTTTTTACTTAATATAATTTTTTTATGAGATATCTTGGTCACCCCTGCAAAAATAGCTTCATACACGAAAATTGCTATAACAGAGATACAAGTGGATTTGTGCAGATGGAAAGATGTTTTTTTAGCCGTAAAAATTTTTCTGCGTGACATCTTGGTCACCCCTGCAAATAAAGTTCTATACATAGAAACTGCTTTAAAACAGACACAATACAACTAGTGCTTTTATACAGATAAGGATCAGTTTTTTTTTAGTTGTCAATTGTATCTTTCTATTTATGGATAAGAGGGCCTACAGAATAAGGTGGATTGCTTAGGGCATCACATACTATTGAGCCGGCACTGGACATACATAGAAATTGAATCACGCAAACAATAAGATATTCTATATATAAAATAATATTGTAAATCCTAGCAGTTTATTTTAGTTTATTCGACGCTTAATTGATTTTTAATAATCAGTTTCGGCAGCGCCCGATAAAGGTTATTTTTTTAGTAAAGCGGACTTAAAATTTGGCGCACCTAAATTTGTTGAGAAGAAAAAAAGGTCCTTATCTCTAAAATCCACTTCTTATTTAAAAAAAAATGGGAAAAGTAGTCAAAATTTAAAGCCAAAGAGCCAAAAAAGGTCGTCACCTTTAACTTTCCACCCTTCCCTAAACCATACTTACGATTTCTACACAACAATATACAAACACCACCACACTTGTACTTTCTTGTCACCCTATTTTTGCGCCACCACCTCCAAGCGCCTTCAGCCAGTACATCAATTTTTTTTTATAAAAGTACAAGAAGAGTGACCTGTCTAATACTCGTTGTTTCGTTGTTTGCTGCATATTTTTAAAAGAATTTAAAGTTGTTAAAATAATCTAACCACCTTTTAAAACGTGAAAAATTAAAAAGAAACCACCAAAAATATTTAATGTTTTTTTACCAGCACAGAAAATTTTTCCGTAAATTTTCTTCCATATTGGCGACACGCAATTCAGTGTTTGATTATTTGAATTAGGGAGAAAAGTACATAAAGAAAAAGCGAAACTCATTTTAATTTTCAACGAAATTGTATTCAATTTCCGGACGGATGATAGTCAATTTAAAGTAGGAACCAGAATAAATCACTTTTAGACTAAGTTTTCCAACTTAGTATATTTAGAGGTGATAAATTAAAATGAAAATATTTTTAGGTCATTGGTGCCCATCGGATATTGCAATCTTAAATTATGACGGAAGTTAGGAAGTCACTTTGTTTTTAAATTACTGAAAAATGTCAGGTTTGTAATACACAGGGTTATTTTTTAGCTAATATTTTTATTTTACCGCTGTATAGAATACAAGAAAATAATAAAATGTTTTAGATAAAATTCTGTCCAAAAATACTACGTTTCCAAGATACAGTATGTTAAAGTTTTTAAGAAAAAAATTGCCATTTTTGTTATAACTTTTTACCACTTCAGATATTATCTCAAAATTTGGCACACCTTTTTTTTATCTTTGGACAAACCACGAAGGCTAAAAGCCTAAATACTAACGTACCGTGGGTGTCTTAAGCGAGGTAAGAGGGAGTTTGGACCTCTTTTAACCATTACATTACATTTTTAACTGTAAAAGTTTTTCAAAAAATAAAAGTCAAAAACGAATTTTACATACAAAAACACCAAATCATATTTTAGCGATTTTGCCATGCATCAAAATGTCTTTTATTTTTTAAATGAAAAACAGTCGTCGTACAAAAACATAACAAGAGACCAAATTAACTCCAAAGAAAATAAATATTTTAAAAATACTATTGATTTGAAGAAAAAATAGTAGCGTACTACTTTTTTCTTTAAAAAAATTCAATATGAATCGAAAGACAGGATAAAAATATTTTTTAAAAATTTTTACAGAAAAACATGTAATATATTGATAGCTGGTATTTATTTGGGTACACGCCAAAATAAAATTGAAAGTACTAAAAAACCAAAAAAATATTAAACAAGTAAAAAGATAATTAAAAATCGATGTTTCGGTGGCAAATCTGCCACCGTTGTCAAGATAAATGTAATAAAAATAATAAAAATAAAAACTTACTATTATTTAGGTTTTAAAATTCACTATTTTTCTGTTTTTTTGGGATATTCTGAATGATATTGATATTATATTATATTCAATTTTATTTTGGCGTGTACCCAAATAAATACCATCTATTAAATGAATCCGCCAAACTACAGAACACATGTAATATATTGGTCAAAAGATATGTAGCAACTTTTGTCGAAATATCTGAAGTGGTAAGAAAGTTGTGATAAAAAGGCATTTTTTCCTTAAAACTTTATCACCCTGTATCTCGAAAACAAAGCATTTTTGGACATAATTTCATCTGACAATTTTTCCATTTTCTTGCATTCTATATATTGTTTAAAGGAAAATATTAACTTAAAAATAATCCTGTATTTAATTAAATTCCCATAGTTATTATAAAAATAGCAATATAAAAATCCTAAACTAAATATGCATAATAAATTGATAATTAAGCGTTTGTAAAAAGTCAAAACAAAGTTTTAAATGTTTAATAAGGTTTTAAAGTATGAGATCTGAATAGGAAGTCACTTTCACCCATCTGCTGACCTATGGACAGCTTAAAGCTTAAATATGATAGTAAATATACGTATTGCGAATGGGTAGCCCAAAAAACATGGTCGAGGCTATATTAAAATGTACCCTCAAAATCTGGACACACTTTATAAATAGCCGTTTAAATCTAAAAATTATGTTTTATTTCCATTGTATTAGAGCTCTAAGCTATAAGCAAGAAGTTTGGTTAAAAAAAATACTATTTTCTAGATTTGGATTTCCAAAAATTTAAAAGATTTAATGTGGTACTTCCTTAAAGATTTGTAAAATACCCTTTTAATATTAATACCATAAACAGGGTGTTTCATAAAAAAACGCTAGTTGACTATCAAACTTCTTAGGATGCCATATTTTTAAAACGATGAAAAACGGGATGGAACATAAAAACATTATTTGAAGGACTTTAAAAGATATTTCTAAAGGTGATAAATAATACACAGAGTTTCATTTAAAAAGGTTGTATAACTTAAAACGCCAATGGTCAATTGTGTTTGCTAATCTTTAGTCCTAAATAGCGTAAAAAATGTTACTCTAGTTTGGTAATTTAAACTATTTCGTATTTCAAATAATTAGTAACCAATGACGGAAGTTAATTTGGATGACCCTGTATATTTTTTTTCTTGCATTCTTGTTATCAATAAGTAATCTTCTCAGACATTAAAATCTAAATTACAAAGATATGATAAGGGACATCCCCACTTAATAGAACTAACTAGATAATCCAGTTTATAAATGGCTTTTGGTATATTGTAATTTACTTAAAACGATTATCACAGGCGTTCTAATCGCCGGAAGCTTAACTTCCTCAAATACTGACATATCATTTCTAGTAATTGGAAATAATCTGATTTTGTTAAATTGTAAAAAATAATTCTAATTAAAAATACATTTAATATCCGGTCGACAGACGACGTGAAAAGACAATGTTCGCTTTATTTACCAGTTGGATGATTAAACTTTTTCATATATGTTTTACCTTATATTTATATTGTTTTGGTAGTAAAAAGAAATATTATTTGCTGCACAAATTAATAAAAAATAATAAAATGTCATGTACTTATCATTAACATTACATGTATAGTAGATGCTATTGATCATTTATTCGTCAGTACATCTATTAAAGTTAAAAAAAACTGACATTAAATAATTTTTATTTTGCTTTAAAATAATTAATGTTAAAAGTTTTAAAATAATTAATGTTAAAAGTTTTAAAAATTCTTTCTATTATTAGCAATAGAAATCCTTCTTAAAATAATCACAAAAAACTAAGAAAGCAAATAATCAAATATTTTTTTAAGTTGCACCTAAAAGAAGTACTTGAAAACTACTTTACGGTAGCCTAACACTCAAACAGTCTCCAAACTCTTTTAAAATAGAGATAATAAATAACCACAACGGTGAAGGAGTGTACTAGTCCGGTCAAATATGGTTAAAATAAAATATTAGCTAATACTGATTTGTGTCAATAATCTGGTTTTTAGCTAGTTTGGTAGAGCGAGCAGTTTCTGAGTAAAAATTATTTGTAACTAACTAAATGTTGTTGAAAAATAAAATTTAATTATTTGTTATAAAAACCAACTTTCTGCATGATTTTAGGACAAATACTTTATATGATATAAAAAATATTTTTGGCAAATATCTTAGAAATACTTTACCAAATTTTATTGTGAATAAGCGGTGTTATAGTACAAACACAAAAGGGTAACTTACTACTACAAGTTATCACTTTTTTTTTCACCCTTTCGGGGTCATCCCACCCAGGTCCGACGACCGCCCCCTAGGTGGTGCACTGCAGCCTGAAGGCTTATTGTACCTTGACCCCTACTCCTTCTCATTCACACACCATTCATTCCATAACTTGGATGGTTGTTGCTCGGTCCGCACCCCCGAGCAAAACACCGTGTGCCGTTACCCAAAACACCGCTGTCGCCGGACACCCATCCAAATTATGGGCGCGCATTCCACTGCTTAACTCCGGAGATCGACGCTTGCCGATACAACCGAAGCAGCCACAAGCGCGCCTAAGTTATCACTTAAAAACGGTTGGAAATAGTCACCATCCGAAACGTCGGGTATCATTTAAAATAAAAGACGATGAAAGTCCAAAAAAGTAGTATTATTAAAAAAATAAGCTGTGGGTATTTTAAAAAATAATGGATTTATTGATCTCTAAAAGATTAACTGCATCGCATGTAACAGTATCATTTTTTGACAATGAAAATTTGCTACATAAAAGGTTACAAAAAAATACAACATTAAAACTATAAGGTGTTACCAAAATAATAGTTGCAGTAAAGCTAGATTAGTTTTTAGTAATATTGTAAATAAGCTAAAGCTTTGTTGCCATTTTCCTGTCACCTTGTATGTAGCAAAATTTTATTGTCAAGTAATAATCTTAATTGCCATGCAGTAATTTTTTAGAGATAAATAAATCTTTTATTTTTTATAATACCCATAGCTTATGTGTCATTTATTTAAAGAGAAAAATTGAATTTTACAATTGTAAAAATATACATGGTGCCTTATGTAAAACAACAAAGTTGCCTTATATCGGAAAATCGACAATTTTGTTTTTGTGTTTAGGAAATGTCACCACCGAATGTCGATGATATGACAAAAAAAAACTTTTAAAAATCTTAGGCCTTCTATAAGTGCACCCTAACTTTATTGTTTTAAAGTTATTCCTAATCAAAATGGGTCAAAATATAGAACCCTCTATTTAAACGTACTAATCTACGTATAGACCAAGCAAACTGATATATTAAACTGCAATAGAGATGTAAAGATTACCAGGTAAATGGTAACTATAACCTTTTAAAGACACCGAGCTAAACTGCATTTTTACCCGGACAGCTAATCTTTCTTGCGAATTACAGGAAATTAAGAAGTGCCAAGTCTAACTTAACTAGTTCAGCCACTATTTGAAAAGGTATAAATAAAAATAATTAAAAAGTTCAAACCCAGTATTTTTAATTAATTTTTATTTTTATCAGTATAAATTAGATAGGTGGCTCTAAATATAAATGTAAGATTCATCACATTTTATTAGAACAATAATTTGGGTGTCCCGCTTATCATAAATACACCCCATTACTTAGTTATTATATTATTATATTTCGATTTATGTTTTTAATTGGGGTACTAATTATTGTAAAATAGAAAAATATAATGGCATAGTTACCATTTTTATCTTATTACAACATGCAGTGTGGGCAGGGTCAAAAATACTTTGTTTGTTTTAATTATAAGGGATTATTGTAAAACAACATTTTTTTACATTTGGAATCAACATTCTTTAAAATCAGTAAATTTGTAATCAATAATTTAAAATGTCAAGTAATTATTTTTCTAATTTCACGTTGCCAAAAAAGTATGTTTTACCTCCCCATACCATTCAGCTTTTTTTTCTGAAAAAATTATATTTAAAGTAACGTATTAGATATTGAAAAAGTGAATTAAGGGATTCTGATGATTCTAAATATAAAGGAAAAGATTATCTAAAACAAGTTTCTTAACCTTTTCCCTAAAAGCATTTTTGACCTTAAAAAAAAATCACATAAATTTTTTGTATCCCAGGAACACATTTTTCTTCTTCAGAAGTATTTCCAAAGTAGCTACTGAACTAAATCAATTTAATTAGGTTAATGCCAAATTAACGCTTTTATGTTATAAATAAAACTGCCATATAATAACAAAGTGTAAATAGTATTTAGGGTATATGTTTAAAATTATCTGTAAAATTCAATGTACATACATAACTTACGCCCTGTATATATTTTTCTTGTACCACATGTTAACGAACCTTTAAGATATTTGCTTCAAAAAAGCAAAACAAAAATGATTAAGACAGGATGCGACCAATAGAAACAAATTTACTTAACACCTTAGGCCTGTCATCTACATTATGAGCACCATCGCTTTAGGCCTAACAGGAAATAGGGGGTGTCAATGATAATCTGCTAAGATTGTAAAATTGATGTTTCTAATTGGTAGATTATATTTGGGTTATGGCAAAAATATTTAAGTATCTTTTTTGTAACACCTATAAAAATTTAGGTTTTATTTATACGTAATAACAAGTTTATTTGTTTAAATGGAAATATCAATAATAAAATATTACACATTATTTCTTAATTGTATAAATATATTCTTTTTGGTGCATTTTAATAAAACCTTACTTTTTAAATGTTTCTTTTAATTGATTTCTATTATAAGAAAATGATAAAAGTTTTTTAACAATTATAAATGTTTGCCAAATAAAAACTTCTTAAAATGTATGCCTTTTAAAATATCTGCTGTTAGTAAAAAACATGTAAAAAGTTAAAGTAAAAATTATTTAAAAAGTTTAAAAGTCCTTTTTACTTTTTGTTAAAAATCTATAACTAAAGTAAGGATAAAAAAATACCTCGACTAAACTATGATATACGGGTCAATTTTAAGCTGTTTGTCAGGTTCGCCACTTTAAAACCATATTGGTAAGGTAATGGGTATTTTTGTTTAATATGTTTTTTATAGCCCAATTATTTACCACCAAATGTTGTTTCACAATGATAAAATAAAAACCGATACTTCCTAAGAATAACAAAAAGTTAAAAGCGTGTCTTTATATGACTACTAGATAAAACCCCGTCGGATTTATATTTAAAAATAAGGAGACTCAACAACACGGAAGATGTAACATGCCACGTAAGGTAAATACCGCTTATATTTTACCATACAAAGCCTTGACATTAGCTACTCCCTCTTACGCGACTTCAGCTGCATGCAATATATTCAGCGGGCAAGTCTTGCCGCAGTGTTTATGGCTTGTCAGGGGTGATATAGTATATTACATTACAAGTGTGGAAAATGACTAATTTCACACGAGTGGGAATATTGTAGCACGAGGCGTTAGCCGAGTGCAACAAACCCACGAGTGTAAGAAAGTCATTTTCACACGAGTACTGTACACTATTTTTCCTACGACCACAAATTATTCACCAAAAAAAAAAATAAAGTTTGTCTGTTAGGAAAAATAAAAAACAATTGAGAATTTTGCAACACTAGGGTGATATTTACTTTGCAACACTAGTGTGATATGTACTTTTCCTCACTCTATTATACTGTTTTGACAATATTTTTACATCGAAAATCACCTACCTAGAAGCATTATATAACTTTTCTCATTTTGGAATTTAAAAAGGCCCTCACTTAATAAAAATTGTATGGTTTTGTTAGGTAATAACGGTAATTGTTTAATACGGTTTTCTGCTATTATAAGGGTTTTTAAAAAATTATCGATACTTACATATTGTAGACACTCTTCTAAATAAAATGTAAGTGGTGCATATCCAAAATATTCCGTTTTTTAAAAATATCAGTAAACAAACTTACGGGACCGGGGAGTGAAAAGGGGTGCTGGGTGGGGTAAAATTGGTAAAACGTGTTAATGAAACTGAACATCACATGTAAAATTAAGTAAAAATTACAGTTTTTCCTCATATTTTTAAGAAAAATATAAAAATATAAAAATTGTAAATGCATAACCTAAAGTCCTAAAAGTAAGAAAAAAACGACTACCAAACGTCAGTTACCATGCAAAATATGGAAAGCATTTGGCAACGTCGGAAGGGTCTGATTCTATTTATGAATGGATAAAAGAAAGTGGATTCATAAAGTGTGTATTAGCCTTAGGTTTAATTAGAGATTAAAAAAAAGATTTAACTAGTTGTTTGAGTACACCAAGAAAGAGAGAAAGGAATTTGATCTATAGGCTTTTTTCTCTGGCGCTTTAAGTCGAACGGTCAAGCGGCAAGGCTGCCTCTATAGGGTGCGTGCTCAAAGGTAGAAGGGAGATTTTTAATTTGATCTACTTACCTGACAACACTGTGCCACTGAGCGAGCTGTCAGTGAAAGTTGTTTTTTGTGGTAATGTCTATTTTTGTTTATGTTTTTATTTTTTCGGAAATTTTATTATTACTCTTTTCAATATTGGAAGAAAGCTTATACTGTGCAGTAACTTAACGTCAATAAGATGATTTTTGCTAATTTGGGTTCTACTGTTTAAGGTAGGTAAAAAGCTTTTTTACTGTCACTACAATAAATATGTCACTTGCAAAACCAATAGCAGTTTTTAGAATGACATCATAATATATATCACACGAGTGTTGTAAAGTACTTTGCAACACTAGTGCTGTAAAGTACTTTGCAACACTAGTGTGATATAACGCATTTTCTATGCTTGAAACCAGTGTGCTATTTGCTATTTTCACAAGTGGTCGTAGGAAAAGTAATTTTTTTATAACTTTAGAAAATACTTCGTTTAACAAGTCGCAAGAATCGCTAATATACCACCAACTTTCTGTTTCTAAAACGCGTCGAATTTCGTTTGACTCTGGCAGCAGTTAAATATTAGCGCCTTATCCCTTCTATAAAGACAATTTTATAGGCAAAAAAAAATTATAGAAAAAAAACTATTGAGAGTATCTTAGTAACCGAAGCATTATTAAATAAAAAGTACATATAAATTAATACATCTCCTTGCTTAAAAATTTAGCTTAGCGTTTTTGTTATTATTATTTAATTAATTTAATGTATCTATTAAATAAAAATAAAAGCAACGGCACACGGTGTTAATAAGCGATCACTCATCATACTTACCCTGCCCGACGTCCCTTGAGTTTAATAATCTTAGGTACGGTATTTTAACGTGGTATAGCCAATACTTAGAAAGATTACAAACTCAAGTCGAAAAATACTTTTTTTAATTTGCAACCAAAATTTATTTGTTTTATTAGAAAAAAAAGGAAAAAACAAATGAATAGTGCTCAGATGTTTCAATTACTTTTCTCAGTAAACCATAAGTTAAAAAAATCATACAGGATGAGCTAAATAACAACACATAGGCAATGTGAGGAAAAGAGGCAATCTAACTAAATCCTGGCATGTAAACATGTGTGGCTAATACTGCTTGTTTTGTTATTCTATTACTCGTCGATGCCGATGTACCAAAACTGCTTGCTCAGGCAGCATATTGTAAAAAATCGAATAAAAACTATCAAATACGTAAAAATACAATGTATTCAAAAGATACATTTACAATAACACACAAGTTGTGGTGGAGCTGACTGTAGCGATATTTTAAAATATTTAGTTTCTGAATTTAATTAGTAAGGGTACGATTGTATTTAAGTATTTTTAGATTATACAGGGTGTCCAAGAGTATGTAAGCAAATCTTTGGATTAATATAGAACACATTTAAATAATGGAACAAGTTCCTATTAAAAAAAGTCAAACCCCCTTCTTACAGAAATATGTGCCTCTGAAGGACGCCGCTAAAATTCGGGTTTCTCAAATAACTTTTATAAAACTTGGTATAATGAAGTTTTTTTATATGATAAATACAAGTTAGGATTGCTTTAAATGGTATGCTCGTAAAAATCAGTTTTCATTAATTCGCCAGGGGCGGACTAATCATTACACAATAGAATTAATTATCTTTACACCCTTTATAATAAAAAAAAGGTATTCCTGTTTAATGTCCATAAATTAAGGCGTTTTTACAAAAACAAGTTTTTGTTTAGTGGGGATATCCTAAAACTCTAGGCTATTCTGTGCAAATGGTACTAAAAACTTATTTTCACGACTCTTAAAAATCATTTTTGCAGCATTTTAAAGAATCCCATAATCTTTGATAATTAGAACTCGAAAATGCATAAAATAAGAGGAAGCCTATATCGAACCGACAAACATAGTTATCAAATACAAGCCTTTTTAACCAAAAAGATGTTTATCTCGAATACGCTTTACTTAATTGATATTGGACATATATATCCATTTTCTAGCTAACGATCTAAGCTATTTTTATTCTTTTATTATACAGGGCGTAAAAATAATTAGTACTATTGTGTAAGAGTTAGTCCGTCCCTGGCGACGTAACGAATGCAAATGTTTTTCAAGGGCACCATTTTAAAGTTAAGTCCTAACAAGGATGTATTTCATTATACTTAGTACTATAGAAGTTATTTAAGAAAAACCGATTTCCAGTGGCGTTTTTAAGGGCCCATATCTCTGTAAAGAGGGGCTTTAGGAAAAAAATGTATAGGAACTTGCCACATTATTTTCAAATTTTCTGTATGATTCCAAGGGATTGCCCACATACTTTTGGACACCGTGTATACTTTTATTTATTATATTCCAATGTATTATTTTTAAGAATATGGCTTTAAAATTAATATATTTATTTGACTTGCCAGTTTGGTACATACAATTAATACTTTTAAGGCGCTTATTACTTATATAAAGAGTGATTTTAAAGTTTTTAGCTAGGTTAGCAGCGCGGCTCTACAAAATTACCCTTAAGGTCTGGCCACACATAACCACAACGAGCCCACAGCCGTGCGTCTCGCTGGTGAAATATAAGGAGATTCTGGGCAATTTAATATTAAACTTGCAACTTTTCACTATCGTAATACAAAGTTCCGAAAACACGTTAATAAAAATTATTCATCTTCTTTTAATTTAGCTTTAAGAAAACCGCTGCTCATGGTTACTCAACAAAATATGAGAAGATTTTTACATAATATTTATTTAAACTAAAGTAAAATTTTCTATAAATTGTCTTGCAGCAACTCCTATTATGGATTATGAATTCGTAACAAACATGAGTATAATCAGGGTAACGGACAAGAAATAAAAATGTCTTGAAAAGATTGGGAAGCACTATTTAGAAAGCATATTAAGAAACTTAGTTTTCAAAAATCTAAAGCAAAAAAAATTTTGTCTTTAATAAAATTGCATGAATATGAGTCTATATTAGTAAGCTTTAAATCACATCTGATCGGTAAATAAACCTTTACAAATAAGGAAACACAGTTTTACCTATACTACACTCAAAGTTTGAATAAAAAGAAAAAGAGCTTAAAAAGAAAACAGGGTAGTATGAAAGTTTTATTTAAACAAGTATAGATACAATAATAAAAGACTCAGCTTGACAAAAATGCTTTTTATATTTTTAAGGGCATGAAAAGTGATTTTAAATTTTTTCAAATTAATCAGCCCCACTTTTCTTTGTCATTGTGAATCCGGGCTCGGTGCTGCTTCGGTGCTGCTTCGGTGCTGCTTCGGTGCGGCCTCGGTGCGGCAATGTGTGGCCAGACCTTTACGCAGCAATAGAAGGCTGCTTCGATCGAGCCGCGCTTTTAACCTTGCTTAAAATCGCTCCAGCATAAACACAGCATAAGATATTATTAGATTATCTCCTTAATTAAAAATATTTTACTAACCTTGTCTTAATTTTTGGTCATTATCATAAGCAATAATTTTGCAAGTTTATGTGTACAGTTTAAGTATTACCCTGTACATACAGGGTGATACTTAAACTGTACACATAAACTCGTGAAATTATTGCTTAAGGCACTAATAACACAAATTACTGCTTTGTTTATTTTTGCTTTAATAATAACTAATACTAGCGCGATATGTATATTTGCCGTTAAATAATTTGAGTATTCTAAAATCCTTAGTTAATAATAAATAATAAAGAAGCGTCATCACCACTCATAAGGGGTTGTGGCAGAACAATATTTTCTATTAATTTTTTGGCAATAAATTAGTTTTTTGTTTAAAGTAATTGTTTTCCTACAGTTTTTCTTACCCTCAACCTCTACCTCAAAATATTATTTTTATTATTAATTTCCAAATCCTATTACTTTGCTGATAACTTATGGTTGAAGACCATGACAAAACCTCATGTTTAATTTGACCTTTAAAAAAATATAGAAAAAGGTATGAAAAACATTAAATGAAAATAAATATTGAAAAATGCATATTAGGGTAATAGCTTGATCAAACTTTTTAGAACACAAGAATATGCGATTTATAAATTAAAAAAACATTGTTTGCCAGTCGGGCTGTGGAGGATTTATCGCTTTTTTATAGGTACTTCCATGGCTTCTGCTCTAAAGAATTGTCCAGTATAATTCCTTCACTCACGGCCCTAACAGAGAAACTCGTGATGCCGCACATATGCATCCGTATAAGGCCCCGAATTTTTCACTTTGTTTGTTCTTTTACGTTTGACGTTTCTAGAATGTGTGCCCTACTGCCCGCGGAGTTCTTTCGTTCCCCAAATCTTCAAGTATTAAGTCCCTTGTCAACAAACTCCTCTTACCTCTCTTAAGACACCCACGGTATGTTAGTATTTAAGCTTTTAGCCTTTGTTGATTGTTCAAAGATACAAAAAAAAATTGCCCCCTAATGTTGCATTTAAATGAAATATACCCGTTCACATTATAAATATTCCACATTTGAAAATAAAAATTGCAAAGATTAAGAGGTATTTTATTTTACTACTAAGCTCTTTGATGATGATAAGTATAGCTGGATCTTAACAGTTACTAATGGTTGGTAACTAGTAAATCTGCTAATTCTAAATTCTTCTGGGGGACCAAATGTAAACACATAATTTGAGCCAACCAAAACAATCTTGGCTCCACTTGACTAATCATACCATAGGACATGTTTGCCATACTAATGGTGTGTGAAAATTAACTGGTTTAAAATTGTATTGAGGCCAAATGGAAATATAAAATATTTCGGTATTCGTAAATTATTATTAACAAAACTGGTAACAGTATAAGAAACAAATAAAATTAGTAAAACTAAACTAAAAAAATCTTTTTAAGCCCCGTAAAATAAAATTTTAATATTTTTAAATCGCAATGTATTTTGTTTTAATTTGATATTAGCACAGAAAATATATCCTAAATATTGTTTGTTTATAACCAGTTTTAAATCTTGATTTAGGTGAAAAGAAAAAATATTTTCAAAAAACTATATAAACTCCCTCTTACCTCGCTTAAGACACCCACGGTACGTTAGTATTTAGGCTTTTAGCCTTCGTGGTTTGTCCAAAGATTTTTAAAAAATGATTTAGGATCAAAGTCGCATTGTTTAAACAATTCCATCTATTTTTAAATTCAAACTGATTTCTTTGTCTGCGACTATAATTTTTGTTTATACAAAAAAGACCAAAAATTACCCCCTTTCTAAAATCTGAACGGTTTGGTATATTCTAATAAAATTTGAAACAAGAGTTTTAAGTAAATTCTTTATTTTTTGACAACTTTAAATGCCACAGTGACAGCTGGACGCCCTATTAGAAAAAAAAACGGAAAGAGGGGTCTTGTAGCATTTTAAATCTTCTGACAAGTACTTTATAACCCCAAAATATGAGGTAAATTCCTCTTCCTACTACAAAATGGCGGAACTTTAATATCACATAAATACCAAATTAAAATAACATTTCCGCCATTAATAACGTTAGATATAATACATGTGGTCTTATCCTAAAGCTTAATGGTAATGGTGAGAAAATATACAAGGTGACATTTTAAAAAGCATTATTATTATTATTAAAAACAGCTTGTCTACTTAAGTTCGCACCATATGGAAAACTTTTTATTAGTAATTTTACGAAAAAAAAACTTTACAAAAGTTCTACATGGTCTAAATCCTAAAATGCAATTATTAGATATTTATTTTTTTTTACTAAACGAGATACCCTCAAAAACATGAATTTTACTTAAAAGAAAATTACCTTTATTTTTATAATATTATTTAATAAAGTACCTCCATTTTGTAGTAAGGTAATGTATTAAATTAATATTTTAGGGCACATCATTTTAAAGCTTTCCATTTTTATTAGAAAAAATATTCCAAAAGTGCTCCCAGCAGTAACATTGATATGTAAAGTAGTCAATAATATGTCCACACCTTGCTCTTATACTAGGGTTCCAAATTTTTTAAAATATGCCAAAATGTTCAGATTTGAAAAGAAAGGTCCTCACTGTATAGAAGAATTAGGCATAGTTTACAAAAAGAACTCCATAAACGAAACGATTTTTTTTAGGATTTTGGCCTAAAGCTCTTGACCTAGATGGTTGTTTTTACAAAAATGCCATGCTTTAAATAATTTTTTAGTTTAAATCTATGGATAAGAATGGTGTAAAATTGAATAATTTTTATTTAGGTATTTTATGTAAGCTTTCTACCCAAATAAACTGTGAGGGATATTTAATCTCCAGAATCCCTCTGCTAAAAAAATAGTGTATTAATCGACCTTATCAAAATAAAACGACAATAAATTTATAATAAAAATTTAATATATTAATAACATATAAATTTTTACTCAAATAAATATGGTAAAATAGCCAAAGCTTATATACTTAGTTATCGATCTAGCACAAGTTCTCCACTTTTAACTAAGATAGAAAGTCCAAGCTCCGGTAAAACACTTCCGTTGCACAACCAGGCAATATCTTAAGGGACTGGGCATTTATTATGATTAAGTCTAAAATAATGATTATAAAGAGTACGATGTTAAAACAAAGTGAAATAGCATGGCAAAATTTGCTTTAAAGATATTTTTTAAAACAAGTAAATTAGGTATAACTAAATTCATTACAAAGTTAGGATTGATAACTTTACGTTTAAAAAATTACCCGACCTAATTGCCGACTCGTCTCTAAAGCTACTAAAATTAAAAATTTTCAAACCCTTACTATTTTAACATGCTATAAATATCTATTTTTTTTCTACCAAATTGCATATTTTTTGAAACAATTTATAAATTTATCATAACTCTTTACAGGACCGCTTATGTGTAGGTATTTGACTTTCAAACAACGATAATATTTCTTGTGTTTATAATAATAATTATTTTCGAAAGCACTTAAAGACGTTAATTGCATTTACATCTTGACAGTTTCTTGTTTGGTGGGTTGTCAGCATGGGTTAAGGTGAGAAAGTTGTTAATATGAATTATTCAGGACTCCAAGCTCTTATAGAACGACGTCTTCAGTTAATTGGATATAAGCCTTGATTGCACGATACAGATTATTTAAAATTTTCGATCAATAGTCATTAGCATGCATTGTGAGAAACAGTTTTGGAGAGGTTGCCTTCTTTTACTCAGATTTTAATTGGAAACTGCGAAATAAAAGGCTGTGGGTAATACTTAAAATTTATTTTAAAGTGTTTTAAAAATTAATATTATAATAAATATGTTATTTATAAGAATCGTTTTAGTAAATAGATTTTAAAATTGATTAGTACCCTGAGACAGATGCATACGTTGAAATTTTAAAATCTAAAAAACTGTTTATTCCGTTAGGTGACGTATGATAGTTTTTTTGTTATCTTGGTACTTTTTACCGAGTACCGAGGCGCATATTCTGGCGGATATATAGACGTAGGGAAAGTCGCGAGGCCTCTTTTCTTTCGTTTTTCGTTTAAAAGGGTTTTATTTTTCATAAAAATAATGTTTTGGTTAGCTCTAGTTATACAGAGTGTCCTCTATAATGGTAGTATGTAGTAATGCGTAGTATATCTAAAACCTGGGACATGGGACCCACACCAAATTTATACCAGATGCTAGTGGTCTTGGAAAAAAACGTTGGTGAAGAAAATTTTAATTTAGAAATTTACGAAGAGAGTTGGTTTTTGAATAACCACCCACTTCCCAGAAAAAAATCAGGTTTTAAAATTAAATCCTCTGTATTTTTTTCGTAAATTTAATCAAATATTTGTCGACAAATTCCAAATTTTGCTAAAATATCTACCTTTTTTAATAATTAGAGGCATCTACAAATTTTGCAAAAAAAAATGCGGATTGAAAATATTTTAACTGGCTATAATAGTTTTTTAAAAATATAAATATATATATATTTTTTAAATTTAGAACTTGTCGATAAAATTTGATTTAATTCAATCCCATGAGTAATAAAAAGACACTTTATGCATGTGTTACATACTATATTTTTCCACGACCGTATAAAAATTTCCCAAAATACCATTTTATACATTGTGATATTTATCTAAACTTATTTATTTTAATTTTTGCAGCACAGCCATTATATTGCAACAAAAATCATAGCCTTCCCATTTTTTAAGGGACAATTATTCTCTTCATAAATATGCATTTTTTATTTAATTTTAGAATGGTGTATGTACTTACTTTTGTAGAAATAATACTGGTTTCCGATATAAAAAAAGTGTCAACAGTATAATATACTGCAGTGAGAAAAAGTATATGTCACCCTAGTGTTGCAAACTTTTTAATTGTTTTTATATTTTTTTCTAAAATGATAAACAAACTTTAAATTTAGTTTCTGGTAAATAATTTGTGGTCGTAGAAAAATTAGTGTACATTACTTGTGTGAAAATGACTTTCTTAAGCTGGTTTTACACTTATCAAACTTTTATCAAATAAGTTTGATTCAAAAAAGGAACGTGTTCCAATCCTTTAAACAAATTTGACAAGGCGACCTTGAATTTCTTTGATATCTAATTTTCTGTTTTAAATTGTCAAAATATTTCCTAACTTCGAGACAAATCTTCAAAGGGTAATTTCTTATGATATTTTATGAAAAAAAAGTTTCTATAAAGATATGTCTGGATTTGCTTCGTTTTTAAGATACAGGGCGTTAAAGTTTTTTAAAAAAATCGATATTTTATAAATATCACAACAGCCAATAATATTTAAAAAAAAATTACGCGACTTGCTTTTCATTAAAAAAAAATGTATTTTTTCCTATAAACTTTTAAAAATAATTAACGCCCTGTATCTCAGAAACGAAGCATCTCCGGACATATGTTTATAGAAACTTTTCTTCATAAAATGCAATATAAAATCGCCTTTTAAAGTTTAGTACCGTAGTTAGAAAATAACCATTATTTTAATTTGAAAACCAGTCATTTTTAAGCCACCCTATACATCCAACGTTCAAATATTTATGTTTAAATGTATTTTCTTATCAAGCAGTACTTTTTATGAAAAGACAATTTTTTTGTAAAGTAAATAATTAAGAAGTTTCCCATTTGGTAAGAACTTCCGAAGACCCCCTGTATACAGGGTGGCGCACCACAAATGCCTCGGTCTATAATACAAAAACGGTAATACCTTTTTAAATATTTTTACAGGCATATGTGGGTATATTGAAAACATAATTTAAAATTATAGGGAATTATACAGGGTGCTCAAAAAAAAGATACATATCAAACTTTTTTAATGGAACACCCCGTATATTAGCTTATTTTTGGATTCTAGGAATAAAAATAAGGTAAAAATTTGATTGAAAAAAACATAAGTTTGATCTGGATCTTTTTTTTTTTTTTTTTTTTTGGAGCATCCTGTATAATTCCATTTAATTTTAAATAAAGCTCCTAATATAACTACATATGCCTGTAAAAAAATATTTAAATAAAATATTACGGTTTTTGTACTATAGACCGAGGCGTTTGTGGTGCGCCACCCTGTATAATATATTTGATAGACGATATTGCGACATAAAGACCCAGAAAATTAAATTTTAGTTAATATGCCTTTTAATTTATTTAAGAATTTAATACTAATATCCCTTTTCTAATTAGGTAAGATTAATTTTATTTTTATTTTTGTAAGGTAAGCAATACTACCTACTCCTAGGTTTTTTCTGTTATTTAGTTAATACATTTTGTTGTCTTTTTGTTTAAAGCTATAATTAAATTTATATGTAAAGTAGAACAATATACTTCTGTATTAACTTTTAGTAAAAAATCATAGAATGTGTTATATGAGGACGCTTGTTTTAAAGTTTTCACACTCTTATATTAGATTGTTATATAATATTTTATAGAAAATGAACAAAGAATACTAACATTGAATGTAATACATTCTTTCATAACTTTAAACACTTGTGATTTATTAAGCTTCATCTCTGAAAAATATAACTATTGAGACATTTATTTTACTGTTGTATTAACCAAAAGTATAAATGGAGATTATGGCCCCTTCCATAGTTTTTGAAAAGGCCAATATTTTTTGCCGCAGTCATCTCAGAAGCGTAATATGTATATCCTTAATAGTTTTGTTAATATGAAACTCTTAAACTTAAAAAAATGTTAATTACGTATATTGTAGGAGTTGTAAGCAGTAAACTTACTTCCAAATCTAATAACTAATTTGCAAACCACAGAATTAACTTAACAAACTGATTTTTATATTTATTTGTACGAAAAATAATAAGGTAGTTAAGGCGGATGTGAATTTCTGTACACTCGATGTAAAGTAATTCAATTTATTTAAAATTTTCTTAGAAACAGAAATCCTTTTAAATCGTTTGATTTTTAATATTTTAAGTATAAACTTATGGTTCCAAAATTTATGGCTGCAATTATATTAGTATATTTTTTGCTTATTTTTTTAACCACTTTACAAGAATAAAGCAATAGCAATTGATCGAAGATAGCCAAATAGTAAAAACAGGTTATTTTTACAACGACCCAACTCTTTGTCCCCTTAATAGCACAATATATCCTATTAACTTTGTGGCGTTTGGTTATATTACATTCTGTGGCCCGGCACAACGTCTGGCAGGGTCGTGCTGCTTTAACAAAATAAACTTTTAATAATATTTTATTTAAAAATGGTTTACTTTACATACATGGTGAAAAAATCGCAGAATAAACGTATTAGGGCTCGTATTTTTGAATAAGGGAGTAGAAAATTGCTATGGAAGGGGTGTTTGTTTGTCTTTTTCTATTACTTTAAAAAGTAGTGGCGAGCTGGTGTAGGGGCTAACGTACGCAACGCAACGCAACGATCCGGGTGCGAATCTCGGTTTACTTCACCGGGTTTTTTAATAGCTCGTCACCTCACAGATGGTAATGGTAGAGCCTCTGTGTAGTATTCTGCCAATCCTAGGTAGTACTTATTTTAAAAATAACGCCCGTGGTGGCACTACCGCGTTATCTAAAAGGTGCTGTCAAATGCAAAACTGCATCTTTCAGTGCTTTTATAACGTTGTCGAAACAAAGTAAAAAAATGGGTTAAACATTCAATAACCCGGCACTTACGGTACACTGGTATTTAGGCATAAGCCTTCGTGAGATGTCACAAAGATAAAAAAAGGTAGGAGATTGGAAAAGATAGAGAATAATTTTCTCTTGAGGAGCTTTCTATTCTCTTAATGTCGAAAATCGGGCTCCAGTTCCAATTGAGACACCGATGGAAAGCAAAGCGCGCACAAATTCAAAAAATGTTTTTACGCGTGTTTTCAATAGCATAAAACTTATAAATTGGAGCAAACGTAGACTAATGGATATTATAGAATAGTTGTAGTCACTAAGTCCATTTTGCCCCTGGCGACGATGGCAAAGGCCTATAGATCTTTAATATAATAATTTTATTAAATTTGCAACTAAATCATTTCATTTTTGCTTTAAAAAATTGTATGCTCTGCATTTTTATATTTTGCTCGCAATTTTTACTCCGCGTCTCTTATCCTCCTATTTATGTAGTGGCGTATCATTTCTTTTCTTAAAAAATATTTACCCCAAAACCCTTATGTACGACTTTGGTAAAAATGTATTTTCTTCTGGTATGTTAAAAAATGTCTTCTGATGCATAGGAGATGTCTTCCAAATTTTTTAAAAATATTTTAATTGGTATAAAAGTTAAAGTAAAAAAAAAACGATAATTTTTAAAAAATTTAACACCCTGTAGCTTAAAAACTAAGACGTTTAGGACATATGTTCATATAAGGATTTTTCTTATTTTTTATTGTAGAATCATCCCTTAAAGTTTGTCGGTTAAGTTACTGGGCACCCTGTATATGAAATTAGCATTAACAGTCCCGTGTCAACAAACTCCCTCTTACCTCGCTTAAGACACCCACGGTACGTTAGTATTTAGGCTTTTAGTCTTCGTGATTTTTCCAAAGATTTAAAAAAAACTGGGTAATTTTACCTAATTTGTTATAAATCTAATTATTTTATTGGTATCTTTACTTAAGCAGAAAAACCTTTTAAACAAATATTTTATTATTATTTAAACTTTAAGCATATTATGATCACATTTTGTGTAGTTATGGAAGATAGGATATACAGTGACCGCCAGAAATGTTAAACCATATGGCAAACTTTTTTATTTTGGATTTCTCAATAAATTTTATTTCTAATAAAAATCTCTGCATACAGCAAAACTCACAAAGCACTGATCAAAATTTAAATAAACCATAGCGCATACGAGGTAGGTGCAAATTAACGAATTTTTAAACCAATAGAAAAATATTATCTGGAAATCTTGTTTAGAATTAAAAGTTATGTCATATTTTGAAAGCAGAGTCAAAAATTGGAAGAAAAACTTACTTTTCCAACTTACCCCGTATAAAGATTAGATCAAACTGAATTAACTACCGTTAATTATTTCTATTGTCTTTAAATTTCGAAAAATATAAAGGCTTTGTTACTCTTAAAGCATTTAGGTACATTTGGATCAATTGAAAAAACAAACGTAAATTTTTGGTTTAATATTTGGTTATGTATATGTATATAATCAAATATCTAAATGTACTTAAATGCTTTAAGAATAACAAAGCTCTTAATTTTTTTTTAAATTAAATGGTATTAGGGATAATTTATGGCAGTTAATTTAGTTCGATCTAATCTCTATACGGAGTAAGTTGGAAAAGTAAGTTTTTCTTCCAATTTTTTAATTTTGAAGAAAATGGCGTTTAAAAAGATCTTGTAGAGTTTAAACCCTAAAAATATACAGGATATTCCATTAAAATTATTTCATAGTTTTCATATTTAAAAGTTAAAACTTCAAAACACTATCGGTTAAACACAAGGTAGTATTAAAAATGACTTTAGAAGGTAGTGTCTTTTAAAAGAACTAATTTATAACTTTTATATTTTTGCTTGCTTTTTATTTGTTTTCTTGTAAAACCCCATACTGTGCGGTCATTCGAACATTTCCAAGGTATATAGGAAATTTTATATAAGAAATAATTTGCAGAATTTAGGTCTTTTAAAATATACAGGGTATTCAATCTAAATTATCAAGGGTGCTATTATATTTAAAATTAGCATCTGATAATACAATTTAACATCAATAAATTTGAAAATTATACGTTTTTACTAAAGGAAAAAAATGTTTGTTTCTACCGAAGCGAATAAAATGCTGGTTAGTAATTTAATAATAAATTTATCTAAGAATCAATTTAAACATCCTGTTTTAAATCAAATCATATATTATTACTTTTTTCCTTAACCTTTATCATTGCTGTTTTGGCATTGACGCAGAATCTTTATATTGCTAACTGTTACCTTTAAAATAAAATTTTAATATTAACCTAAATAAATACCTTTAATGCAGTTAGTGCATTGATTTTACAGGCAGTGTGTGTTTAACCTCTAGCGAAACATCATTTATGCTTTAACTTAAATTAAAGTTATTTGACAACTATGCACCTATTTACTTAATAGATTAGCAAAGCAATTATAAACAAGAGTAAAATGTTACATTATTATAGCTCATCCTTTTAGGCGAGTGCATGAAACCTGAGCAAAATTTATGGAATAGTTGCCTTCAAGCCGGTTGACGCGTGTCTGGCTTAATTATAATGGGGAATATTCATAAACGGGAACTAGTGAATGGGGAAAATTTAATTAAAATGGCTTGTTACTATAAGAACGTTGAGCACATAAGTGAAGTTGTGTGTTCTGCCAGGGTGTGTATAATTTATTAAAAAAGTAATTAGGTGCCCCTGTGTAATATTCATATTCGAGATATTAATTTTACTAATTGAGGTTGGGAAAGAACAAAATGTAATATAAAGTTATAGTTTTATAAAAGTAATAAAATCTATACCAGCAAGTTTTATTTAGGTAAATTTACTCAAAAAAAAAACGAAACAAAATGCAGAAAGTGCGACTAATAAATGCGCAACATGCAACATACATGGTAAGGTTACTACCGCGCTTACACATTTACCACATAAAGCATTTTAAAATAATAGCTACCCTCTGTATCATGGTACATTACGCTAGAATAATGCATGTGTTGCGCAAAAGCAGCTGCCTGCGACATTTTGGACAGTCTTGCCGTACTATGTATTGCCTATTGTAGGGGATAATTGATTATTTCATAAATTCTATTACTTTTGGTTTAGCCAAAAACGACCTTAACTGTTTTATTTTAAATTAGACGCCCGCTATATTTTTACTAATTTGAATGTAAAATAAAATATCAAATACAATGACACTTTTTTAAGACATTCAAAATTAAAAATCTAAAAATCAAAGTCTTAGAAAGTAAAAAATAATTTACTATTATTTAAATAAGTAAAAATGTCGGGTGTCTTATTTAAAATAAGAATGTCAAAATCCTTTTCAGCTACACCGAAAGTAATTAAAAAACATATGAATTTTAGAAACGATGCACATTTATGTTATATACATTTACATACATACGTACCAAATTTAATTAAACCACTGGTTAGTCCTTTAGGATGACATAACAACATACGTACTCTTTGGTATCACTGGACCCACTTTTTTTGCAATAACATGATAAGCCACACAGCCACAAAAATCTGTTTTATTCTTCAATTTATTTGATAAATAATATGCTAAGCCACAATAAAAACGTTTAAAGTATTGTTCCTAAACCTAATTAACTAATAAACAAATATTTAAGATTATGTTATGTATATTTAATTCTACACATTTTTTTTATTTAAAAATTTTATAACTTCGTATTTTTTATGTGTAGCTTATCATGTTATTAAAATAAGTACTTTATTGGAACACTTTGAACTTTATATTTGTAAGGGAAGGGGATAACACTAATCAAGTAAATTTTGACACAAAAATGTGTCCACCCAAAGATGAAAATATACGTGTTGTAGGTTTTTTTAGAAATGTACAAATAACAGAATTATACTGGTGGCATATTGTGAACACCTAGTATAAAAAGTATACATTTTGGGAATTTTAAAAATATACATTTTTGGGAATTTTAAAATAAGTATACATTTTAATTAGTTTACTTAACATTGGGAAATTTGCTACATAAAAATATACGTGAGGTGTCAAGGTCTTAAAAGTATAAATTAAACAATTTTCTAGGTTACTCTTATAATAATAAAATAAAAACATTAAACAAACTGGGTAGCGTAGAAATGCAAAACAAACACTGGAAAATTTGATATTTAAAGAAGAGAGAAAGAAATTAAAAAGGGATTTTTATCAGATAAGAAGTAGTTAGTGAAGTCAAGTATAAAGCTAAAGTTGTAGTTAAGCCCCGTACGGGCTATCCCTAGTGGGGGTATGCCCGTACTAAATTTAGTTAGTCAAATAAGTTAAGTTGGTTTTAAAAAAATGCAAAGTTAGTACCGATGGTCCACCGGTCTAATTCTGTTATTTGTACATTTCTAAAAATATATTAAATCTATTTGCCCAGTGACGTAAAGTGACCCTATATGTAAATTTCAAAATTATACGTCACAATATTTTATAAAAGTTATTAAAGTGCACTCTATTAATATTCTCCCAATTAGGAATTTAGTCAGTTACTAATCAATACTAGCAAATATTTGCTATCCATATTTCGCATACCTATAAGGTAATTCGTTAATTTTATAATTAAATAAATAAAGGTGCCCAAAATATACAAGGGCCAGAGACTTCTTGCAAAGAACGTCGCCCTCCCACCTAATCTTTCTTTTATTAAAAAGCTAAGAGTTTTGGATTGGTCGTACTCTCATCATCAGGTATCATAAAAAATTTTGGTAATCCTATAAAGTGTTCACTTTTGCCTTCTGGCAAGGTTTTTTTTTTAATTTGCCTATTTATTCCACCGCTAAAAGTGGACTCCCAGCTTTTTATCTAAGACGTAAGCGTTCCCTATAAAATATATATATTTTTTAATTTACAACGTTGGCAAGGGTTATTTGTAACTGCAGTACAACGTAACAAAATTATAACTTCCATTGATAAAAGTTGTGTAAAAAATATGTGTACACTTTACACTTTTTGTAAAAATCAGTTGTATTTTTGTCATACCCGACTGGCTTAACCTAACAAACGTCCAACGTTGTATTTTCAAAAATATTTTTTCAGTCAATTTTTTAAAAAAATTTTCAGTTTATTTTTAACCCATTTTAACACGTATTTTTTAGCATTTTCTTGCTTGTATGATTATAAGACAATGAAATATAGGTGTAATGCTTTATTTTGCATTACTGTTTTATATTTATCAAAAGCTGGACACTTATCTATCTCCCCCTTGCTCTTAATAATTGTTTAGTCAAGTTGACAAGTTATTTATTCCATTGCAAAACCATAGAATTTCTAAGAGGCTCGGCAAGTAATTAAAATTTTAATACAACCGGATAGATTTAACTCGTATTATATTAGTAGTTGCGAATAAATATCCTCAACAAAACGTATCATTTGCGCTAACTTATGCAGTACTTCTTTCAACTCGATGAATTTATGCTTGCAGGCTATCATAACTAACTACGTAATTATCATTAAAATCTGTTTGGGAAAGCTGACTGAAGTAATTATAATTAATATTATTTAAATGCATTTCCGCTGAAAAACGGTGAAAAACAGTGTTGCGAGTTTCAAAAACAATCAGCTAAGTAATTTACATTTAATTTCATTTAATTAGAAGTAGTTTCAATACAAAGAAGGCGATTATACTGCGAGGAAAATAAAAATAAATTACAGTCGGCGCGCATACAAAAATCTTATTTAGAACCCGTCTAGAGCTTTTCCAGTGGGTTTATAAATTTATAAGCCAGTCCAATTAAACTGTACTTAATAAGCGTTGTAAAAGGCCATACTGTGTTGTTAATGTTTAATTATCAATTATTTCTCGAGTATCACGAAGTCGGTTTCAGGATTTCCTTATTAAGAAAGAGGAGAGAAACATTTCGATAACATGTGTCCTGTCTATAAGGTAGCAAGTAATGGATCGCTTTTAATACATTAAATATGTAGGTATATTTTATAATATGTACCGGGTGTCACGTTATAAATTTACCTACCTCGATTAATCTAAGTTTTAAATAATAAATCACACTTTTTTAATATCAAGTCTTACAAACACGATAAAAGGATATTTTTGTTAAAGCGGCACTATTTATTGTATTATTATAAAAAAAATATTGTTTACTCTAAAAAAACTTTTCTGAAAAGTACCACATTATTATGTCTATCTTATTTTTTAATATCGTCATACAAATAAATTTATCTAAAGGAGTAAACTGTTTCTATAATCTGCCGTAATATAATAAAAAGAATTTCGGACTTCCCTTGTCTTTGGTAATTTATTCACATAACATTTTGGCCAGTACTATCTCTGTCCGTTCTCAAGCGTAAACTGTTTACACTTGAGAACGGACAGATATATTACTGCCCGAAACATTGTGTGAATAAATTTATAAAAAAATGGAAGTCCGAAATTATTCTTTTACTACTAAATCATTGTCTACCACATTCAGACAGCTGTTGTATAATACTTTATGGAAATTAAAAGTTAATATTCCTAATCGCGTGCACAAAGTTGAACTTTTCGAACGGTATATCACGTTAGAAAATGTAATTGGTTGTTAGAGCAACGACAAATAAATAAACGTCAAAACTGACAAATACTATTTAACATTAAGAGATAATGAAATAAAAATAAATATATGTTTTGTTTGTACTCTTGTAAGATACTCATGGAATAAATATTTACAACAGTTGCGCAAAGAGTCGCACTTGTCGGCTTATGTCGGGTTTATATTGGCACTGCTCCAGCGATAAGCGTCGAGGGAATGTCGCTGGTCGTCGTGTATTGGTAAAATATTATTTTAGTTATTTTCTTGGTTTCTTTCAAATTACAACTGATGAATTTAATGACAAAGCAGTTGTCACTTATGGAAAATCCAAGGCTACGATTATTAATTAAAAAAATAAGAAACAACATTCAAGACCTTAATAAAAACAGAGTCATCGACTCCATTCTTATTAAGGTTTGTATCTTAAAAATTAATAGCTCACGACTGATGCTTTCAGTTTGAGATGTCATTGTAATTTTTCCGGTGTATCATTTACAAAAATAAAAAAATTACTGAAGTGTTAATTTATAATTTGACGCAGTTATTTAAATAAAGGCTAAATCATGGCTTATTATTAAATACGTAACGATTAAAGTAGTTTCTTTTTTTTCCGATACATAAAAGAATGTGTCGACTAAAAATATTCTTCTCTCCCCAATGACGGCTTCTGCCATATATTTTTGTTCTTTTTAATTCTACAATAGACCAAAGCATTTAATATTCCTATATAAAATGTTGGAACAAAAATCATACTGACATCACTGGGCGTTAAAAGAAAGCTTTACTGACACAGCCAACCACAGGTAAGTTCCAAAATATATAGCTGAATAGGACAGAGAAGATAAAATACTTTATATTTAATTGACATTTAATCGATTTTCCGATTTATATTCAATCAGAGAAAAGTAACACAAGTTTTCTGTTTTTGCCATACCTAAAAAAAAGCAAAGCTAATAAATCCAATATATGAAGTCAGTTCAGTTTGTGCGTTTTAAGTACCGTTACACAAGAGATGTACGAACTCACTACGCCCTACGCCTGACAAAAAATTTTGCATTTAGAGATTCATCAAGACAAGTAGCTTGAATTTTTCTTAAATACTTGACTTGACTTGAAAACTCAAGCTTTTAAAAATTTGATATTTGACTTGACTTGATTTTCGGACTAAACTACTTGACTTGATATCAAGTAAAATCAAACTACTTGATATTACTTGATGGTGATCTGTGAGTGCGCATCGAAGCGTTAAAATGCGGGATTCACCGAGGTTAAATAGGTAATTCACACAGCAACGATGACGACGTGCTTGTGCTTTCAGCATTAGTAGAGCAGCGTTGTTTAAGAATAAACGGCTACCGCAAAAGAATTATTATGTCCGATTTAAGAAGTGATTTGTCAGAAATGGAGTCGGAACCTTTTCAAAGCAGCGGCTCAGAATATATCGTAGATGAAAAAGTGTCAGAATCTGATGACACCGAACCAGAAGAAGAAAGTGCAGGGTCGGCGCCATCAAAGGCAAAACGAATTACAGCTAATAAAAGTGTATCTAATAAAACGAAGAAAATTAAGGATTATTTCATAATCGAGCAGGATCCTAAGAGTAAGAAAAATACCGACAAACAAGGCAAATGTACCCTATGTGTCGTAAAAATACAGTTTTAAAAATGAAAAACTGTGGAACATCTTCACTAAGGAGGCATATGCAAGCTAAACACACTAGAGTCTACGAAAACATTTTTGGTAGATCCAGCCCACCTAATTCCGAGGTAGAAGCCTCTGCCAGTTCGAATAGGCTTAGCACAATTCCAAATTGGCTTGAGAAGGTAAAAAATTAATAATAATAATTAGATTTGAGCTAAAACTAAATAGTAAATAATTTTACAGGGTGGGCATTTTATTAGGGGCGTATGCATACCTCCTCCTCAAAAACTACAGGGTGTAGAAAAAAATAATTGTATAAAAGATTCTTGACAATCAAAAAAAAATTAAATTACTTATTAGAATTTTATTTATTCAGAGTGTCCAAAAACTGCTGCACCAGAATACTTCATTTGTTTTTTCCAACTTCATCCGTTTTTGAAAAATCTTGAAAAAAAACACATAAAAAAATCATGCTAGAAAAAAATCAAATGCCTAATTTGGATTCCTTGATCACGAAAACCCCTTAAGAAGTTATTTTTCTCAAAATTTGAATCAGTTCATTTCAACTAAACAAAAATGAGCAATTTTAATCTGGATTATAACAACTTGAGTTTGTTATCGTTTTATATGATTTCTGGATCAAAGATAACGAATCTTTCATTTTTTTTCTTTAACTTTATCCCTTCTAAAAAAATCTTTAAAAAAAAACAGATTAAGAATGATATGCTAGAAAAAAATGCTTAATTTGAATTCCCTGATCCCCAAAAACACCTTAAAAAGCAATTTTTTCAAAATCCGGATCAGTTCATTTTAAGCCACACTTATACAGTTCGCCACACGAGTCTTGCTATTCTTACACTTTTAATAATTTGGCAACAATACCTCCCTGCAAACAGAAACCCGGAATTCTTGTCATAGATGGGTGGTGGGTCTCGACGACCACCCATCTGTGACAAGAATTCCAGGTTTCTGTTGCAGGAGGTATTGTTGCCAAATTATTAAAAGTGTAAGAATAGAGGTCTCGACGACCACCCATCTGTGACAAGAATTCCGGGTTTCTGTTTGCAGGGAGGTATTGTTGCCAAATTATTAAAAGTGTAAGAATAGCAAGACTCGTGTGGCGAACTTTAGTTTTATAATATGTATTATTGTTATTATTATTATTATAATTATTATTAGATATTATAGGTTCCTTGACTTTAAAACATATTCTATATTAAAAGGTATAATAAATTAAAAATAATTATCGAGATAATTGATGATATAATTGTGTAGGTAATGATGTGTCATTTAAAATTCTGATTTTGAAGTCGGTGCAGCAGTTTTTGGACACCCTGCATTAATAAAACTCATCAGAGTATATTTACAAAAATCTATATTGACTTTAAGACATTCTATTCAAAATTGTGGGACATGCTATAAATTTTTTTGCATTTCTCGATGTTTTTGGGTCCAAATATTACCTGATTTGAAAGTAATAGTTAAAATATAAAAATTCAAAATGGCCAATCCAAAATGGCGGTTTCTTCGAATTTTAAGTTTAGAAATAAATTGACTCTTGGGGTTTTATTATATATAAGATAAAGCATTATGGCAGTAAATTTGGCAGCAGTTTTTCATTTAAAAGTGGGATATTATAACGTAAACATTCTTGCACCTTGCGCTGCATTTTACTAACTCCAGTTTTGTTTTTTTGCAGACCACTAGTTGTTCAGAAAACTTCCAACAAGACAAATTTCAAAAACTACTTGTAGAATATATAGCACAGAAGTATCTCCCTTTCAACTTTTTGAAGATGCTATAAGTGGAAAAATTTATAAATTCTTAAATCCAAAGGCAACTCTACCTGGTCGGAATCAAATGAAATCTTTGACATTAAAAACATTTGCAGCAGCGCAGCAAACAATTAAGTCATTTTTGAAAACCTGCAATTCAAAAATCTCGTTCACAATTGATGGATGGTCTTCTTTTAATATGAAAGGGTACTATGGTATTACCGCCCATTTTATCGATAAAAATTGGAAACTTCATTGTATCCTTCTAGATTTTATGCCAGCACATGGGCAACATACTGGTAATGCAATTGCAAAGCTATTTTTCGAAGTATTACAATTCTACGATGTTACAAAATGCGTACAAGGTATTACTACCGACAATACAAATAGTAATTTTACGTTCATCAAAGAACTTAAAACACATATTTCTGAAATCGATACAAAAAATATCCACTTTGTATGTTTTGCACACATCTTAAACTTGGCAGCTAGAGAATTTATGAAAATCCTTGATTCTGAGGGTGAAGAAACCGCCAACATTTTGACAGATATATCAGATGATGATGATGATGACTGCCAAGTTCCGCACTCTTCTGTAAGAAAAATCCATTCCCTTGCTAAAAAATTAAAAAACTCTGAACATTTACGTAAAGACTTTGACAAATTTTGCACCACTTTAAACCTGAAATTTACTATGCCAAAACTTGATGTCATAACAAGGTGGAACTCCACGTTCGACATGTTGAGATGGAGTCTAAATATGAGAAACGCACTTAACATCCTTTGTGATAATGTAGAAAATTTAAAAACTTTAAAGCCAACCGACACAGAATGGTCGTTAATGGAACGAATTTGCCAGTACCTTAATGTTTTTAAGAGTATTTCTATAATTTTAGAAGGTGAATCATATGCTACTTTACCCATGGTAATAATCGGCATTAATATGTTGCTGGATAGACTAGAATCGTGGGCAATGGAACTTGACAATAAACCTGATCGAGATGAAATCGATGAAAAGATTATAAATAGTATTCAAGCGGCAAGAGACAAAATCATTAAACATTACGAACGAACTAACTGGATGTACTGTGTTGTCCTGATTTTGGACCTCCGACATAAAGTGGAAACATTCTGCAATACAAGTTGGGGAAAGGAGTTGCAGTTAGAAGCAATTAAATATTTTGAAGATATTTTTAAAGCACAATATTTTAGGGCTGACTCTCTGCAAATTTCTGAACCATCACTTCAAGTAGCAGCATCTTCAAACCCTAGTAAAAATAGTAGTGTCGAAAAGTTTGAAATAGATCTACTAAGTTTGTTTAATAAAAACCTGCCCATAATGCAGACGACGATATGGCCTGGCGTTACGAAATCGACAAATATATTTCTGACCCAAGAGCTGATAGTACTGAAGATATTTTAGAATGGTGGAAGAGACACGAATGCATTTTTCCAAACCTTGCCGCAATGGCCAAAGACTTTTTGGCAACGCCAGCTTCTTCAGCTCCAGTTGAAAGGCAGTTTTCTAGAGCTGCCTTAACCCTTACCAAAACAAGAAATCGGTTAGGCGATAACTCCGTTAGAAGCCTTATGTGTCTCAAATCATGGATGGCAAATGAGGATATTAAAGATTTATTTTAGATATTCATTTTCATGTTTGTTGTTTTTCCGTTGTTTTATTGTCAGAATTTAAAATATTTTGTATTTTTATTTCATATTATTTCATTTATTATTAAACTGAGTTTGTTAGAGTTTTCGTTTTTAAATGTTTTTTAAATAAAAGATTACATCTATATGTACATAGATTTTTATTGTTGTTCCGTTTTGGCAGTTAATCAGATTAATATCAAAAAAAAAAAAAATTTCAAGAAAAATCAAGTAGTTAGCTTGAAAAACTTGATTTTCAAGTTACTTGATGTGTAACTACTTGACTTGACTTGAATTTAAAAAACAAATACTTGACTTGTTCTTGACTTGATATCAAGTCAAGTCAAGTCAAGTAGCTTGAAAATCAAGTCAAGTCGTGAATCTCTATTTGCATTGATAGTAATGTAATCTACAGGGTACGCGCCTGTGTCCTGCGTAGGTTACATTACTTTCATGTGTAGGGCGTAGGGCGTTGCTTGAAGCATTGAAAGTAGTGTTACCTTTCACATGCACGCGTTAAGTTACAACACTTTTAATGCAACATTTTTTGTCAGCCGTGGGGCGTAGGGCGTAGGGCGTTCTTACGCCTCATGTGTAACGGGTCTAAAGAAACTAAGTCGTATTGATCAAACGGTTAATTAAAAAAAAAAAAAAGATTCAACATGATCTTTAACATAAACGTAATCTTTTTATGTTATTAATTCTAAAGTATTTTTGCGAGAATATTTTTGCAGCTGGTTATTTATTTAATAATCAAGGAAAAGGATTGAACATATTTTTGGAACAAAATAAATTTTATGAAATAAGTTCTTTCAGCTTCTTTAGTTTAATATTTTGTTTTTGACTAAAAAATAAAATAGCCTTTCCAAGCTGATATCGCCGACCTCTAAGTTTTTCTAGAACCACCGCTGGACGGGTACTCAAGCTGAAATTGGATTAAATACTTTCCAAGTTAAATTACTTAATTACTGCAATAATTGTTTAAAAAATTGTATAAATTGGATTGCATTATTAAGATATTTTTAAAATTTTAGAAGCCAAAGAACTTACATAAAATATTATATAATGTGGAAGTAAATGTGTTTAAAATTATTATTTACCATATTAGTCTTCCTGACATGTATTATTTAATTTAAAAAACAAACCCACATTTTCAATTACACAAACTGTCTCATTTGTTTTCTTAACAAACAAAACACACTACTGAGAAACACAAACGTAAAAAGCAAGTATATCCAGGAAACACGTAGGGTGGTCAAGTCTTTGTAAACAGATCGCATGCTGATTGACAATATCAAATAGCTTTGCCAAAGCTCTTGCTTCTTTAAATTTATTCAAATACCTAATCATCCTAAGTCAACTTTGCGATCGATTCAATGTTGTTCGAAGAAACTTCAATTTAAAATATTTTAACTTGCTACGATATTTTTATTTGTTCAGATATATGATTAAATATAGATATGTCAATATTATCATTTTTATTAAAATGTTTTGTAATTTTAGAAGTAACCGATATAAAACAAAATTAAAAGTAAAGGAAAAATTTTAAAAATTTCCCGACTGGCATGTTCCCCTGTTTTTAGTGATAAATTTTAAGGTTATGATTCGTTTGACATTCAAATTACCTGTGCCATTTACCTGGTTTTACGCGTTTTCACACACAACGGCAAACCCGGTGCCGGTGCCGGTTTCGTTTCTGGTACCGTATAACACAAAACACAAAAAAAACAAGAATAAAAGCATTACTGGGAATTTCCCCGTCTACAAAATACTTGAAAAGCTTGATGATGACTTCAAATTATCCAATTACTTTAGAATGATTTGGCTTCTTCCTATTGCATCTAACAAATAACTCCAAATTCTTTAATTATTTAAAAACAATTTTGAGCTACTTTTTATTATATAAATTTAAAAAAACTCCTGCTAGAAATTGTGTTCCTCTGAAGAAATTATGATCCGTCTATCCGATTGTCGAGTTCGACACCGGCTGCATAAACAGAAATCGGCCACCGGATTAAAACTTTGACATATTATAAAATTGATGCATAAATACCATATTTAAGATTAAAATTGACGTAAACTAGTCAATAGAGCTGCTGGGCACCATCTTGGGAAAAAATATGGAAAAGGGGTCTTGTGGCACATTATGTTAAAGCTTTTGACAAGTACTTTATAACCCTTAGTACAGTACAGAGTTTACAAAAATACCACATTATTAATATTTAACTTTATTACTTTTGGAAATATAACCATCGAGAACACATATTTGGGTAAATTTTAAAGTACCGCCATTTTGTAGTAGGTAAAGGTATTGACTTTATACAGATCGGTTTAAAAAATCAAGGGGAAAATACTAATTAAATTACATTGCATTCAACATCGGCGGCGTTACCGGCACCGGCTTTGCAAATGTATATGAAAACGCGCCTTCCACTAAAAATTATTTTTGAGAAGCACATTTTATAAATATATTTTATAGTGCAATAGATAAAATTTTACGAAATGTATCAGCTGAGAAAAGTTTGCAAAGCTCCGGCATTTGACAGGTTACTTTTTTTATGCAAACCTATTGTTGACCTAGAGCGTAGAGCGCGTTCGATTTCTTATGTCTAATGGCTCTAAAATTGTACAGTAAATGTTAATTATTTAATATTTAAATTACTTGGAACACCAATGTCTTTTTTGTATTAGTGCAAAAAATGTCACTATTGGAACAAAAAATTATTTAAAAAATATATCTACCCTTGTGCACGATTTTATAAAAATAATATTTTATTTAACATACACATTGAAATTTTGCTCAAAGTTACTTTAATTAAATATATGTATTAAGTTTCCATGTTTTAGCTTTCCACTTTGAAAATAAGGAAAACCGACGCTCTAATCTTTTCCTGCAATCTGCCTGATGTTTGATCGTAGTTCCCTGGCTTACCGCAACAGCGCTATTCCAATAATTGAATCACTCTCCAATAGCTGTAATGCGCTAATAATACGTCATAATGTGCGATTGTATAGCCTGATGAGATTGCTTTGTTTCGTATAGATGGCGAATCGGATTCTTGCCTGCGAGCAGGGGCTCTCAAATAGATTGGGAAACGTAATACAATTTACTTTCCTTGTGTATATATATCACCAACCGTTCGTGGCGGTGTTACGCTGATTAACTTTCCATGAAAAGTTATAAACCATGGTCGGACTTTTTGGGTAAAAGCTTCATGCAATATTATAAATACGGCAATATTCTATGGTGGTAAATTCTATAACAAAATTAAACGCTTGAAAGTGCAACATCTGGTTTATAGAAAAAGATGGGTTGCATTTAAAATAGGCTAATATTAAATATTAGTTTTTAATTACCCTGTATAATTTCTAGTAAAACTAAATTAAATATAAGTGATGGCACTGCTTATAATTAAGCACCCTACCCAATATTCAGATTTAAATATAAATAAGGGTGGTAATATTAAAAATTTTGTTTTTGTCATGAATTTTTAAAAATCCAAAATTTCATAAAAACCTTACATTTTTGGTATAGTAAATAAAGAAAGGTTTAATATGGATACTTTTTTTGGACTACCACGTATTAATATCCATAGCTATAAAATTTTCCTCCCAAAATACCGGCAAATAAAAACTCATAAAAAATATTTTTTTTTAGAGTTTGAGGCGTTTGGTGGTGGTGAGCCACCCTGTATAAACATATATTTCCGCAAATTCTTCACTCTTGAGTTACAAGGTGTTAAAATTATAAAAATTAGTTTTTGTAAATATTTTAAATATGCTTTGCCAATTTTGCTGTGATTTGCTAATGTTATTTATATTAAGAGGCTTATTAAGCATTAACCTAATTAAATTTATTTAATCCAGTGGCGTCTCGAGCCGCATCTTAGCAAATATTTTTAACCAAACAAAGGCCCGCAACTGACTGGAAATATCTATTTAAAATTCTACTATTTTCTTTGAATTAAATAAATAAAAATAAAGCGGTTATGTCTCTTTTTTTTTGTATTTTGTCTGGTTTTTAAGACAGAAAAAACAAAATTTACAATAAATTACATACAGTGTGTCCAAAATTGGTAGTGAATGTATTGGGATATTGGAAACCATAAGAGATAGAAAGATGGTTAAATGGGGAAAGTTATAGACCATTTAAAGCTTAATCTAATGCCGTTTTAATGACGGATGTATCTCGTTTGGTTTTTGAGTTATTTTGAAAAAACTGAAAATGTGCGTTTTTGAAAAAGTGCTGTAGTTTTTTATTTAAAATAATTTTTGGAATCTGTAAAAACATTGTTAGGGCAACTTTTTAAGACGAATACATTCATGCATTTTGATTTTAATTTCAACGTTTCGGTTTTAAGATATCATCATCAACTTTTGGTTTTCTTATGGCCGCCATTTTGTTTTTTGCACATTTTTAAAGAGCGTTTTTTTCCCTTTAAAATGATGTGCAACACTTTATTAAAATGTTTTTGTTTAATGTCAAAAAAGGAAAAAAATATTTTTGCTAAGTTGGCCATGACTGCATAGGAAAATAGCTTTATAAACAATTGCCATTTGATTCCTAAAAATAAACTATGTTAAAAAACTATTTTTAATTTTTAAAAGCCTATATACCCAAACAAAGACGGAGATTTACTTTGTTTATAATGACAGATTAAAATATTTATTAATAATAATATAAAGCTGTACCTACTTTCTACCAAAAATTAGTATATTTACTTTTTTATATTATTGTGTTTAACTCAACCTATAACAATACAAAAATCAAACTTATCTTCTTTTAATTTGCACTAACAATTGGAAAAAAATATAAATCCTAAGAAAAACTATGCTCTTTACATTCATTACCAACTTACTTGCATATGGAAGTTTTGAAAAACCTCGACCAAAATAGTATCAAGAAAATACCGAAAATCGAAATAGAATTATTCAAAAATATTTTGCCGATAATCCTATATCTTCTACATGAGTTGCAACCAGGGAACTAATAAATATTAATAAAATAATAAAAAAATAATAATTTTGCCAAAAAATAACGCTACAGTTCAAAATGTCCACCGTTTTTTTCAATGCACTTTTGACACTTCTTTACAGTTCTGGTAACGCGGTTAAGAGTGTTTCTGTTTATACTTAATAGGACATCCCGCAAACGGTCTTCAAGAACTTGTACATTTTCAGGAGGATCAAATTCATATATTTTATTATTTAAATAACCCCATAAATAAAAGTCTAAAGGAGTGATGTCTGGAGACCTGGCAGGCCACCGAACAGGCCCATTGTTTGAGATAATTCTCTCACCAAAAGTTTCCGATAAAAATGTGTGCACCTCCCTAGAATTGTGAGCGGGACATCCATCTTATTGAAACCACAAATTGTTAAAATCATTTGGTGGAACTACTTCCCTAATTGCTGGAATTATTTCGTTTTGCAGCATCTCAAGATATCTTTGGCCATTCAGTGTCTGCTCGTAAATAAAAGGCCCAATTAAGTGATTTGCTAAAAAATATATTATAAAAAAATAAAAATAATAACTAATATGTTTTTATTACCATAAATTCCGCACCATACGTTAAAGCCAAATCGAACTTGCAGTCTACGTTGCTCCCGTAATTGGGGATTTTCTACAGCCCAGTAATGGTGGTTATGTTTGTTAAATACGCCACAATTTGTAAAATGACTTTCGTCCATCCATAAAACTTTTCTAAAAAAATTGGGTTTTCTTCACATTTATTACGATACCAATGGCAAAATTGAAGTCTTCTTTGAAAATCACCCTCATTAAGCCCTTGTACAAGGGTGGGTTTATATGGGCGATTCGGAATGTTAAGTTCGCCGTTTGCAACTCGTGTAGAAGATGTAGGATTATCGGCAAAACATTCTTGAATATTTCTATTTCGAGCTTCATTATTTTTTGATACTCTTTTGGTCAAGGTTTTTCAAAACTTCCATATGCAAGTAGGTTGGTGGTAAGTGTGGAGAACATTTTTATCCCAGGTTGATGTCTTTCGGGAAAACTTCCCAAATAATTGTTTGCTGCATTCTCCGCATTTCTGTGATTTTTAATATAAATAACTAACATGTCAAATGTTTCTTTGTTTGAAAAAATTTCCGGCATTTTTGTGGATACGTTTAACACAATTTTCCAATAACACAATAAAATATGTAACTAAATGAGAATATTTGACAACTTCGTCTTAGCAACGACATTTTCGCAATTGTTTCTAGAGGCAGTCATGGCCAACTCGACCAAAAAATGGTTTTTAATGTTTTTGACATAAAACAAAAAAAATTAATTAAGTGTTATACATCATTTTAAAGGGAATAAAACGCTCTTTGAAAATGTAGAAAAAAACAAAATGGCGGCCATAAGAAGAACAAAAGTTGATGATGATATCTTAAAACCGAAACGTTAAAATTAAAATCTAAATACAGGAATGTATTCCTCTTAAAAAGTTGTTTTTACGGATTCCAAAAATTATTTGAAATAAAAAAACTACAGCACTTTTTCTAAAATGCACATTTTTAGTTTTTTCAAAATAACTCAAAAACCAAACGAGATACGGCCGTCATCAAAACCGCATTAAATTAAAGGTTAAATGGTCTATAACTTTCCCCATTTAACCGTCTTTCTATCTCTTCTAGTTTCCAATATCCCAATACATTCCCTACCAATTTTGGACACACTGTATACGTACATTTACAATAAATTAAAATTGCATATCTCTAGACCATTAGACCAAAATCAAGTTTATACATTTTTAATTCGCAATTATATAAAAACAACAACAAATACTTAACTTTTTTGGATAGTTCAGCACCCTTTTTTGTGTATTTTATCAAATTTTATCCCTTTTGCAAAATTATTTACGTATGTATCCTATGTTAAATAAAAATTATATTATTTTTTTAACTCTTCATTTTTTAAGCAAAAACCTCAGAGTCTTCTAATAATAAAAAGGCAGTTCCTTTGTAATTTGACAAAAAAGTGAATTTGCTAAAAAAATACCGATAGAGAATTTTCTTTTAAAATTTACATTTTCTTTTCTGGGAGGCAGAGGCGAATTAAGGCCTAGGCGGCGTAAACACGTGCCTAGGGCCCGTAAATTTAGAAGCCCGGAAATGAAACATTTTGGGCCCCGAAAAAGAGATAAAAAAGGTACTGTTAGAAAGTGAGGATCATTTTTTTAGTTTTTTTGCTCCTTAAAATAATTAAAAAGTAGTCTTATTAAAGTCAAGTGCCAAATTGTTCTTCACGCCAATAACATCCGGTTATTTGGTGTGGATTCCATGCCTCAGTTTTAAGATAAAACAATTTAAAAATTCTGACTAGGCCTTTAAACCACTTATAACGGATTATGTGCAAGACTCCAACAGCGAAATCTATGGTAAATTATCGGAAAACCCATGGCGGCTATAATAAGTAACATTTAAATAGGATTAAAAAAGCCAAGTTAACTTTCTTATTATTTAAACAAATGCATCAAATGATAAAACTTAATTATTTTGCATATTTAGTAAATATAGCTAGAATATTTAAATAAAAAAATTTCCATTTTTACTGTACAATAACCTCATAAATTCTGGTCCTTTGCGAAAACATAGGTAGGAATCTTTGTACCAGTTTTTTTGACCACTAACTTTGGAAGATAAAATTATTTCTACCGCTAAAGGAAAGGCAGAACTATTTGCTAAACCCTTGTGCCTTCCATAAATCATCCAATTTCAGCTGTTAATCCAGTTTTTCATAGAATGCCCGATATTATTTTTAAGGTGAAACACATTAGGCCTATCCTTTCTTCTCTTAACACCAAGAAATCGTCTGGGTTGGACGGCATACCAGCAGTGGTTTTCAAAAAATGTGCTCCAGAACTTGCACCAACCTTAACTCGGCTCCTTCGAACTTCTTACGACACAGGCACGTGTTCAACCTATTTCTAAGAAAGGATCTAAATTTCTTCCATATAACTATTGACCAATTTGTACCAATTGACCAAAAGTAATGGAAAAATCCAATAATTCAATTCTTAGATATTTAGAAAAACGCAAAATTTTGCATGACAGTCAGTATGGATTTTGCCACAAAAGATCTTCAGCAAATCTTCTTGCTTTGTATCACACTGCTGGAATAAGTTTCTTGAATTTCTAGGTAAGTCCCAGATCGTTGCTCTTAATATATCGAAAGCTTTTCTAGCATGCCGCACTTCTTAATAAACTTCCCTCCTATGGTCTTTCAACTAAACTCTGTACTTGGCTCTCTAGTTTTCTATCTAATCGACGTATATCAGTTATTGTGGACGGCCATTCTTCATGCTTTTACTAAGTAAATGCTGGAGTGCCACAGGGCTCAGTTCTGGCACCAACATTGTTTCTTCTTTATATCAACGACCTTCTCTCGTTCACAACTAATTTCATTCATAGTTTCGCCGACGATAGTACCCTTCACTCCAGTTTTCAGGTTCCTAAACCCATCACTAAACCCGATTTGGAAAACAAACGCAGAGCGATGCAGATACCTCTTTCGCAGGATCTTAATTTAATATTGGACTGGGGCGCCAAACATCTCGTCCATTTTAATGCATCCAAAACAAAATCATGTTCCTTGTGGCGAAAAGGGTCATTAAATTCTAATCCTCTACTTATGTGCGGCCGAGTTTTACAAAGCAAAGGCACCTTCAATCTTAGGGGCATCACATTTGAAAGTAACCTTAACTGGCACAAACACATTGTATCTATAGCCACAACAGCTTCAAAAAGCTTGGATTTCTCTTTCGAGTCAAAAAGTATTTTTCCCTTTCTAATTTATACACTTTATATGTGACCCAAATCCGACCTCCCTTGGAAATATGTTCCCATATCTGGGGCATGGCGTCCCCCACAACCCTCAGCATTCTTAATTTCATTCAAAGAAGAGCTATTCGTCTTATCAATGATCCTTTACTTACAAAAAGGCTTCCCCCTTGCCCATCGTCGGGCTGTGGGGGATTTATTGCTTTTTTATGAATACTTTCATGACTTTTGTTTTGAGACACTGTCCAGTATAATTCCTCCACTCACGGTTCCCAGCAGAGAAACGCATGGTTCCGCGCGTATGCATCCTTATACGGTCCAACTGGACAGACCCCGAACTTCCTACTTTGTTTGTTCTTTTATCCCTAGAGTTTCTAAATTGTGGAACCTGCTGCCCGCGGAGGTCTTTCTTTCCCACCAAATCTTCAAGTATTGATGTCCCGTGTCAACACACTCCTTCTTACCTCGCTTAAGACACCCACGGTATGTTAGTATTTAGGCTTTAAGTCTTCGTGGTTTGTCCAAGGATAACAAAAAAAATCAAAAAGTTGAGTTGTGTTGAAGTTGAGATTTAAAAATTAAAAATAGCTTAACTATCCTTACTTTTTATTATAAACTGAATGGCAGTATCGAGTTTTACTTTATAGCAAGCAGAACTGGGTTTGATATCGGAGTCAAGTAAAATTTAAGGAACATATTTTTTTTGTTTTTGCACTGGTCCCTTCTGGTCCAATTTTTCAGTTCTTTCCCTTCCAGACTATATTTTCCAGGGCTTCGTCGGTAGAAAATTTGGATAGTCGAGTTTGAAGCGCCCAGAAATTTCAAAACTTTTTTCATTTTTTTTATTATTCAAAATAATCAAATATCGATGCAATGCATAAAGTGACAGCGGTCAAACCAAGAACTGCTACTAGTATCGCGCATAACCTTTACTGTAACCACTGATGTTATGACGCAAGGCGCGCGCACCTCATCGACCATACAAAGACGCCATGTGTTCAGCACGAAAACGTAAAAACATCATGCTTTAGTAATCATCGCTCACAGCGCTAAGCTCATCAATTTACCGTAAATTTTTCTCGAACCCCAAGGGTGGGCACAGCTACGCCCGTACCACGCCTTCCCGGAAAAGTTCTGTAACTTTCTACGAAAACGAGACCTCACTACTCAGGGACCGCGGAAAAAGTGTTAAGGAACATAATTCCGTTTTAAATACTGGTTAACGTAACTTTAATATTAAAATAATTATGGGTGAACTTAGGAGCACCATTTGGTTAAAAAATTGACGAAAGCGGCTAATGAAACACTCAATTTCGAATAGTAAGTGTAGAAAAAATTGATATAAAATACCATGAGATATCTAGACACGCGGCAGCGTGTCAAGCCAAGTTTAAGCAAAGGAACTGGCGAATCACATGAAACTACGCGTGTTTATTTCATTTTATTTTAAAAAGAACAACTAGAAGCACAAATTTCTTAAAGCTTTTCAAAAGTCGTTTCCATTGACTGATATATGGATCACAAACCTAACCCTATTCCCGATGACCTAGGAAGATAAAATTTTGAATCCGGCATCTGGGTTAGGGGGTCCCCGTAAAAAAAATTATTTTTAAGCTGTAGCGTTTAAACCGTTACAAGTAGAAATTTGAAACTATTCTAATATATGTAATAATATATTTTTATATAACTGAAATACAAAAAAATTAAGTAAAAAATAAGTGACGCTAATAAACAACCGTTAACAAGATCGTTATATCGCCCGGACTAATTTAGGTATAAACAGGAAGCGTGCTAAAAAGGTAAGTAAGCAGATAATAAATGGGCAATACGCACTGTTATTTCTAACGTTTAAGAAAATGTAGACAATAGTATAAAAAGAAAACTTTGCAGCGAAAAGGCAAGAAAAAATATTAACTCTAAATACATGCTTAGTTTCCTTTATAAAAAGTAATGATATCCCACAAAAACATAAATGTGAAAAAGGTGAGCCAAGTGCAATAGTAAAATAATGATTGGCTGTGGGCTTCGCTGCAAAAAATAAAAATCTAAATGACTGCCATGAGATCTTAAAGAAGGTTAGATCTGACTTGGCCAGTTTTTATCAGAATTTAAAAAATATATTCAAATAAGTTGCATAACCTTATGAAATGACTGATCTGGCCAAGTCAAATCTAACTTTCTTTAAGACCTCATACATATTTGGATTTTGTACAGAGCTTGGCACTCAATTGGATCCCCATTCTTTTTTGCGGCGAAGACCACAGCCAAGCATTATTTTAGTATTGAACTCGGCTCACCTTTTTCACCTTTATGTTTTTGCTAGAATAAATCGTTCTATAAACTACCCTGTAGATTATTTAATTTTAGAGATCTTTAATCTATTAAGTTTTTAATTAAACGGTGACTAAACTTCTTATATCTTCCGTTCAGGTCATGAACGACAATAATTAAGTAGTTTATTCCTGTCTTTGTAAATAATTATCGTTTTTCTTATTAGATCCTGAAAACAAATACTGAGAAGGATGTAATTTTCGCTCATTACATCTGCTGTGAAACTAACTAGTAAACCAATACTAATTAGCCAAGTTGCAAGTCTTGAGTTTAACTAAAGAACAGTATACGCAGTAACGTCTAATTATAAAAGCCGGACTCAAAAACTGTTACCTGATTAAAATTATTTTAGTTTTAATTAAAATCTATGGCTCAAATGTTCTTTTAATTGCCTTATATGTCATTATAATTAAGAAAAAATGTTGTCAGTTGTCTTTCTACATTGTATTTCAGAATAAATTGCCTAGTGCTAAGGGTGTAAGCCTTTAGGTGATTTGTTAAATATAATTTTGTTTTCGAGAAAAAGGTATACCGTATTTTACTTTTAAAAAAGGAGTTTAAATATGCGCTTTAATGGAAATAGAATAAATAAGACAATGGTGTAAATCAGAAAATGCATATTAATATATATTGGTTGTGTTTCAAAATCTGTTAAACTTTTTATAGTGTTATGACAAATAGTATTATACAGATATTTTTTTAAACTATACCACGTTGTATCTTAAAAGTTAGGGTGTAAACATAGGTTTACGTAATTTTTTTCTTTTAATCCATTATGCCCAGTTTTACAATTTCTAGCTCAGTTTAGGTTTAGTTTAACTCAACAGTACAGTAATGTATTTTAAATGGATTAGTTTATGTACTAGTTTAGTTCAACTGAACCTAAATTAAACTGGCAATTGTGAAACTAGGCATTAAGGATTTGCACTCTTAAGGTGCGTCCAGATTTGAACCACGACCTACAACCGTAACTCTTCGCGAACCACTACGACAGCTCCGTCTAAATAAATACAGCGACCTGCAACCGTTCCACGTCGCGAATATATCTGAACGTCGCAACGAACGCTATCGAAGTGTACAGTTCTGGTTAACCTAGAGGCTAATTGCATAAGGTATCACGTTGTGAGAGGCAAAGAGGGCACCTTCTTTGTGTTTTAAAAAAGTTTCGGCTAATAAGAAGGAAATGTTGTATTATTTTAAAAAGAGATGGTGACTTTTTTGCTCTTTAAAAAGTTTTGAGTTGGCGAAAAGAAATATTGTATGTTGTAAAGAGGTGGTGTCCTTTTTTTCCTTAAAACATTAGATTAGTAAAAGAAAATATGGCCCCTTTTTTGGTTCTTAAAAATTTTATATTTGGGGGCCACCACAGAATTGAACTGCTTAGGGCATCAGAAAGTCTTAATCCGACACTGTAAGTTATGGGGTCTTATGGGACCTTTCACACGTTAGGAATCCGGAAAGTCGACAAACTTAAAAGCTCTATGTAATTTTTTATCACTGGCGAATCCGCCTTAGTGTGAAACGAGGATAAGTGTGTAACCCTGTTTTTTTAACAACTACATTGTAATTTGGGAGTTTTAAGGGTTTTACAGATTACCTAAAAAATAGGTAATCTGCAAGTTTGTACGAATTAATCAATTGTATACTGGCACACAATAGAGGGTGCTGGGAAAAATTGTTAATTTTTTTTTCGTTTTTAAATATTGTTTGTCAGAAAATATTTTGGTTTATTTTTCTTAAAAACAGACATACGAAAAGACAGCCAACCGAGAAGTTGTATTTTTGTTGTTAATCCAAGAAAAATACTAAAAACTATAAAATGAGTTATTAGCGTTCTTGCTTTTCTACGTATTATTATCTGCTGTACCTACCAAGATGCCACTGGAATCAATCATTTCATTTGAAGAGTAATTCCATTATCGTAGGTGCAACATTTAGACACATGTATTAGTTTCATGTAATTAAATAAGTTTTTAAACTTCTACATTTTTAATATTTTTACTTTATATTCTTGTTATATCATAGACAAAAAATTCATAAATCTATTAATTGTGATACATTAATTATGTTATGCCTAAATATTTTGTAAGGTATTTAAATAAAAAAACTACATAAAATTAAAACTTTAAGCAAAACAAAAATAAATAATAATTATGCATTTTTAAGTTAATCGCGGGTGCAACATCAAATTATCGCGGTGCAACCAGTCTAATTTTAGTGAAAATTACACTTACCCATTTGTCTACTCGACAATTATCGATTGATTACAGCGATAATTGCATAATAGAAATGGAAAATTGCAGTGTGTCTTTAATAATTATTAGTTTTTTTTTAAAGATTGAGTTTTGTTGTATTGTTAGATAAATTGTTTAGAAAATTATTATTCCTTTATTTGATAGTTTCACTTTCTTCGAGTAATTTTCTTCCTTTAGACAGTGTGTCTTTAATTTATAGTTCAAGTTGATGGGTGGAGGCTTAAGATTTAAAGAAAATACGTTTTCTACTTAGCCGACGTTTTGGAAAATTGATTTCCTTTTTCAGGGCAATTAGAATTTATTTTTCGATTGATATTTAAAAAATTCAAAAGGGACCTTTTCTTTATACACAAAAACAGTGGACACAACCGTGTCCGTGTGTGAAATGTGTCTATAAATAAATGGTCCCTTGCGAATTTTTAAAATATATTTTTAACACGGAAAATCAATTCTAATTGCCCTGAAGAAGGAAATAAATTTTCCGAAACGTCGGCTAAGTAGAAAACGTATTTTTTTTTAATCTTGAGCCTCCACCCATAAACGTGAACTATAAATTCTATTAAGGCTGTCATTTATTGTAACATTGCATGTGTCTTTAATGCCCAGTTTTAAAATTGGCAGTTCAGTTATGGTTTAGTTAAACTCAACTGGAACTTATCCATTTCAAATATAGTGCTGTCACTTTTAGCATTTACTTGTCAGCACTATGTTTTTTTAATGGACAGGTTCAAATACCAGTTAAGTGAACAACAGCCTAAACTTCAATTGTATTCTGGGCATAAGACGTGCGGATAAATGCTAACAAAACTTTCCTTAGTCCAAAAGTGATCGATTTCAGGGTGTTAAAATTTATTCTGGTTTTAGTTTTTAATTATAAATATTGTGTGTAATTGTTAATAATGAAGAAAGGGTTTACCAATAAGGGCGTCAGATTTTTAAAATAACACAAAATAATAACTACAAGTAAAATGTAGGTAATTTTTATATTATTGGAAAAAGAAATTTTTGGCATTAAGTTTTGAAAATAATTTTGTTTTAATGTCCTCCTCTGCTTTGTTTAGTTGAACGGTTTCTTGTGGCCCAATTTATTCTTACCTTTTTAATATATTACTGGGTATATTTGTAATGATGAGTGTGATGTTTAGCTTAAGGTCACTAATTGTTCGTGGCCTATTCTTGAAAACCTTGAGATATTTAGGGTACCCCACAGAAAATGGTCCAAGGGTGAGAGATCGCAGACCTTGGCGGCCAGTTCACATTACCATTTCTCGAAATAACCCGCATCCTAATGATAAATTTTAATAATTTGTTGAATCGTGTATCTCTCCATAATGACTTGCCAGACACTACTAAACACAACTATCACAGTTTGGAGACATAATTCTAAGCAATGTTGCTACAGTAGAATTTTAAAGTTCTGACGATCTTATTGGTAAACCCTTTATATTGTCACCATATTCGGCTAAGGTGGATTTTAAAAGGGGAAAAATAAGAATCTGCTATCATTTTTATCGTTAACTCTAGACTGCGGTATCTTGTATAATTCAAAAACAAAATTACATTTTTCAGCTCTGTATGTAAGTTTTAAATAAAAAAATCTTATACTTTAACATATTTTACATGGTAAAAGCTGAGTTCAACAGCCGCTTTCGAGATTATCTGGATTTGAGCAGAAAAAAATCAAAAGGAATATTATCCAAAATTTTTATTTTTAAGTTATAATACGTTCTGACAGTGTGTGCCAGGAAAAATAGATCAACAATTTTTTAATTTTAAAGCGAAATTTTGGAAAAACTGATCGCATGGTCCAAAACTAATAAAAACAAAATTTTACTTTAATTGATATTATATAGGGTGAGTTATAACTAAAAATATGAAAAATGCCCAGGAACTAACTACTTTTGTATAAGTAATTTTTTATATTTTTAGTTATAACTCGCCCTGTATATTACCAATCGGAGTAAAGTTTTGTAATTATTAGTTTTGGACCATGCGACCAGTTTTTCCAAAAGGACTTTAAATTTTTTTAATTTTTGGTCTATTTGTCCTCTTGTAACACATACCTGGGGCACACTGTATAAAGTCAATTAGATTTTTTATTGAAGATGTGTTCTGTAGTTCGGCGGATTCATTTAATGGATGGCTTTCTGTAGATTTTTGTTTCAAAATTGTTTAAATCTTTTTTATTGTTTCCTTCAATTTGAAACTCCAGTTATAAATTAGACCATTAGCTAAACGCATAAAAGAACACAGATCATACATTAAAAACAAGGAATTCCATAAATCAAAAATCTGCCAACACGCATTTGATAACAATCATAGAATAAACTGGGATGCTTCGAGCATTTTAGCAAAGGAAACTTGTTCTAAAAACGCAAAATCAAAGAAAGTGCGTATATATTATTAAATAAAGATAATTGTGTAGCATTAATTTCAGTTAATTTAAATAACACTTGGTTGCCTTTGCTTGATACTGAAGTATCTTCAGGAAGACTAAAAATTAACTAACTATTCACCTTTTTTGTAAAATAAACAATAAATACACCAGCAACCAGTTATCTATGTCACTATGACACTATAACCAAAAAATCATATTTTGACATTTAATGTCAAAGATTTCAGAATCTCCTAAAACAGGATAAAAATTTTAAATTTTAAAACCTAAATAATAGGTAATTTCTATTTTTATTATATTTATCTTGACAACGGTGGCAGATTTGCCACCGAAACGTCGATTTTTAATTATCTTTCTACTTTGGTTAAATTTTTTGGGTTTTCAGTACTTTTAATTTTACTTTTGGCGTGTACCCAAATAAATACCGTCCATTAGATTTTTTATCTTTAACACATTTTTATTTTTAATTTAAATATTGTAATCAATGCCTATTTTGCCCTTTATTTAATTTTAAATTAAATACCATTGACGTTAATTCAACTAGATTGTTATCCATATTCCTATTTCGTTTCAAAAGGAATTGAATATATTAATTGGTTTTAACGAATAACGAGACTAAACATTCTTATATGATTAACTATTTTTTTTACTGGTCCTGGTGGGCCAAGGTTATAAAAAATAATTAATTTTTTTTTAGTTATTAAAAAATGTCAGTTATCTCATAAGGTGTGAAAAGGGATATTATTTTTTTTTTGCTCCCCTTTTAGTAAAATCACTTGCTGTATGGCCACGTCTTAGCTATACATAATGTTTCCGAATTAAATAATGATATTTTAAAGTGTAGACCTAAGGAAATTTTAAGAACAAAATTATAAATAAATATAATTATATCCTTAAGTCTTTTAAGATACAAAGTGGTAAAAAAGCTTATGTTATTAAAACACCCTGTATCACAAAAGTTAGGCCATTTAGGGCACGGGATAATTTAAACTTCTTTTAAACTTCTCTTCTTAAAATTACCTAAGGCAGTGGCGTAGCTACTATGGGTTTAGACGGGGCAGTGCTTTAGGGCTTCCAAGCTCAGAAGGCCTCTCGGAGTATGACATACGAAGTATAAATAATAGGAGTAATAAAAAATTGTCCCACGTACGGGTACGAAGCATTTTAAATTGTGAAGTTATTTGGGGACCCCCTTTTTCCCCAGGGCATTTGCCTACTTACTAAAATTTTTGATATGTTTTATTTTAGGCAGGTAAAGATAATTTTTACCTTGCTTACTTGGAGTACTTTGAAATTTTAAATACTTTGCTTGGGCCCCACCTTCATTTTTTGCCCCAAGGCTCTTTTATACATAGCTACGCCACTGAATTAAAATTCACACACTTTTGGCACCTTATTCTGACACACTGAATAGCTTAGACCTGGCCATTTAAAAAGTGTTTTTGTTAAATCCAAATACATACCTCAAAAACGGCTTCGCAAATCAACCTTTACCACGAATACCTTTTTATGTAAAATATATCAAAAAAGAGAATTTTTATCTAAATGTCACATATAGAGCGGCTCTAAAAAGTAATTTAATTTTTAATTTGTAAAAGATACTGAATACCAGATTCTTATTTCTCATCTTCCAAAATCCCTTTCATGTAAATATTGTGACAATACACTAACCTATTGTTAACAAAATAATGTATGAAACACAAAAACCAAAATATTTTTTAAAACACAATCTACCATTCATGCACTTTTGGACTAAGGTAAGTTGGGTTAGATCTTCATATTTTAGCCTCAGGAATTTGTGGTAATATTTTCCCTGTACCTTTTAGAGACACCCAGAAAGTGCGTACATATTATTAAATAAAGATAAACTGGTAGCATCAATAGAGACATTTTGCACCTCTTAAAATAACAGACTTTTTTAGCCTCCTTATGGTTATCGTTATTAAGCATAACGATTACGACAGCAGTTTTGGACAGAGATTTTGCAGCCTCTTTTAAGAAATTTATCTTGCATCTGCGCCTTCAATACATAACCTTATTTTTACCTGTGGTTCACCGATTTTAAAGTTAACGAAAAATAAGTACTTTACAGTACAGTTTTTTTTTATTTTGTTTTTAAAGCTAGATGTAATCAATACAGTATAAGCAAAAAGCAAAACACAAAAATTAGGGTTAGGTTTGGTAGTAGAATAAAAAGCACATGTGCCAAATTGTAACCTGTAAATTAATTACTGATTAAAAACATCCGTATAAGTGCAAGTATGTTTTAATTTCATTACATTATTTCATTTTTCTTACTGCTATGGGCTTTTCGTTAATTAGAGCCCATGTATCAATGATATTCTAATAAATACAGCATTATAATTTCAACCTTCCTAAATAATTGATATTAAAATTTCTACAATCCGGCAACCACGCAGCTTAACAATAACGATAACGATAAGCTCTTCGGTATTCATCTGTAATTAAAGGAGTCCGGTATGGTTAATAACGATAACGGATTATGTTTGCGTTACTGCGCAGTCTCAGAATAACATTATCCAAAACGGAATTTCATAATAAGAGGTGCAAAATATCTCTATTATCTGTTAATTTAAATAACACTTGGTTACCTTTGCTTGATGCTGAGGTGTCTTCAGGAAAACTCAAAATTAACCAACTTATCAATTTTTGCATTATAAATAATAAATACACAGCAACCAGTTAGGTATGTCACTCATGACAAAATATTTGGCAGTTGTTAAAATGTTATAGGTTTTTTAAAATATCATAAAGCTTAAATTAAATTAACATTTTAGACCTAAATAATAGTTAATTTCCAAATTTTTAATTTTTATTCATTTTTTTTTATCTTGACAACGGTTGCATACTTGCACTTAGTTTTCAAGTTACCTATTTTAAACATTTTTTGGGTCTTTTTTAAGGTGTTTGTTTTTATTTTGTTTTAAAATAAACGATTAGATTTGCGTGTACCCAAATAAACACCATCAATGGTATAAACAATAATATTATGGTATGATCTAAAAACATAGATCAAATGATTAATAGATTATTAACCAAAGTCAACTAAGCACGCCTAAATGCAATCGTTAATACCAATTTCGTTATATTTACTTCAACGCGTAAATTCAATTACAGTACGCGCTCTGTCATAGACGTAGGAGTATGGTTAGTTTGAGAAATAATAGACATAATAACTTTTTTAAAAACTGTTTTATAATGTTCAGAAGTATGTGCTATTTCGAGAAAAAAACATTATCTTGATTATATTTTAGTAAAGTATTGTAACAAGATTAAATATAGTTTTGATTTTATTAACCAAAAAATATTTTATTCTACCTTAAACAAAAATTAAAGAATTATTTTGATCGGAGAAAAAAATATGTGCAACTCGTAGGAAAAGCATATTTTCAAACTCTAGGTAGTGGCTGGACTGGCTTTAGCCATCCATCATATCAAAACTAATATTTTTTATTTTTTTAGGAAAACCATTCTTCTTTATAAATTATTTTAATATTGTTAATAAATTGTTTGACTTTTAGGTTATTATATTATTGTTTAGCAAAGCTCCAAGAATCCTAAGCAAAATCATGTCACAAGTATCAATAGAAGAGCAGACTTTAAAAAGCCTGTTAAACAATTACCTCAACAGAATTTTACAAATTATTCAGAACTTATCAGAGTAACAAAATATTATTAGTTAAAACTTGTACACAATTTAAATATATTGTTTAAATTTTAAATATTTCAGTAAACCTAAATTACCATTGTTTCCGGGATGTTGGTCATAAGTATCAGCAAATTTATTTCTCCTAATATCAAGCCCAATATTATTTAATAAGTAACATTTTTTCGTCTTTTATATAGCCGACTTATGCCTGGGAAATTATTGCTAAGGACAACAATGACTTATAATAAAAAAAGTTAAATATTTGTAGTTAGTAACAATACCAACTTTTTCAAATTAAATAAAATGTCATCGATTACAAAGACAAGTATATAATATATAAATAGTAGACAAACATTTTTTTTACTTTAGAAATAATTTTATATTTTTACACAGCTTTAAAAAATAAATAAGGTAAGTGTCTTTGTCGTGACAATAATGTCTCGTATTTTCAATAATACGCTGAACTGTCAGTTATGATTTAATTTTTACGTGATTAGAATAACAACTAGGGCTTATATGATGGAACCGTAATATTTCTAAACCAAAAAATAGGTTGATACTTCATTTTTTCTTATAAGCCATTATTTGTTTCTAAAATAATACTTTTTAAAAATTAATTTTAAATAATTAGTTATTCCCGTAACTAAAAATATTTTTTCCAATACTCTTTATGAATGTATACATTATTAATGTGATTTTAAACAGGTAATATCGCTCATTACCCATGGTCATTACCCACACTTATTACCCACATTCATTACCCACGGCTGTCATAGGGTGCTTTAAATGTGCATAAATACGATAATTTGTATATATTTTCAAGAACCTCGTTCTCTTAATATGATTCTTCAGACAAGGACTTCCTTTTTAGTTACATATAAGTAAAAAAATATCTAATAAGTACGTAAAATCAACTAATACTTAAATCAGTTAAATTTGATAAAAAAATTTACAGCAGGCTATAATGTCGCGTATGTCATGGCAGACAAATATTCTCACAAATCGGGAATATTAAAGAAATTGTTTGTATTGATATAAATCCGCAAGTCGTAGAAAAGTATAGTATGCGACTCACACGAAATACTCATTTCCCTCTCGTATGACTTACTTAAAGTCATATTTATGGGAAATGAGTAACATTCCATGCTCGTCCCATAATATATTATCTAACTATTTTTTTTTTTAATTTTGAGTCATTGTTTGTCCCTAGCAATAATTTCCCAAATTTATGCAAATAGATTAAGAATCACCCTGTCCTGTATATAGTCTAAAAGACTAGTTAGTTCTGGTTGTGGGGCCATGAATATTAGGATATTTTTAACCATTGGGCGTATATAAGTTTGGGGTTTTGGGAATTTACCCTCCCCTCTTAGCATGAGTAAGAAGGGAGATTTGTATGAAAAAGTCCTTTATTAGTTATATTTGTTGGTTCATCGGTTTTTGTTTTGTTTAACCCTCGGTTTAACGTATAAAAAAATGTTCATAATTTGTGTTTAAAGTATTTTTAATGGGGTAAAATGATTTTCAGTGAACACCGTAAACATACCATTAAATTAAATTACACTTTTAAAATTTGAATGGATTTTTCGCACCCCAAAATTGCTCAAGTCGCAAGGATACCTAGCAGGTGCAGCAACCTAATAAAATTAAATATTAACCTAAAATTATTTAATCAGTAGCAAAAACGTAAAAATAAAACACTCTTTAAGTTAACTAATATTTAACCAAAAGGTGTTGGTTAGATTAGTAAAAAGTTTATTGGACTTGTGATAATGGACCTAAATGTGGTCATGGTACAGTATTGGTGAAGCCTAATTCCTACACAGTGTTAGTATGAACAAATTTAAAGGTTTTTAGTAGTTGTACAAAACATATTTATTAATTAAAAATACCGCTAAATATATTTAAACAAAAAGCAATGACAACAACGCAAATAAATATAGCTTTTTAAAATGAATTATTCAGTTTCTAACATATACTTTTCGATTTTTCTTAGTTTTCTGGTAATGTATCTTTATTCTATCTACTCTACAGCTCTTCATACTCTATGTTTTGCGAATAGCGCACTAAAAGTGAAAACTGATAAACCTTTCCATCGTGTTATTTTAATGTTTTGGCCTTAAACCCAATTCTTTTAAAGGGCAATTTAAATTAATTATAATAAAATTTAAAAAATTATTTAATTTAATAACAAGTGTATGTAATACCAATATAATATTAATAATTTAACTTCGTTAAGTAAATATCTAACTGTCGCTCTGATCCTATCTCTCGCTTGGTTAATTTACCTTTAATATTAAGTGTCCCTTAATAATGGCAGACCACCTTTAGCTAAGGGTCAATATGGCTTTTAAAGAAACTTTTCGAGTAAATCAACGAATTGCTTGTGTGGCGCAAGACGTCGTTGATAAATCGGAAAGAAGGCGTTCGATAATAAAACCTGGAAGTTATAGGGAAAAAATAAATAACATGAAAAATCCTTTTATACCAACTTGACAGGAAATATTAAAGAAATAATGTAAAACTGTAAGAACATTCCAATGCAATTTTTCTATAGATGTATGTCTTTTTTAATTTTATCAGAGATTGGCCGGTAAGTTAAGTAAGTTTAGGAAAAGCCCTAGACACCCACGGTACGGTAGTACTTAAATTCCTCTTTCAATTAAAGTCATAATGAGCATTATTTATAAGAACTATTTCACCACAAGAAACTTGTTAACCTAAAAGCCCTCAAGACTCCATATACTTTGTTTCCGGCTGTACAAGTCTAGTTAGTGGAATATATTATACAGCCAGGTAATCATTAGCAAGATTGTGGTTTCGCTCACTCGGTAGTAAGTAAATATGGCAATCCTAAGTTTAAAAGAAATAACCATTAAAAACTAACACACAAATATAGGTAGAGCCAAAAAGTGCATTTAGGCACAAGATATTTAGAATTTTAAGTTTAAAACTCGTTAAATGGAAAATAAACAAAACGATCTAGCCAAAAATTTAATAGGAAAATTAAAATAATGTGATTTTAGGCTGTTTTAACAATAGTTTCTTAGGATTATTTTACTACCTTAAATAAAATAAAAAGGAATTTAATGATTAAGTTAAAATTGTAATCGTTAATTGTAAATTTGAGTAGAATTTTTGTGTTTTCTACTAAAAGGACTATTTAACTTTTATTAATAAAAAAATAATAATAAAATCTTTAATTTAATTAATTATATATGTTCTTTTTACTTTACCATGTCACTTAAGGTCTTGTATGAAGCCGTAGATGCCGTAGGTCATTTTTAGATTTTTAAATAATTTGCATTTGAAAACCATGCGGATTTGCGGATGTCAGTGGGCACATTAAAGTAAAAATAAACTAGTTCTTTAGACTATTTAGTAAAATAAATTTCGTAGATAACGTATTATCTATATTATTTTATACTACATACTAAAACCACATAGTTACAAAATTTTACCCAATTTTATTAAATTAAACAATTGCGGTTAGCTTTTATACGACTTGACTTTAAGTTTATTCAGTTAATTGAATTATTGGGATTGACAAGGATATCCACAAAAATAAATTAAAGTTATTTTTAAAAGAAAATTAACAATTGGCTTATTTACTGACAGTAATGAAATCAGATTAACTGGTTCATATTTAAGGTATTAAAAACATTATAAATCCAAAATGTCTTAAAGCATTTTTAAAATATCTTTGTGTAAAGGTTTACTTTTAAAGTATGTATATCCGATAATAAATATCTGGTAGTTTATATTTAATAACTTTTTTAATTATGAAGTATCTTGTATGTAGACAGTTAGTTATCTAAATTAGAGTATTATGTTTTAAAAGTTGATATTTGTTAAGAATTATATTTTATTATATTTAGTTACATTTTTTCTCTCAATAACTTAGAAAAATTAGAAAACAAAGTAATTTTTATATTAACTGCCTTGTCATGTCTAATACTGGTCCTAATCGCACCAAGACACTTAAAAAGTATTGAAAACTTACCGCTTTAATTGTAAGGCTGTTTTTGTGCTTCACCAATCACCACCAAAGTCCTGTCAAACCGCGAAGTTTGAAAAGATAGCTTCACGCACCAACAATAACAATAATTCAAACTAGAGCACTGCGTGGGTCATACAAAAACAGTCCGCGGACTCTTATCAGTTAATAACCTTCAATAAATAACCTATCCCAACAAATATACGTCACACACAAACTCGTCGACTAATGATTGTTGACTAGAAAGGATAATGAACGTGTTGTCTCGCGAAAGGATGGGCTCGCAATGTGCTCGTCGAGCGACGCGCTTACAGCCCTTCTCAGAGCCTTTAGAGCTTTTGACAAAACGCGCAGAATGCCAAAAGCCCTCCTGGAGGGGGTGAAATGTGGGATGGCCATTCGAAGGGGTACGGGAGCGCCTCTCCATGTCAAATGGGTAATAAGCGAGAGAAACGGTTTTGATTGACACCGCGTGCTCTCACTATCCCGATTTGTCTAATTGGAATAGCGCTATACTCTGACTTCTGACAGTTTGACTGAAGAATTTTTTAAAGTGTTATGGCATTGGATTATTTTATGTTTTTTAAAGATTATATTTTTTAGTATCTTATTTATGTTTTTATATGAATGAAATTTACTCGGGTAATATTTATTGTTTCGTGTAACCTACTAACTTACTAAAATAAAATGATTTCTAATATTTATGGGCTAAAGAAAATTTACCTCCTCATGTTGGCTAACATGAGGTAGAATTTTATGTCGGCAATAGGTTTTTATAGTTTCCTTATTAGTGATAACCATTTTAATGTTGCCACTTGACAATAAAGAGTAATATGAATTGTTTTTATTTGTTTTTGAAATGAAAAGAATTCATATTACTTTTTGTCAAATGGCAACATTAAAAGGTTAGTTACTTTATACATAGGAAAATTTAAAAGAAAGTCTATTGCCAACATAAAAATTATACTTCATGTCAGCCACCATAAGCGGTCATTATTTAAGTACATTAAATTTAGAGGTCCATACTATTTTAGTAAGTTAGTGGTGTGACCAGGTACTCAGGTACAATTACCACAACCCCTGTTTTATTTTCTGTGGACACACAATAAATAAAGGAGTGTTTTTTTTAATTTCACAGCAATTATACTTAATTTTTGGGTAAATTTGTAAAAAAAATAAAGACAATTTATATTTTTTTTGTCAAGTGGCAATATTGAAATTATTAAATTCAGAGTCTTTTTTATTACCAGGATTTTTTAAATTGTGGTGCCAAACTGCTGTGGTAGGATCATTTCACTAAAATAAAAAAAGGTTAACTATATAGAACTGGTGAGTAAAATTTGTTAGACTAAATATAAACGTTATTTAAATAAGTATTTATTGTTGTTGTTACATAATTGCTAACAAAAAATAATAAAACCTTATTTTTTAAAGATAAAAGTTTCCACAATGCTTCTTTTATGGTCTAAAAATATTCATTTACGTGTATTTTTTTTAAACTTAACCAGATACAAAAAATCAAGAGACATAAACGGTGTACTTTTATTTGCTTAATCCAAAGAAAGCACAAAAATTTTACCCAGACATAAACTGTCAGTGGCGAACCTTTTTTAGAAATATTACTTCAGTTGCCGCTCGAGACGCCACTAAACTTATTAAGTGTAATAAAGTTAATGATAAGTTACTCTCTTAATTAATTGGAATTAAAAAATTTAGGATATTTAATTTTTTTTTACAAGTTTAACACCGTGTATTTTGGGAACGAGGTATTTGCGGATCTTTTTTATATGAACTTTATTTTATATTTTAATTAGTACAATCTGCCCTTTAATTTTCCTAACAATATTATGTAACACCCTGTATACACCCGAACATAAAACCTCTTCTTTTTAAGAAGATGGTAAAGAATGATTTATGTATTACCCAAAAAAAGATGGTTACAAAATCAGTACATAATTTATTTGTGTTACAGCTTTGGGTATGGAATAAGGTATAGATTTTTTTATGTGAGTGCAGAAAGGATAATGATTTACCACCCCAGAGAGCACCATCATTTTTTTTAATGGAAATGGATTAATGTAGCACCTTGTTTTAATTGCTTTAATTTGATTTGCTATTTACATTTGTTTTTGAAAGTGGAACCAGCCATTTCAGATGTAAATTCTTGCATGAAGAAGAAGCGCATATGGAAATTTTGGAAGGTGATTAACTACCGAAATAAAATTTAATAACTTTTAAACCACTACTGACACCTTATTACATTTTTCCGAAATAAAATGTTTACCTAATATTGTCAAGAAATGTTACAGCTGCGTTAAATCCTTAAATATACAAAAAAGAAAACAAAGTAATTTTTTTAAACGGTCCTCACCTTCAAAACAACTAGCTACTCCATCATGTCTTTTTACTTAACACATTTTTTTAACATTGTTGTTAAAAGTGGAACCAGCCATTTCAGATGTGAATTCTTGCATGAAGAAGAAGCGCATATGGAAATTTTGGAAGGTGATTAACTACCGAAATAAAATTTAATAACTTTTAAACCACTACTGACACCTTATTACATTTTTCCGAAATAAAATGTTTACCTAATATTGTCAAGAAATATTACAGCTGCGTTAAATCCTTAAATATACAAAAAAGAAAACAAAGTAATTTTTTAAACGGTCCTCACCTTCAAAACAACTAGCTACTCCATCATGTCTTTTTACTTAACACATTTTTTAACATCAAAAATAAAATAAAAATATATTACCTCATTTCTCATATCGGTGCACTCATGCATTTCACTTCTTTTTAAAAACTAAAATGTTCTACTTTATTCGCTCTTATTGTTGTAATCATTGACTGTAAAGAAAATCTTAGAAATGGATGTACTTACGTGGCATTAAAATTTTAAGGTTTTCCCTTGGTTTTACGACGATTTCACCATCCAATTCTGAATTGGTTCCAATCGGCCACTTTAAAAATGCACCCTAAAAAGAATGTTTAAAATAATGCCATTATTGATTGAGTAATCAGTAAACAAACATTAAAAAAATATAGATCATTTCCGTGGATGGACTTACCTAGGCCTAGCTGTCACATAATGTTATTTTTAATATTTTAAAAATACCAACTCACAGTGCAGCGAGCTTATGGGTCTGTTGGACAAAATTAATTTATGCAAAACTAATAAAGGTATACATATCCAATGTTATTTATGTAGGATCAAAAAAAAAAGTTAAGGAGGTGTACCCTAATTTATAACTGGACTTCCGGTAGTATGTATACTTACTATATGCAAAAAGTGTAAATAATTTTCCGATTTGATAAGTTGTACTAATAACTTAAGGATCTTGGATGTTAAAAGCATTTAAAATTAGCTCTGTTACAACTTTTTTCTTGTCCTAATAACGAAACCCAAGCATCAAAACAGTTACCATAGGGAACTCTTGCTGAGTAAAAATGACCTGGTTTCAGGTATGTTGCAAATAATTGCAATTCTAAGTGTCACAGCCTTAATCTACAATAAATTTGCTACCAAGAGCAAAAAATTGCAAATATACCTTTATTTACTTTTTTATGACTTAGTAAATTTGCCAAATCAAAATAATAAATAAAAATCTGCACCATTTTCTTGAAAAAGAAACAAATTAATGGACATCAAATAATAAGATCCTTAAAATATAATTATTGAGCATGTATTTGTCGCATCCATCATATGCGAGTATGCGACACATAAAATAACAGTTTTCTTTTTGTAAACATTTTTGCAATTTAGGCAAAATCGCAACTGATATAAATGGTAATATACTACCTGCAATTTGTCTATTTTTAATGCGATAAATTTTTAAAATCTATGATTTTAGAATATGACTATTTTGTCAATTTACCATCATTTTTACTAAAAATGAGACCCCATGCTAAAAAAACAAAAATTTGGATTTTATCCACAGATTGTTGCACTGTGCTACTTACTCTTCAAATAAATTTTTGCTTTATTTAATTTTTTTTTATTTCCTAATTAAATAGCATGAAAAAGTTATTGAAAGGATATATGTTGTTATTAGTTATGGGTTCTAGAAAACTTAAGATTAATTTAAAAATAAAAAACTTATTTAATAAAAATGTTTTTTACAATTTAGTGAAAAATATAGTACTTTTTTTTGATAAAAGCGTTAAAACAAATCGCCCTGTTTATATATACAGGGACATTTTAAATTAGGAAGATATTATTTTGGCAAATTGGTATTTTTTTAAAATTAACTATTTGACATTAAAAAGTCATTAATATTTTGACTTTTTCTAACATTAGTGTGTTAGTATTTAACTAAATAACAAAAACATTTATTGGACTTTTGTAATATTATTTTTTCATACTAATTAATTTAGTAGATTTAAAGACATATTTTTTCTGATTTTTTTATATTTTTAAAGTAGTATTTTCCCGATTATGTACCACTTTGCATATTATCATAAGGTAAGATTTGTTATAGCTTTTAGCATTTTAGATAAAGCAAATATTTAAATTAAGTATATATATTTTTTAATATTACATATAAAAACAATACATAAATACGGGTCCGCAAATGGTTAGTTGTTTAAATGCAGGGTGTTAAACTTGTCAAAAAAAGTTAAACATTTCGAAAACACTTATTTTAGTAAAAAATGTTAGACTGGAAATAAACCTTATTTAAATAGGTATTTATTGTTGATTTTGCATAATTGCTAACAAATAGCAAATTAAGCATATAAGAAAGAATTACTACAATTACATTGGAAATTGTAAATTACAATTAGCTAATTTAAGTAAAATAAGTTCTTGAATTTTTTTATTATAAATAACTTTAAGTTCATAATTCCAGGAAGTACTTTAAATTAAAATAAATGATTTTTTACTATCATTAGCTTATTATTTACACATAGACAAACCGTTATCTGTTTTTGGTTGGATGTAAAAGGTGTTTTTGCTGATAACCCTTTCTGACAAGAATCGAAATATGAGTTCTGTGAGAAAGGTCGAAAACATTTGTTAAATAATTAAAATTTTTAGAAGTTTAAGAACAAAAGCATTTTTTTACTTTATTTGCTCATAATTTTGAAAACATTATTTGTAAAAAACCGCAAAAAAAGAAGGTTAATTGCACGTTGTGTCAACAAAACTTTTATATTTACCTATAATAATGAAATTAATAAGTGTTTGGTCTTTCACCAAAGTATTCGGTTTTTGTCAACACTCACAAGTCAATCCAAAATTACCATGGCCAATTTTTGCAAATACATGTAAAGGAGAAGATTTAAAGCAAGATCAACACGTATCAGAAAAAAATATTATAAAAAAGCCTTTAGATGTCTTACCGTGTCTTTTGTATGTAATAACAAAAAAATATACAAGGTTTTCAAAAACTCCCCTGACAAACTTTGGGGGACAATTTTTTAATAAAAGTAAGAAAAAAACGTTATATCAATATATCGATACTTAAGTTCAATAGTGTAAGAAGTCAAAAATGGCTATATAGTCTGGTCAAAATAGACATAAAGATAGGGCTAACCTTGCAATACAGACCTTATGTTTGCGAATATAAATAAAATTTCTATCGATTCTATGTCTGCTAAAAAAGTTATTTGGTGTTAAAGGTCAAAAAATTTTTTTTTTGCATTTTTTCGTAAACGGTGAGTGGTAATATGTAAAATAAAAGTTGTCATTAATAAATGTTCTACAGAAAATAAAGTCTACATGCATTTAATCCTAAAACTTGTTAGATCTTCACAATTTGTGGATGTTATTCTTGAGATAAGCCCAAGACAATTTATTGTAACTGTCTTACAAAAGCAAATTTTAATTTTAAAAAATTGGATTTTTTGTATCAATTAATTTCTTCTCTAACTGTAGTTTTAGCATGTATAGCGGAAAAATTTCACACTTTGCAATAGGATATTCGTTTAATAAATTTGTTTAAAGTAACGATTTGATGACAAGGTTTTCTGTTGCTGTAAAGGCAGTGCGTTACTTTTAAGGTAACGCGTTACTTGATAAACAATGTCATAATTTTTTATCTGAAAACTTAATTTGTTTGAGTAATTGTTATTTAAAACGTCACAGAAATGGAACAAAAAGAGTAAAATTTTATTTTAATCATATTATTATTACCCATATAAAAATATATTAAAAACTTGTTGGGATTTAATAAATAAAAAGCGTCCAAAAACTAAAGGGGATATTTCAAATATATTGGATTTGGATATGGTCAACAATTTTTTGTTAATGTAGGAAAAAGCATAAATACCAGCTTAAAAATACCTTACATGTAAAAAAAATAGCACAAATAATGTTAAAGGATCATCCCTATCTATCAAGCCGCACATAGCGCGAACGTGGACGTGGGCGGAATTCACTTCGATTCAGAGCTTGTCGGCTTTTTGCATCAAAGGAGCGCGAGGTAAGTTAGTTTGGGCGAATGTTTGGCGAATTGTTGCAAGTCTGCATGCAGCATTAGTTAAGCAAACATATACAAAAATTTAAAAATAAACCTTTTTTAGATTGTTACGAATAAAATAGATAAATAATTAAAAGCATTTAAGAACACATATTATATCCTCCACCTAACCTTACAAATGGCGGTATTAAAAAATGTGAATTTCCACATATTTTAAAATTGGCAAAGGCTGTACCTATACCAAAGACTGCAAATGTAAATGACACAAATAATCTAAGACCTATCTTTACTTTGCCCATAATTTCAAGGTTTTTAAGCCAATTTTAAAAGAACAAATCTTTGATCATTTTGAAAAACATAAAGTGTTTTATTTGAACAGTTTGCTTTTAGAGCTAAAAAATCAACAACAGATGCGCTTATTTATCTCTTAAAAAAGTTATAGAAGGCACAGAATGTAGAGAGATTTTAGGAGTGGTCTTTTGTGATCTTACAAAATCTTTTGGCTGTGTTTTTATAGCCTACTAATAGAAAAACGTAATAAATTCAATTTCGATCAGAGAATTTTACAGCTTTAAAGCTCGTACCTTTCTAAATCATAGTTTGTCTTTGCCAAAAATAAAAAATCAAATGAAAAGGAAATCAGGTGCTAGGTACCTCAAGGGTCGGTTCTTGGCCCCATTCTGTTTTTTTATTTATATTATTACTATTATTATATATTGGTCTGGTGCTGGAAGCCGATTCAGTCCTTTTTGCAGATAACACTACCTTAATTGTAAAAGATGAAACCAGTGAAGGTCTAGATATAAAAATGAAGCAGGCTAAAAAAGTGCCTTTCGGTGGTTTGCGGAAAATGGATTAAAATTCAACAGACAAAACTAAGTTATTGCATGTTAGTCAACCCAAACCCCAAAGGTTTTGGGTATTTATCTTGACCAAAGTCTTTCTTTAGACGCATCATATTAAATGGCTTTTAAATGCAAGAAACATATTTGTTGTTAGAACACTTAAATGTGAAATGCCTAAAAAATTATTATTAGCAAAACATTCACCTTTTTTATCACATTGTAAGTATGGACTTATTGCATGAGGGCATGCACCTTACATGAGTAAGTTTTTGGTTTACAGCGAAAAGTTATCAGAATAATATTTGATAGGGGTTATAGAGATGATATTTTTGACATATTTAGGATGCATGGTCAGTTAGTTGACTCTGCCTTTAATGTATACTTATATACTTATTAAAGGTAGGTAAAAGAAAATATTAAAACTTATAGATATCGCGAAAATATACATATATGTAAATACAATATTCGAAATAAAACAAATATTAAAATATTTATTTTAAGGTTGACCCATAAAAGATACGGTGTAAATTACACTGGTAGATCGCTATTATTTAATTTCTTATTTTTTTTAAATCAAAACTATGGAAAATAAATGGGCTTTCAAATCCTTCTTAATTCAAAACACTTGATATGATACAACGGACTACTTTACTCTAAACTTCGGGTCTTTGGAGTGTCATGGGAGTATAGGATCTAGTCTGTGTTCATTTTTGTTTTTTTTCAGGTTTTTGTTAAATATATATGTGATATTATGTACCTGTAAATTACTTAGGAAGAGCACTTTTAAATTAAATTTAGTTTAATGTATGTAAACGGATGTTTTGTAAAATCAAAGTTAAAACAGGGTGTTTTTATTTTTAATGCATTATAAATATGTGATATAACCTATGATACTTATGTAGACAATTACATATAAAGGTAACATATCAACGTAAACAATGTTGTTATGTTTTTAATAATACTACTTTCTTGGACTTCCATTGTCTTTATTTTAACTGATGCACGACTTTTGGATGATAACTATCTTCAACCATTTTTAAGTGATAACTGATGATAATGATAGGCTTTTTCTTAAAGGTTTCTGTGGATGGTTGTTGACTTTAAAGCCTGTCTAATTTGTTGGTGTGTTTTTCTCCTAAGTCGTCTTTTACCTTTTTACATGTTCTTTCTATCTTTTGAAAAATTGAATTATAATCTTTTTCCTGTACATATTCTTTTCTTTATATCGTTGGGTAATATCTTACAGCATTTGTGATTTCTTCCAGCTTGCTCATCATGTGCTCTAATCCCTACGCCACGTCAGTCAGAAATGACAAATTCATTAAATTTTTAAAAGCAGATGTATTAAAACATCACATGTTAATTGTTATTATATTTAGAATATCATATACAATTAAAAATAAGATAAAATATATCGGTTGTGGCATTTAAAATTTAAAAATAGCAGTCTTTCCGGGTAAACTGAAAGTGATAAAAATAAGTGAACAGATAAACCAATGCACACGTGTGTCAAACATCGATACCTATACCAAGATTTATTTTTTTACAAGGTAAAAAAATATAACGAAGAACCACCCAGTATCAGACTGGGCATTATTTGGCTCACCGGGAAAAAGTTGAAAATGGCCCCTATGTAAAGCGTGTCCCAAATTTGAGAGTCATGATCAAAATTTATCAGAGTGCTTTATTTAAAAATATTTAAAAGCGAGAAGTCTTATTAATGATCCTTTACTTACTCAAAGACTTCCTTCTCTTGCTCATCGTCGAGCTGTGGGAGATCTATCGCTCTTCTATAGATACTTTTACGGCTTCTGCTCCGACGAATTGATCCAGTATAGTCCCTCCTCTTGCAGTTCCCAACAGAGAAACTCGTGGTGCCGCGCGTATGCATCCCCATACAGTTCAATTGGACAGGCCCCGAACTTCCTCATTTCGTTCGTTCTTTTATCCCTAGAGTTTCTAGACTGTGGAACCTGCTGCCAGCGGAGGTCTTTCCTTCCCCAAATAACTAAAATCGAAGCTGTTCGCAAATTTATTTCCAATTTTTGTTACCACGAAGGTGAAACTGGCCACTAATATTAGAAGTTGATCCAGTGGAATATTTAATAGTTTACAACTTTAATGCGCAACATTTTTTGACTAACAGAATTTATCAGAGAGTCTTATTTAGGGATATTTAAAAGTGGAAAATCAAAATCTAAGCCGTTCGCGAATTCTTTATCAGAAGGCTTAATTTAAAAAAAAATATTCACTGACGTACTGGGCACCATTTGACCCACAGGACAACATTTTAAAATGCCCCCTGCACAGGGTGCCCCAAATTAAAAAATGACCATTAGGATTTTAGCAACCGTAAAAAATACAAAGTTGTTTAAATTAGCGCGAAGTTGCTTATGCACTTAAATGTACATCTCATAAATCAAAAAAATTCAGAAAACTTTTGGAGATATGTGTAAACAACCAAAATTTGTGATTTGGTTTTTATTTTGTTGTAATGATATGTACCATTGAATTCTCCTTGGAAAGCTTTATCGAATGTAGGGTATTTAGTTGCATTGTCCCATTTAAAAAAACAAGTTAATGGTTTTCATAACCGTAACTGGCCATCGAACCTGGGAAAAGGCCCAGGGGGCCACGAGGAAAACATCGGGATAATGGCAAATGCATATTTTTTTGTATTCCAAAAAATTTTGAAGAGCAAAAACAAAAGTGTCTGACCTCTTAAAATTACTTTTTTCTATCCCAGAAAATATTATTTATGAGCAAAAAAGCTCCTTACCTCAAAACATTACTTTACAAACCTTATATACAGGGTGTTTTTACAAAAATGCGTGACATTTTAGGAGGTGATTCCTTGTTTAAAATAAAGGGTAGTTTTTGGTAGTTTCCTTTAAAAACATGGGGTCAAAACAACCTAACCATAAGGAAGATATCGAAAAAACAAAAAGATCTGTTTATGTTGTTGCCTAAAAATAAAATGAGCATTGTATTTAAACTGCCAAGTAATATCAAATAAAGACATAATACAAATGCCTTTATGGATGACAGCAGAAAAATAAAAAATTTCATTGCTTAAGTGTCTCTTTAAATTTCGTTATCAAGAACGATAAGGGTAGTCTATTTCCACTACCTCGATTAATTTTTAAAAAGTGCAAAAATATTTAGAAAGTTTACTTTTATAATAGCAATATTTTCGTAGACTTTCATGATTCTAGCGCTTTTCATTTTTGGGTTAAAAAAATAAATACGTGATTTTTTCGCCATTTTTGTGACGCAATATCTCCTTAGGATTGACTTTTGACCCTATGTTTATAAAGTAAACTACCCTTTTATTTTAAAAAAGGAATATCCTTCTATAGTTTTTTGCATTTGTTTAAAAACACCCAGTAGGTATACAGAATATACACATGTGATGGTTTCTCAAAGACGAAAAGTTGCATTTAAAATATATAGAGCTTAAAAAGTTGCTATCAGAAAGTGCTTTCAGTTTTAATAGTGTTTAAAATAAGCTGCTTACAAAACAAAAAACAAACAACATTTTTTCCAGTCATGTTCAAAAGTTACCGGATTTTTAAAAATATTAATAATAATACATTAGCTCTTAAATAAACTTTTCCCTTATTTGTATCTCATACGGTTTTTAAAAGCCCAATAGTTACCCTTGAATTTGGGGACATCTTGTACAATTTTTAAATAATATACCTTGTATTTAAAAAATAGGTTTTACAATGGAAAATGGTAACAATTATATTTATTTTTTAATGCAAATTGTTATTATTACTTTGGATTTTTCCCCGCTTTACCTCCATGAGTGGCCTCCAAGGCGTTGGCCCACCGGGCCCGACACTGGAACCACTTTTGAGAAACACCCGGTATATTATTAGTTTTCTTTTGCCTGTTCCCTCCCCCAAACAAAATCCTGGCTACGCCAATGTGGTCATAAAGACATGATTCTACAGTATATCGGGTGTCGACGAATCTATTAGACAAGCCATAACTCCTAGACCACGGATGGAGAACCTTTACGTGTCATTTTTTTAAAGAAATGTTTAATTACAATAGAGACGTGCCATTAAATAATGTCATATAATACCTACTTTATACTTTTTTCGTAGTACATGAATTTTTGTGATCAGTGACGTGCCTAAAATATTGTGTCGCGTGCCATTATTGGCACAACGTACCGTTGGTTTGCCATCCTTGTCCTAAAGTATTAGAATTTTTATGTTGGCAGCACGTTAATCAGCGGAAAAAAAAACTACAACTTCACTAATTTAACCGACTTCGTATCTCCAATAATAAGGAAGTTAGCAATAGTGCCGACTTAAAAATGGTCACCCGGTATATATATTTTATTAGGAAAACAGATACAGGGTCCATTTATATAGCCGGATCTTGGATAATCCATCTTTATTTGGGTAGATAATTTTATAAAATTATGGCTTTTGGAGTCATGGCCAACTAGGGAAAAAATAATTTTTTGATTTTTGACAAACAAAAATAAAACTTCCAATTAGGTCTGGTACATCATCAAGAATCGGCAAGCAACAGCAAGGGATGTATCTGACTCATCCAATCCAAAATGTTTACATGCGGGTATTTACGTTAGACTCTCTTTTCCTCACATTCCTTATATGTTGCTGTAATTTAGCTGATCCGGTATGAGTTTTAATATTCCGCAAAAAACACCTTAATTACCTTAGCCCGGATTAATATTTTTCCTTAAGAAAAATAATAATAAAAAAAGGTATAAGAAATATTGTATTTTTTAAAATAATATTTGTATTTTGTTAGCCACCAGTACAGAACCTTATGATAAAAATAATTTTAGGTACATTCGCCATTTTGTCAAGGTGAAGTTTAAAAATTACTTTTATTTGCAGCAAATCATATTGTCGCATCGCTTTAAAGCAGAAGTAGCCTAACTGCAAAATTTCGATTTTTATTTCAAAAAATAAAAGCAGTTCAAAAAACACCCTGATAGTCTTTTTAATATACACGGACGAATCACACATATTTAAAATACCAAAATTCGTTACCTGATTTTGTCAGTTCTGTTATTGTTATTATTAATCATTAAGTGGGGACAATACTCTGCTTATACAAAAAGCTGGAAATACTGGGATTTTATTATACAGGATAATTAAAATAGCATAGTCAGTTAATAAAAATATACATGTTTGCGGTAAAAATGTAAGAGCTTATTAATAAGGTAATTTTATAAAAAAAATGTAATTTAAATCTTGGTACGGAAATGAATAGATCCTAAATACAGGTTGTTAAACTTAAAAAAAAACAGTTTTTTATCATCATAAATACAACGTATTTAATTCTAATGCAATTTGGTAGTAATATTTTTAGCATTAGGAAGCTAATTTAAATTTACTTTTTCATATTACGCCAATGAAAATAAAACTTCTTTGTATTTTGCGCATCATGCTTAGTTTTCAAGCAAAAATACCATTGGATTACATGTTCCTAAAACGCTCAATAAATACAAGAAAATTTTGTTTTTAAAAATATACATCAATTTTACGCGTTTACGAACCGATCAATTCTAAAACGGTATTTACCAATCGGTTATGTTGACGTTTAAACAATGTACGTCAAAGTTATCACCAATTATTTCCGCGGTTATAATTGGTTGAATGCCTAAAATCGCTGAATGTTTTTAGAGTTTTTAGCAGTTCAGAAAATCATCACGTATTGCTATTCGAAGCAATACGTTAGTTACAATCCGTTAATTAAACCTTATGAATACAACACACCTATCCGTATCGCAATCGGTAACGTATCCCGACTTTGGTACGTCAAAATTAGAAAAGACGGGGATTCTTAACCATAAAATTTGATTAATTGACAAGTGAGTTAAAGCTAAAAGTTAAAAATATTAGAACCAAAATTGCATCCATTAATAAATTAAACACGTAATAAAGAGTAGTTGAACCACAGTAAAATCACAAAAAAAAACTGTTGGGCGTCCGTTTGAAACCTGTAGGGTTAGGATACAAACCCCGAATAAAATTGGTTTAGGTGGTTGTATAAATAACGTTCGAGGAGTGTAGGCCTAAAAATTAACATCGCTAAAACTAAACCTATGACTAACCTGGTTATTAGTGAAAATATAACGGTTAATAGCCTAAATATAGAGCAGGTACATTCATATAAGTACCTAGGTCATGAAATTCATCTGGGGAGAGATAACCAAACGTGCGAAATAACCAAAGAATTGGTTTAGCTTGGGCAGCCTTTGGAAGGGTGGGTCACATTTTAAAAGCTAATATCCCGATTTGTCTTAAAAGAAAAGTTTTCGACCGGTGTGTCTTGCCTCTGTTAACATATGGAGCCGAAACACTAACTCTAACCAAAAGCACAGTAAATAAAATTCGAATCGCTCAAAGAGCTATGGAGCGAGCTATGCTGGGCTTAAGACAGGGTTCAAAATGTCGAAATAAGAAGAAGAACCAGAGTAACAGATGCCATCGAAAGAATCACTAACCTAAAGTGGAATTGGGCGGGTTACATAGCGAGAACAATCGATAATAGGTGGACAAAGAGAGTATTAGCGTGGAGACCAAGAACTGATGCCTTTTGTAATAGAGGAAGACCACCCACACGATGGTCCGATGATTTAAAACGCATTCAGGGGAATTGGATGAACTTTGCACAGAACAGAGAAAAGTGGAAGTCATTACGGGAGGCTTACATCCAGCAGTGGACAATTGTGTAGTAATGATGATGATGACGATTAAGAACGTTAAATAACGTTAGGTACGTATGCTTAATATAATAAGTGTGCATATTTATGGTATTGCTTTTTGTCTCTAATATTTATTTTTAATGATGTAACATTATCAACAAATACTTACCTAAATAAAAATAACATCTAAAGTAACAAATTGCAGTAAATTAGGTATTTTGTGAATTTTGTTTCATGTTTTTGGCAACTATCATATTAAATTAATTTAATAGGAAAATATTAGTTTACTTTTTCCCAAGTGGAATTAGCCCAAATATAAAAATATAAGGTTTTTAATAAATTTTTAAAAATCTATTACAAATATTAAACTTTGTTTGCTTCTCAGCTTCTTGCAAGACTGATTTAAAAAATATGTAATTTTGTAAAACTTTTTTTATACCAGTTCTAGTTTTTGATGCAAATGCCTAATTGTATTGCAGCTAGAGTAGTTAAAATTAACCACCAAAATGTCTTGCAACAATGATGCGTTGTGTAAGATTAACAGATTGAGAATCATGTTTAGCAATAAATAAAAATAAATTTATACTAAAAAACTATTTTAAAACAAGCTTTTATTTAAAGGCGCTAAAAGAATAAAATAAATATTTTCTTTAAAACTTTGACTATAAAAATAAAGCGTCATTACACAATTTATATAATATAAAAGCTTGTCGCGAGATATACCTAAGTAGATAAACAAATAAATTATAACCTAGTCTGATTGCATTTAACTTTTTCATTTTCCAACTAGGTAAACAGGAGTATTTAAATCTTGCGACAAGCTTTTGTATCATATAAATTATGTAATGATGCTATATTCCTTTAGTAAACGTTTTAAACAAAATGTTTATTTTATTCTTTTGAGTGCATTTAAATAAAATCTTGGTTTAAAAATGGTTTTTAACTTTAAACTTATTGTCCACATATCGACGCACTGTGCGGTGTGTGACGTTGTTTACATGCCGGAATTATTTATTTAATCTTTACCTGTTAGTATTCTAACTTCGTTACACCGGTTTTTTACGAATTGCCTGTAAACTTTTAGACTAAGCTGACACCATATTTATGAAAAGTCAGGAGCAAAGCCTTACGCAGGAAGGAGGGCAATGGGGGCGATTGCTCCCCTCCCAGGAGCCCAAAAATACCTCTTAAAAATAGGTTGTTCGGGGTTTTTGCTGGAGGTGGCGCGTTGTTTCCTTACCTTGAGTCCTTTTTGTTTTTTTTAAATGTCCTCTTTTTGCAACTTCCCTTCAAAATCACTTTCTGCGTACAGCCCTAGTCAAGAAAAATAACGATCAATGTTTATAAGGGTCGAATTCGAGTACAAGAGTTGAAACTACTAATTTTAGCTTTAAATTTAAAAAGTTTCAAGTAAAAAAATTATAACGTTTAAATATTTTTTGCAATAGTTATGTAATGTTTAAATAAAAATAACTAAGTATTAAAACAACATACGTAAACAGTGTCGGACTAGGGACCATTTTGCCCACCGGGCAAAAGTTCACAATGGATCCCACCCCCAGGGAGAAAAATATTTGGTAATATATCGGCACAAAAATTTGGAGCACCTTTTACTTTATATGTTTTTTTTTAGTACAATAAGTACCTATGTAACCAAATATATAAAAAACACGATAAAGCCAAAAATATTATTTTTTTACAAATTTTGCTAAATACATTACAAAAAATACACACAAAGAAAATGGTGCTTAAAATGGCGTATAAAGACTTTTTGTGCTGATAATATGCAGTGGGCGGATTAAGATAAAAACTTTTGAACTTACTAACTTAAAGTAGAGCCTAAATTATCTCTAAAATGGTCATTTTTTATTTGTATCTTATTTTACATAATGTTTGTTTACTAAAAGTAATTTGAAATGCTTTTTTAAATAAATGTTCTAAATGACATTATATTTAAAAATAAAAAATGAAGGTAGTTTAGTAGCGTTTCTCAAGTTTTTGCGAACCTTGTATACAAAATCAACTTTTTCTCTTCATGAATCACATTTTTTTACAAGAAAAAGTTTTTCTCAGGAATAACTTTTTTAAAAAATTATTATTTTATTCATTTGTCCTCGTATAAATCCCATCCGTAAACAGTATGTATATATGCACTTTCTTTTATTTTGCATTTTTTTACAATTTTGGAACAGTTTAATCTGTCAGTGCCGGATTTAAGGGGGCCAGGCGGGGCAGTGGCCCGAGGTCCCCAAAAATTAGGGGCCTCCACACACGAATATATTATAGGTCCTCACACCTTTAAAAACCTATGAAAAGCAAAAGTTACATACGGATGGATGAGGGCCTTTTTTTCTCTTCAACTCTTTGGGAGTATAATTATTAGTTACAAAGTAGACGGGAACCTTTCTTTTTGTTCTTCAACTTCTCCTTGGGTGGGGCCCCCACAGGCTCATTGCCCCGGGGCCCCCACAACTATAATTCCGGCCCTGTATTCTGTAATTGTTATCAAATGCGTGAAAATCTACAAGATGTAAAAGCATATATGAAATTTTTTTTGTAAAATTACCTATAGAGAAGTTCCTCATATGATAAGAACCTAAGTTGACACACTGTAGGGATAAAAAATGACCTGCAAAATTTAGATCTTAAAAAATAGACAGGGTGTTACACTTATCGTATTATGTCTCTTATTGTTAAACTGGAAGTAATTGACATATTTATTTCTTGTCACTCGGTATATGCATGTATTTTTTAAATATTTTTAATTTTTATTTTTTTTTTAATTCAAATTCAAAATCCTTTTTTTTGTGCATAGAAAACGTAAAAATTCTTATAAAAAAAATATAATAAAACACTAATAAATACACAAATGTTAATCTACAAAACTACTTACAAATTATTACAATTTAAAAATTCCGCTACAGAATAAAAACAAAGTTTAAGTAAAATTTGTTTAACTTTAGATTTGAAGACTGAAATGCTCTATATTATGGTTTTAATATCACGAGGCAGGTGGTTTTACATTTTGGATGGCATAATTATGCAACTGTAAGCCGTAAGAGAAAGATTGTGTTATGTTATTAAGACATCAGATGTATTTCTTAGTTTGTAAGCTAAGTTTCTGTCCGAAAACCTAACACTTAAATGTGGGTTTTCTTTAATACGTAAAACACAAGACAAAATATTCATGGATGGTATTGTTAAATTCTGAAGTTGCTTAAAAAGTTATCTACATGAGTTTCTTTAAAATTTAAAAAGAATAGTTCTTATAATGCGGTTCTAAACTAAAAAGAGATCTTTACCACCTGCTGAATTTCCCCAATAAATAATACAGTAATTTATAGCAGAACAAACCTGTGCGTAATAGTACATTTTTAAGATGTCAATGTTAACAAAATTGCGAAAATTTTGCAGAACGTAACACTTGGTAGACAATCTCGTGCATAAGTTATCTGTGTGTTTAATCCACTTTAACTGTGAGTCCAAGTGCAACCCTAAGGATAAGAATAAGTCATTTTCCTTAAGTGCATTTCCATTTAGGTAAATGTAAATACTGATTTTCTGAACAGATGGGAAAAAATATACAATTTCTGTCTTTGACGCTAAAAAAAACATTGATAATATATGTTTTATCATAGAAAATTAAATGTATTGGTATATTCTATTTTTTTTCCAATATTTTAAAATCTAGTACGTATTTAAATGTTAAAAAAATGAATTGGAGAGAAATGTAGAGTTTTCATTTAAAAATTTAGGTGCCCTAATTTAAAACTATCTGTGGGACTAGAGATATGTTTTGTAATAGTTCACTTATTATTACAAATAATTGTTTCTTGACATTATTAATTATCTTTTATAAGAAAAATTTAAAATTATTTTAAATATATCCATATCATGTGTTTTTACATTTTTATCCATGTTAAAGTATGTCTTACAATTAACCTATTACCTACCCCATTTTTAACGTTTATTCTAAAAAAGGTAATGATTTAATAAAATAACTTAATTGTTATGGAATTTAAGCATGTATTAGTTATTTTTAATTTTTATTAACATAACGATATATTTAGTGTTTTTATTTTGAAATAAAAAATTTTTTTTTTTTGGTCTTCAAACTCTTTTATTCCTGTTCCACATTTTCAATTTCTTGCACCCCCTGAATGTCATCCTGCTGGTGCCCATGACGGCTGATACGCATATTTTGTTCTTGCGTCAGCAGCTTTATCCAAAATTGTTTTATAATTTTGAAGCATACAGACCCCTTTGCGATTCATATTTTAGCATTTTAGAGTATTTAAACCCGGAGAATTTATAAAATTAGTGCTCCAAAGTAGTGCTGAGTGGCTAGCGACTGTTTGGACCATTTGAAATAATTTCTTCCACAAAAGTAATTGGATTTATTTGGTTCTTTCAACGTGTTCTTTATTTGTATGCATTTTTTTTCACATCTTTTCCCATTCTATTTCTAATTTTCTGGTCGCTTGAAATATATTCACCACCCGAGTCAACGTCCCTATTGCTAAAAACATTTTCTTCTGCCCATTTAGAATTTTACTTCCTTTCAAATAAAAAAACTGCTATTCCTAATTCATTTTCAATTCAAAAATATGGAACAAAAATTAATGCCCAGCAAAAACATAATAAAGACCATAATTACTGACCTGACGTCTTTTGAACCCGTCGAAAATTACACAATTTTTTGGAAACACACGTAAAAGAGGACGATGAAAAGGTACTGAGGCCCTAAGCTCAGTAGATAGTGGGTGTGTTCAGAAACATATGTATAAATCGTAATGACTAAGGAGTCAAAATGAACCCTTGTCTGTAGTTACTGGTTAATTACGATACGTAGATAACTTTAAGAAATTTTAAAATGTCGTTATTTTAACCTTTCTTGGCTTTATAATAATAATCTAATTCCATTTCAAACAAATCATTTTTAAAAATCCATCCTTAACCATAAAAACACGAAAACTAAAAAAGAGGCTGGTGCATGAGGGGCAAGGACAAAGAAAAACGGAGTAATTCAGGTGCATGACACTTTCCGTCACTGACACGCCATAAAGTATAACGAAATGCTCTTGAGCTACTCGGGAGCTCCCTATATGCGTCACTGGAAAGCTACTTAGGTAAAACCCCAATTTCAAGAGTGAAGTGAAATTCAGTTAAGTTCTGGTAAATCAATATTTTTTTTTTTTTAAAACTTAAATACATCAGAAAGAATATCGAGTAGACATTCCGCTCTTATTATAAACTAATAATATACCATAAAAATTACTATTGAACTTTTCGGATGTTAATTATAAAAAGGGATTTTCATGCCGTGTAAGCATGTCTTGTATGCCACTAACTTATTATATGGATGGTGTATGGGATGTGTGCATTTCCTGTTAATTGTGGTAGGTATCTGTAGGCATAGGAAATATTGAAATCCATGTACAGGGTGGAGCAGGGCCGTATTATCCATTAGGCTGACTAGGCTACAGCCTGGGGCGCCATGAAAAAATAGGCCCTAGACAGGGGAGTAATAGGCGCTAGACAGAGGGGTGTTAAAAAGTTTAGGTTGAGTGGGGATTTTTGGTAACTAATTTCTCTGTGAATAAGATGAAATGGGCAAATAGGCGTGAAAAGGAGGGAATGACCTTTTTTTTGCTCTTTAAAAATTCTTGTGGTGTAAAATAGGCGCTCCAGGAATTATAGCCTAGGGCGCCTCAAACAGTTAATACGGCCCTGGGGTGGATCCTTTTTGTTGACCTTGTAAGGGTACAGCGAAAACTATAAAAGATAAAACAAATCTGATTGCGCAATCTCAATTTCAATTTTCAGAAACAAATTCAATGGTAAAAGTAAACCATGGCTAACTTAATTCGTTTTGAAGATATGAAGTGTTTTTAAAATTTTGTCAATTTGGCCAGGCACTTGTAACTCGCTTGATATTACAGATAGAAAAGAAAATGTAAATAGAAAACTTGTAGGGATTTTAACGTAGAATTTAGTGGCGCACCTATTTTTTTATTAACTTTAATTTTAAAGTTAAAACACAAAGTTGGGTTTTTTAATGGAACACCCTGTATATTTTATCACCAATAGAAAAGTCGCCTTAAAAGTCGTAAAAAAATACAACGTTTGATATATTTAATTTGTCATAGTTTCGGAAATATAGACAGAGTCTGGAGTTCGATAATAAAATTGCATTTTTTAATAAAACACCTGTATATTTTATCACCATTAAAAGTACAGTTTAAAGGCATTTAAGAATTTACCACATTTAAAATAATTTTCTTCAACAGTTTTGGAAATATAAACTTCTAATTCTTAGTGCGTATATTTACTATTTTCTAGATTTATACTATCATATTTCCAAAACTATAAAAAAGTATATTACATATATATATATATATATATATATATATATATATATATATATATCTTTTAAGGAGACCTTTCAACTAATGATAAAATCAGGGTGTCCAGTTAACAAATTCAACTTTGTGTTATAATTTTAAAATAAGAGTCTATCGAAACATATACGTACGCCACTAAATTCTACTTAAACCATTCTATTTACATTTTTTAAACTCTAATATCAAGCGAGTTACAAGTGCCTGGCCAAATTGACAAAATTTGAAAAACACTCTGTATTTCCAAAACGAATCAAGTTAGCCATGATTAATTTTTACCATTGAATTTGTTTCAAAAATTGAAATCCAGTTTGCGCAACCAGATTTGTTCAATCTAAAAAAATATTTTAATATTGTTTATGGCAACATTTAAAACAAATAATTGTAAAAATAATTTGGTAACTTGGCAACGCTCTTAAATAGGTATGCAGTTAAATCATTAAATGTAAACTCTACGTCCTGCGTCTCTTTCTATTTTACGTAATACAGTACATCAACTCTTGTTTGTTGCAGAAAATATTCGTGACTTTACTTAAAACGAAAGCACTTAATAATATTATTTATAAGTTCCACACGCATGTTTTAAATTCATAGTTATTTTGGTGTGTTCATGTGAAGTCGCTATGTCAAAATCTGTTGAGATAAAATATACTAAGGTAAAAACAACAATCATATCATTTTGTTAATCATATCATTATTTGTTTTTCAGTACTGGAGATCATAAAAATATACATTATTTTTATTTCAATTTGGTAATTTACAGTATTTTAAAAACATAATAGCAATTTAAAATTGTATTAAGTTAATTTACTTTACAAAGTGATGTGCTATGGGATTCTTTAGTCTTTTTTATATTTAAATGCCATTATGCTGAACAGGATATTTTTCAAAGGTTTCATGATATTGTTTCTCACAATGATTTTTAAGACGCATACACACATTATATCTATAACCGTGGCAGCTTCAAAAAGCTCGAATTTCTCTTTCAAGTCAAAAAGTATTTTCCCCTTTTAATTTATACACTTTGTATGTATAACTATAGACTATTAAATAAGTAAGGCTTAAGCCACTTCTACACGGTCAATATTAACTGTAACAATATTGTATAATAAATATATTAAGTGAATGATATTGCTTCAATAATATTAACCGTATAATGGGCGTTTTACCCGTTTTGCCTTAAAGGTTATTACCCGTTTTGGATCATATGCAGGCAGAACGGGTTTTTAAAACGGTTTCTTATATTCCCTATCAAAAAATAATAATAATAACAATTTTTTTAATATTGCTATATTCCAAACATATACAAATATTCTATTCTTTAAAGAAAATTTATCTGTCATACAGAACATATTTAATTTTTTTACCTCCTACTTTAATTACCTTTAAGTTTCCAAAGCAAAGGGTACTTTATGCTTAAATTTATTAAAAATTTAATTTTTTTGTAAAATGTAAAAATAAAATTTGACCTATGTTTCCATTTAGTTGTAAATGACCAAAACACGTTAAGAGAAAAAATTAGCAGTTAATTTAACAGACTTCAATAGTATAATTTAACAAGATAGTATTCTTGACAATCAGACGAAATCATTCAACACAATTGAAATAGAAAAAAAACTCCTAACTGCTTGTAATTTACTTGCACTGCAAGGACGCAACTCTTAGCACACTTTCCAACCTAGAGATGCAGATTTTTACACTAGCCGAATGGTATTTCTTTTAGAGCTAATTGAACTTGTTGTTATCGCCTACACCGTAATGAGAACCAAAATAGCTCGAAACCGGTCTGCAGTTGGTGATCTCAATTAGCTCTGAAAGCAATACCTTCGACCACTGTAAAAATCTACATCTCCAGGTCGGACGATGTCCCGAGAGATGCGACCTTGCAGTGCAAGGAAATTACAAGCAGTAAGGAGTTTTTTAGTTCAATTTTGTTGAATCTGCTTGTGAAAAATACTTTTTTCTTGTTGAGTATTGGGTATGAACCTAGGTTCGCTTGTTTTTACACTACCGATAGAAGGTGTAATAGACAATAAACTTCATGTTTATTCGACATTTTCGCTTCCATTGGGATTTTTTTTGAGCTTGTTGTTATGGCCTACACCGTAGTGATGAGAACCAAAATAGTTCAAAACCGGTCTGCGGTTGGTGATCTTAATTAACTCTAAAAGAAATACGTTCGGCTAGTGTAAAAGTCTGCATCTCCAGGTTGGACAGTGTACCGAGCGGTGCGGGCTAATATGTTGTAAATAAATATTTTATAAAAGGAAATTTGACCTAAACACTGTCACATTTTTTTTCTTTAATTTATATAAATGAAAAATTTATAGTATGTAGATAATGCCACAACAGGGTTGGCTACCTTTTCTTGGGCATGATACCAGCTAACTTAAGGCTATGTATTAACCGTCATTTATTTAAAAAAATCAAACACGTAAACATAGATTTTTTTATTACGAATCCAATGGTATAGGGTTGGCGCAATTTTAAGTTTCAAGGCTTAGGTTTTAAGGAAATATTTTAAAGAAAAAAATGGTTTGCTTCACTGTATATTGCAAAAATAAAAATTATTTTTAAATCCTCGTTACGTTTAAAACCAATTTAATCTTTAGACTTTTTTTTTTTTTTTTGATATACAGGTAAATAAATAGAAAGCATTTTTTGGCATGGTCGGTTTGTATTTCTATTTATTCTTTTATTAGATAGGAATTTTGCCATGCCAAAAAATAGTTTCTATTTATTTACGCGAAAACCGTAAATCATCCAAAAGATGTCAAGATATCAAATTTGTTCTAATCTAAACGGGGATATAACAAATAATTTTAATTTAAAAATAAATATTTACTTTAAAACCCTTATGCAACCTTGAAACTTTAAATTGCGCCAACCCTTACTTAGCCCGAATTTTAAAAGCCAACTCTATACCATTGGATTAGTAATAAAAAAATCTGTATTTACGTGTTTAATTTTTTTAAATAAATGACGCTAAATACATACCCAGTTTGGCAGGTATAATGCCCCGAAAAAGGTAGCCAATCCTGTTGTGGCATAAACTACATACTATTAACTTTTCACTTATAAAAATTAAAAAAAATGATGACGGTTTTCATGTAAAAATGTTTTTATGAAATTTTTAATTACACCATATTAGCCCAGGATATGGTTTGCAAACCCCGGGAATTAATTCAATAATAACTTTTATTGTTAAAAAAAATATATTTCACCAGAAAAAAAGTTAAGGGGTCCATTTATTTAGCCGGATCTTATACTATAAGCTACTTTTAAAAATAACAAATTGAGTGTGACATTTTTCTGAGATCTTAGTTTGTTCATATTTTCATTTATACACCCTACCTAAAGGTACTAACTCTATTATGATATAATTCCTAGAATTCATAATTTTAGAATGTATTGAAACTTTTAACTTCTTTTAGGAATGTAATGGTTTTTTGTGTGATATCTTTATTGGATACTTATATGTTTTCCCATTTTTATGAGCAAATTTACTTTTTGAGAAAAAAAATATTTTAAGTAATAATAACTTTAATTATTGTAATATACACGTTGTCTTAGCTAAATGCGTTTAATTGATTCTCTGTGTGTTACACACTAGCCGGTAGAGATTAGATAAAGAATGCCTTTATGTAAACATTCTGGATAAGATGACGCATCGGTCTTGCTTTGTTGTTGCTTTAGACTGTTATTCCCCATGTTATATCCACTGTATAACCCTATTAAATAACTAAACCACATTTAAATATTTTAGTTGTTTATCAACAATGAATTTGTTGAGTCCAGAAGCGGAAAAACATTTGCTACTATTAATCCTTCAACGGAAGAAAAAATTGCAGATGTTGCAGAAGCTCAAAAGGTAAGGATTTACACAGTGGCGTACCTACAAGTATCGGGGTTCGGGGCGAAAATATATGTGGGGTCCGCCCCTAATAATTTTTATAAACCCAAAAAAGGTCGTAATAGACACCTGGGCAAAATTGTAAGTGACGCCCCTGTTTTCATAGTAAATGCTTTATTGCATAACAATTTTTCACAACCAAATAAAATTAAAATGGTCTTCAGGTAAAAAAAGCTGTTAAAAGGGGAATACCATGTTTAATTGGGTTTTTGGACAGTACGTTCTTTAAAGACATCTGTAGGCCTCTTTTACTTTTTGAGGGCCCCTTCTTACCGGGGGCCCGGGGCGATCCGCTCCCGCCCCTCGGTATGCTAGTGGATATACAAGGTGTCCAGTAAGTCTAACGACAAAATTTAAAGGATAATTTTTAGCGAAAAAAAGAAATAAACTTTATATGAACATCTGTCCTACACCTTATCCTTCTAGAACTAAGGAATGTTAAAAAAATCGTTTTTTTATAATAACTTTTATATCAAATTTAGATATTTTTAAAAAATTTCGCTGTCGTCTGCTAAGCATCAAAGGAAATGTAAAATGTATGGATTTTTTTACCATTGTTATCCGTGACGTATCTACGTTGAATATTTTTAAAGAAAAAATGGTATGCCACTACATTTTCCTAACAAAAAATACATTTGTATTAATTTTCAAAGTTAGTGATATGTTCTATTAAGTGTTACCATTTATAAAATATTTTAAATTTTACGTCAAAAATTGCATTTTCCAGCCGATACATAAATAATTTCTTTCTTTCTAAACGAAAGTCTTTAACACGTAATCAGTGTTAAGTTCTTCTTAAGGATTTTTAAGTGGACTGTTTTAATTTTTTGACAATAAACAATGTGTTGTGATGAAAAATAAACATTAAATTTAAATTGATAAAAACATAAAAGCCTTTTTACCTTATCCTATTTAGCATTAAATGTAAGAGTAAATTTTACTGACCTTAATGGATTGCCAGTGTTATTACCTGCGCAAAACAAATATTACGTTTCAAGGACGAAAAAACGGGTTTGTGCGCTTGGGTACCAATCTTTTTCCGTCGTCATCGATGTTCATGCGCGGGCGCCAAACGGTCTATCGAGCATAGTTTATTAACAATTTGTCTGGGCTTCCCCTTCGGAGTACGAGGAACACGGTTAAGCGGCCCACAGACGATCAATATTGTTGCGCAATATTTCATATTGTACAATAATATTGACCGTTTGTGGTGTTATATTAAGAGGTTGTACAATATATTGTGTCAATTAAAAACAGTTTGATTTAAATTGTGCAACAGTGATTTATTGTGCGTGTGTGAGTGATATTGCACAATTATTTCAGGTTTCAAATCGAAAGAGTATTTGTTTTGCACAAACAATGAAACAAATATGGGTTCAAAAGCAATAGAGAAAAAAATTAAGGTTTTTTTCTTTTTTTTAAACATGTTTCAAGCAGCTTATTTTTTCTTATCCATGTTTTAATTAGTAGTTACAAAACAAAACTAGTGTTTGTGCAATTTATTGAATATAATAATTTTGCAAATATATCGCACTATTTAGGAACGACTAGCAATATTATTGTACAATAATTTGTGCAACAATATTGATCGTCTGTGGGCCGCTTAAGGGACAAGGAGCGTAATTGGCCATGACTTTTAAAATACTCATGCTTGTAAACGCTCCTATTTGTTCTTAATTTAAAGTTCTAGAAATATTTTTAACCACTATAGATCAAATGTGGTTATCTATAGTGAATTTGCATAGGAATGTCAAATCCAATAATTAATCGTTTTTATTATATCCCACCATTACCAATTTATTATTATGAAATTTTTATGTATTTTAAAAATATTGATAGTATGGATTTTAGGCTTGGCCGTTAGTTGCCATGACGAAAATGCGGCGATAACAAAAAATAAGATTTTTATAAAAAATTAAAAGAAAATAGTTATTTAAAAAAATTGTGGTGGTACTACCGCGTTGTCTAAAAGGTGATGTGAAATTTAAAAACTGCATGTTTCATTACTTGAACAACGTGTATGCAAGAAAAAAGATGACTTAAGCATCTACTAACCTGACACCCACGATACTCCAGTACTTAGGCACTAAGCCTTCGTGGGCTGTCACAAAGATAAAAAAAGAAATAAATAAGGGACCCTCTCAATTTATAAAAATAAAGAATAATATCGTGGATGCCAAAGCGTTATTGAAATATGTATATATAGTTTTTATATTATTTATATATATTTTTTTAATCAGGAAGATGTAGACATTGCCGTATCTGCGGCAAAAAAGCATTTGCCAGAAATTCGCCTTGGAGAAATTTGAACGCTTCAGAAAGGGCCAAACTGATACAAAAGGTAAAAATAAATATTGTGTCCTAATATAAAAAAGTCGTTAGTTTTAAGATTCTATCGTAGTTCGCAGATTTAATGGACAGAGATACTGAGTGTATAGCTAAATTGGAGACTTTAAATTCTGGTAAACCAATAGAAGCTGTTCTTGGCGAATTAAAAGTGTATGCGAATACTCTCAGGTACTATGCTGGATATTGCGATAAAATTCATGGAAATACAATTCCGGTTGGTAAGTTTAATAAAATTTTAATTTTCGCTTAAAAGAAATTTGGTTTTATTGCGACATTACAAATTTTTACCCAAGAATATCACACTTCCCAAGTAAAACTTCACCTATTATTTAAAATAAATAAATAATAAAAAAAATCATAAAAATATGAAATATTTTTAAACTTAGACAAAAAAAGTTGATTGACCCATATATTTTATTTGATTGTCGTATTTAGTATATACAGGGTGTAATTTAATTAATGGCTGAAAATACAGACTGTGATTCCTTAGCTTATTTTAGGGAGAAAAGTGCATATAAACATATGTCCTAAACCTCTTAACTTTTGAAATACAAAGTAATAAAATTTAAAAAAAAAATCTAAATCATTGAATATCCTAATTATTTATTACCCAATTTTGTTTTAATTTGGCAATAATAGTCATGACATGAACCCCTGCTAGAGGGTTGCAGTTCATGGGGCAAAAGTGGCAAACATTTTTGTTCTCCCTAAAATTAAAAATCGATAGGTCCGAGGGTCCATAAATGACCTGAAGTGCCCAAAATTAGCTCTTCTTCTACTTTCAAATGGCCACTTTGTAGATTTGTCAAACTTATAGTGCAGTACATGTTCCAGTTGAAGTGTAGTATACACCTTTTTTGGTATTTTTTTAAATAACCTTTATCAGTTAAAGGTACAATTTTTAGGTTAGCATATGTTAGAGGAAAGTGACTAAATATGGAATAGTATCCCTAATATGGAATACCGGCATTTCTCTTAAACGGAAACTCACACACGCAATTAGAGGGGTCTGACTTTTTTAATTCGCGAGTAGAAGTGGTAACATGCTAGTAGAGCAAGCCCTTTCGTCGCTGAAGCAACGTTTTGTTTTATCGCTCTCCCAAATTTTTTAAGGATTTAAAAAAAACACTACTATACTAAAGTAAAGGAGAGAAACCTTAAAATAATAATATTAATGGCTTAAATAATTCTAGATATTTTCTTTTTGTTACCCTAAACAATAATTTTCAATATATTTTTCAAAAAACAAAAAAAAGGAAAAGTCAATGTTTTGGTCCAGTGTACTGTTTACAGTATTCCATATTTGCAGTACCTATTTACAGGGTGTCCCACCGGGAACTGCCGCGTAGTGGTCAAAAAAAAGTTGTAGAAAATTTAATTCTTCATGTAATAACTCTTGCCGAATTAAAAAAAAGTTATTTTTGACAAAATATGCTTCAAAAACAAAGCAAAAAGAACACAAAAAATAATTATCTTTAAAGTGGTCCATAGTACAAGGCTCCAAGAATATATATAAGTAAGATACGGTTCAAGTTTTTCTACTTTTAACTATATATAGCCTATCTCTTTGACTTTTTGATTGCTCGTTATAACTTTTTTCTTCTACATTTATGTAAGATATGATAAAAAACAAAAAAGAAAGCCAATTTTTTATCTTTAAAATGGTGTATCGTAAAAAATGCTCAGGTTAATTTTAAGCAAAATATGGTTAGTCAAAGTGTCATACTGCAACGATTTTTGTTAATTGTTACGTTTTTTTATTATTTATTTTTTTTTAAGATGGTTTAATAATGTATACAAAATGAATATTATTTTAAAAAGGTAATATAGCTTATTACCCACGGCCATTACCCACGCGCATTACCCACCTCAATTACCCACGCAGTCGTTTAATTGTGCATAAATTCGATAATTTGTTTATGATTTCGACAACCCCGCTGTTTTCACCCCGTTCTCAAAAGCGCACCCCTTCAAATGGTAGCACTCTGCGGTTTTTTAATAGTTTGGGGCCCATTGACCATATAAAATAATAAAACCCCTTTAACGTTGTAGGTTCTTTTTAAAGTACATAATCAATAGCCTTTTAGGTATAGAACATTATACATAAATTATGTTTAGAATTTCACGCAGAATCTTAAAAATAAAAAATATATAGGTTATTACATATAAAATAAGGAAGTTAACATTAACTTCCGGTATAACCGAAAGTGGTAGACCTGTTCAAGTATTTATTCAAATTATAGCCGTTTTTCACCTAGGAGTTTAAGCCTAGGGTTTTCACCCCGGGTAAAAAGTCTTTGACTTTTGGCGATTTATACCTGCGAGTCATGCGTAAGGGGTTAAAACTCGTGCGTATTCACCCGCCAAATTAGGACTGGTTCTAATTTTTCCCTATGGGTGACGACTTTTTGACAAAATTCTTTACATAAATTAACGGTTGATACTACCAAAAGTTGTGATGTTGATTCAAATGTGCATGGATATGATTTTACCCGTGTCCTTGAAAAACCCCGACAATCAGCTGATGGGTGACGACTTATGCGTCACGGGCAAACACACCTAAGTGGGAATCGGCTTTCATGTGTAAAGAACAAAATGGTATTCCATATTTGGTCACTTTTCTTTATTAAATTGGGAATGTTAATAGGCTTATAAAACCAACCCATAAAGTTATTTTTTTAACGTAAAATTTTTAGACGGGAATGGCTTTTGTGTCACAAAGAAAGAGCCAGTAGGCGTGGTAGCGCAAATAATTCCATGGAACTATCCAGTGGGAATGGCCATATGGAAAATTGGCCCAGCGCTGTGTACCGGTTGTACCCTTATTTTAAAGCCTGCTGAACAAACTCCTTTAACTGCTTTGGGTAAGAAAATATGTGTCAATTTAATTTTTGTAAAATAAAGGCAATTTTTAACTTTCTAAAAAAAGTACCAGTGGCAACATGATAAAATATTAGCATTTTCTTTGTCCCTTATACGATAATTAATCACTTTAAACATTTAATTTGAGACTACAAACGCTATAGTGTAAAATATACGTTATAATAATAAACATCGAATTTAAGCTACATTAAAAATGTAATAATTTTGCTAAATTATCATTGGATATAGCGACATATTCTTAAGCAATTGCCTTAAAATATTATTGTTTTCAAATAAAAAACGGTGACCCCAGTTTTACTATTTTTTCAAAGAATTACCTATTATTGTAGTAGCGTTGCCAAATCTAAAGACTTTAATTATTCTTTGTTGAAAAGAGCTTAATAGATTGAATTAAATCTTTAGAAGCAAGGCTATTGAAAAGGTTTGTCAGTAGCTTATTTTAAGTTTTTTTCAATGAAATATCCTCGGTTTAAAGGTAAAAGTTACTAAGAACATTTTTTTAAAACATTTTAAAGAAATTTATAGTAAAAGTGTTTTCTAGAATAATTTATTAGTTTTATTTATGATATTCATAAATCTTCCTTAAAATACTTATTACACATAAAAAAATGCAGTTTCTTTTCAATACAAATTTTGTATAAAATCGTTGTTATTCCTGAGCCATAAAATGTCACTTTGTGAGTTTTACCTTTAAACCGACGATATCGTACTTGTATATAAGAACTTAGTATTTACAAGACTGCAACGCAATATATATATATATATATATATATATATATATATATATATATATATATATATATATATATATATATATATACATATATATATTATATGTGTATATGTATATATTTATCTTTGCTATGTTTGTTTATTGTTGTAAAAAATATAATTAAACACGACCTAATCAAAATAAATATTTATACCTCGTGATGTCTGCACGAAGATAATTGCATTTTTGCTTTGTTATTATTTATTATTATGGATATACTTAACTTGCAAAAATATCATCAAGTCATATTACCAATAAAAGTTAGTAATCTAAACAAAACGGTAAATAAAATTTATTTATTATAAAATTATACGTTACATAGAACAACAAAGACTAAAATAAATTGTACTTTTACTTGTTTAAAAGTTAAAAAGAAAAGTACTTACATTATTTTAATAAATTGATTTATGTTTAATAAGGAAAATTCCACAGCTTTTCTCACATAACTAAATTTTATTTTTTAAACTTAAACTATGAAAACAAAGATGAAATGGGGACCCTTGACTGCTTAATTTTAAAATTAAATTGTATATTTTAAACACAACATAAATCAAAAGTACTTTAAATTAATTTTTACTAGAACAAATGGACAAATAAGTTTTATTCGAAAAATAGACATAAGTAAAAAGTAATCACAGTTAAAAAAATAATAAGCAAATAAATGATATATTTCGTAAATAAGAAAGATACATTTTTATAGGACTTTTAAATAAAATCTTATTTTATGTGGTTTTCAGAATTAACAATTTAATTTAATAAAATAATATAGTAAGAAAGTTACATAATGGGATACATTTTAACAGTTGGTCACCCAGGTACCCCCTGGCACCCTTATACATAGGCTACTGTCAATATCCATAATAATAGTATAGTATTTACGAAATTTTCTGTTACATTTTAAAAATTATATACTGACTGTTTATTAAGTAAGTATTAGATTTTACAGACAACCCCTTAAGTCCTTAAGTTACTTTTAGACAAAAAGTTTATATAAAGTACACCAAACTCTTCGATCCCAAGATACGGGATGTAAAACTCAGAAAAAATTTTTTAGGTAATCAGAAAATTTATTATTTTTTTAAATCTTAATGGAATACACTTTGTGTTGAACTCTGTTTTTAGTTTTGGCAGCCCTATCAAAAGAAGCAGGATTTCCTGATGGGGTTATAAATGTGTTACCAGGATTTGGACCCATAACTGGGGAAGCTCTATGTTTACATAATGATGTCCGAAAAGTGGCATTTACTGGCTCTACAGATGTAATACCTATATTTTATTATTATTATTATTATTTTCTGTTTTATCTAGTACAAGTACATTGTACAAAATTACTACTGTAAATTATTTTTTTTCTAAATTATATAGTTATAAAACCCTGTGTCAATTTTAGGATATACAATAGATTTTTTACCACTTTTAGATAGGACACAAGATTTTACAATATGCAGCCCAATCGAATTTAAAGCGAGTATCACTAGAATTGGGAGGCAAAAGTCCCCTAGTTATTTTTGATGATGCGGATCGTAAGTAAACTATAATTGTAATTTAGTTTAGTTATGTAGGCTAGACTTGGTTAATTAAAACAGCAATTTCTTTATATTGTTAAGTTAGGTTTGGTTTATTTAGATTTTAATAAATATATTTACAGGCACACATAAATGTAATATAGGTATGCTAGAGAAATTTTAAATTCAATATGAAAAAAAAGTTATTTTTCTTTAAATAATGTTCTAAGCGTAAAAAACCTTAAAGTATGTATATAAGTTATACGCATTATTGCTGTTTTAATTAGAAACATATATATTTTGTCAGCTAGTGAAACTAATCATGTTATTCTATATCTAAATCAAGAGTTTTTGCAATAAGGACGAGAGTTGCCCTTAGACTTTAGAATAGGGCCGGGGTAACCCATGCACTGAAGCCGCTCGGCTTATTGTGCCGCCCTGTCTTTTTACTTCTGGGTGATGTCAACCAGACGGGACCTACAGCTTAATGTGAATTCCGAATCACGGCCCTATGCGCCACAACTTAAGACCTCGTCCCCACCCAGGGGGACTAACGAACCTACCAACCGAGTGGGGTCCGCATGTCTACGGTTGCGCAGGACACGGCAAAGTATGTTCCAGCGCCTTAGTCCTTGCTGGCTATTAGCGTCGATACATTTTGCACTTTGTCCGTCTTGTTGAGCTAACCACTAAATTTCTGACCTTGGCCGCCGGCAAAATTCGAACCCACCTCATGTCGGTTGTGCCCTCAACGACACCTGGCGCCTTACACGCTCGTCCAAACACCCAAGAGTTGCCCTTAAAAGATATCTGATTAAAACAAAGGATTAAAGATTTTTGACATACTGGTTACTTACCTGGAACTAAATATTACACAAACTGTAGCAATTTAAGCAAATACAAAGTGTATAAAATGTGATGACTTTATGCATCTGGGGGCATAGAATCTATTTCAAATGCAGCCTAAGGCCAGGCGACGTGCATTGAAATGGTAAGCAAGTGAAGTTACGGCAAGGTGGTGAGTCACTGTCAGGTGAAAACTCTTAAACCTGTGTAAATAAATGAAGATGCGCGCACCAAAGAAAAGTGGCAATAAAGTGGTGTTTGGTAGTGTCAGTGGTGTAGTATCAGTTGCCTACCACTAATCTCCAAATATTTCATTTTCGAGGACTCAAAGACACTAGCTCACCACCCCGCCGCCACGTGACAAACTAGTGCGGTCCTTTGCACAGGATTTTAACAATTTGCCGCCACTTTACAACTTATTACAACGTAATTCAAGAAAATATAACAACATAGACAAAGATCAGTCCTACTCTGGGATCTTATGTCACTTATGACGCAAATATGTTAAAGCTTTTTAGATTAAAATTAATATTTTTTAAGTGGATGAAGCAGTACATATTGCCCACGCGGCCTTATTTGAGAACCATGGACAGAGTTGCTGTGCCGGTTCTAGAACTTTCGTTCAATCTGGAGTCTACGATGCCTTTGTTGCAAAAGCAACTAAATTGGCTAAAGAAAGGAAAGTGGGAGATCCCTTTGTAAAAGAAGTTGAACAAGGACCACAAGTAAGATACAATTATACAGGGTGTCCAGTAACTGAACGGAAAAACTTTAAGGGGCAATAAAAAATAAGAAAAATACTTTAAATGAACATATATTTTAAACGTCTTAGTTTTTAAACTACACGGTGTTAAAAATTTAAAAAAAAATGTTTTTTTACTATAACTTTTATACCAATTCAAATAATTTTAAAAAATTTAAAAGACATTCATCTTCTATGCATCAGAAGACATTTTTTGACATACAAGAAAAAAAATGACCAGTGTCGTCCATGGTAAATATTTTTAAAAGAATAATGGTACGCCAGTGCAATTTTCTAAAATATTTTTTCCCGTTTAGTTTAAAACAAATTTAATTTTCAGACTTTTTTTTGTTTAATGAACTGTTTTTGCATAAAAAAATTTAAACCATTTTTGGCATGGTCCTATCTTATTGCTTATATCAAATTCTACTCTAAAAAATAACCTTTGTTATTTATTCTTTAATTAGATAGGGATGTAATCATGCCAAGAAATGGTTTTTATTTATTTACGCAAAAACCGTACATCAAACAAAAAAAGTAAAGAAATTAAATTTCCGAACTAAACGGGATTCAAAAAAGATTTTTAATTTAAAAAAATGCCGTGGCCCATATACCCTAAACCCCTTATGGACCTTACTGGTAAAAATGTATTTTTTTCCTTTATGTTAAAAAATATCCTCTAAAGGAAAAAAGAAAAGATGTCTTTTAAATTTTTTAAAAATATTTTAAGTAAGTATAAACTTTTTAACACCCTGTAGTTTAAAAACTAAGACGTTTAGGACATATGTTCATATGAAGTTTTTTTCATATTTTATTTTAGAATAACCCATTTAATTTTGTGTATGTAAAAAAACTTTATATAAAGACAGATTCGGACAGACACTGATTGCAAGATTTCCTAGCTTCAAACTAAAAAAATTACTAACATCTTAAATATTACATTTTCGCTTTTATTGAAATTTGAAACTGCTTTTAACAGTACTAAGAGGCTTCTTAGGCTCTTCTGATTTAATCTATTAAGTACAGCGGCGCCTGAACAAATATTATTAAGAAAAAAAACGTGCGCCACTGACGTTGGTGTAATTTGTATTTTTTGACTTAGCAAATTAAAAGTTAACTTTTGTTCTCTTAAAATTTGTTCGTATTTTGCTTAGTTTTTGATAAACTAAGTGTCCCTAATTCACACAATAAACACAGGAAAGAAAATATTTACTTACAGTTATGCAAAAACACCAACTAATTCTAAATTAAATTAATAACCAAGATAAGAATTTTTTCAAAATTTGCTGTTTTAATTTTTTTTTTAATGTAACTTCGGTGGTCCAGAAATATGCAATTAGGTGGTTATTTTTGATGTTAAAAATTAAGCAAAATATGAAAAATAAAATAAAATAAGGGGACAAAAACGCTTTTTTTTATTTACCAAATTTAAATAAAATTTTAAAAAATGCACGAAAGCCAGTACCTTTTTTATTGGATTTATTCAGGGGCCGCTGGAGACTTGACGGGAATTAATAAATTAGGGATTAATTAGCTTTCTAATGCTACAAACAATACTGGAAATTTTTATTAATATTATTTAGTTAGGGGTTATTTAGAATAATAATATAGAACAGATTTTTAAAAAAGTTTAACATCCTGTATCTGAAAAACACATGCATTTCTGGACCTACGTAATAAGCCCTCACATTTTTTACGGTAATTTGGAAACACCCTCTATATTGAGTATGGGCTGCTAACTTTTACCAAAATTTAATTAATTTGGTCCAAAGTAATATACATAGTAGTATAGTAGAATTAACTCTTTAAGCTATAGTATACCTACAGTTAAAAAAATCGAGCTTTAATTGTTTCATTTTCAAATATTTTATAAAAATATATAGTGTGTCTAGTTAAGTTCGCACCATATAAAAATCTTTTTTAATATTAATTTGACGAAAAAGTTATTTTTATAAAAATTTCTGCCTTATCTAAAACCTACAATACAATCATTAGATATTTTTTTCATAGGTATACGTGGTGTTTTTTACAGGTGGGTTCCCTCTGCAACTTTTTCACCTTTTACGGTAGAAAAATGAAATTTCATATATTGTTTTCTAACATAATTGTGGATTGGTTTATCAATTCATTTGTTTTCTATTTTTCACGGTTTAACCGGAAATGACTAGTTCTTTAAAGTTTTAAATGGCACCACTGGTATATTTTATACTGTTTTGATGGAATATGTCATTCTTAATACAATGACACCTTACATGTCTTTTTTGATAATTCTGCTGTCAAAAATATATTTTTTTATTTTCCAATTTAGAAGGCCATTATTAGGCCAAAACAATTTATTTTTAGTCAAGTAGCCACGGAAAATTAAAATTTATTGCCTTTTGTTTTTTACGACTTTTCAGGGTGCAGTCAAAGTTTGCAAACTCCTATTTATGGTCTCTTTTTTAAATGGAACGAGGGTGGTACTTTCCTCGTAAGCAAAATTCCTGTTTTTTGACATACCTTGTATGCCACTGATAAAAATAAATATCTGATGATTGATTTGTATGTTTTAGAGCATGCAGAACATTTAGCAAATATTAGCTTTATTTTGTAAAATTAATAATGGGTTTTTTATTTATAGTGCGAATTTTTCGAATTAAAGTAGACTCACTGTATGAACAAGTAAAAAGATAGTAATTATTAGGTTACAGTTAAATATTAAAACAACCTTTATAGTTACATTTTTAAGCATTAGGTATAAATTTCATATGACTTTTAGATCGATCAGCCTTCACTAGATAAAATCCTTAGACTGATTGCCTCTGGTAAAGAACAAGGGGCAAAACTAGAAACAGGAGGGGCTAGGATAGGAGAAAAAGGATATTTTGTTGAGCCAACTGTGTTTTCAAATGTTACTGACAATATGACTATAGCGACAGATGAGGTAAAAAAATTAGTTTAAGAGTTTTCACAAAAAATTTAACTGAATTTCTTGCTTATTTGATTAATTTATTATTTTTCTTTTTAATTTTTTTTACCATGAACCTGTTAATAATTGAATTTAATTATATTCAAGGACCTTAAAAATTTCTATTTAATATAATTTTAAGTGTCAACTCCTGCACCACACAAGGGAAATATTTTTTCTTAACAACAAGTTAGCAACAACAAATACACAACACATTGTACTAAGTAAATTTTTGGAAATTTTTCCATGATTTTTGGGTGGGCCAGGGATATTAAAATTAATTGATTTTTTTTAATAAAAAGAAATAAAAAGCTTAATTTTTACCTTACCTTAAATATAAATAAAATACAAAAATTGCACATAAATCAGAGACGTACTTATTTTTTGCCAGAATTATTCGTTTAAGTCTAGGCCAATACACCTTTAGGCTTGCTAGGTTCATTTCACAACGGAGTAAATAAGTCTCTTTAAAGGTGCTCGCCT
>JACEGR010000342.1:0-293934 GCA_014170235.1 Listronotus bonariensis | reverse complement strand
AAACCTTGTGAATGACTAACTACAATTCAATATATATATATATATATATATATATATATATATATATATATATATATATATATATATATATTAGGGTGCTTCATTTTTAGGCGATATTTTTTTTGTTTGTGCTACCTGAAAATCTGATACTTTATACAAAATGAAAAATTATGCCGCCGAGTAAAAGGCTCCAAGTGCAATAGCGGCTTAGCTCATTTGAAAATTCAGTTTCCTATTTAAATAACACAGCAAAAATTTTTTTCGGTTTCAACTTAATTTTTCGGCGTGAAAAAAATTTTTGGAAAAAACGCATCTATAGCTTTTGTAGGGCATAAAATTTGCTACAAAAAGTTCCTCTGTGTAAATCCCCCGACCAACAGCTTCTGAGTTATAGAGATGCGAAGATCAATGTTTATTATACTTCACATCAAATCACTTTTTAAATCTAGATTTATTATTTTTACATCAAATCAAAATTTACTATAGACAATAGAACGCTTTTCCCGAGTCATTATATGATTCAGGTTTCTAATTTCAAAATTACTCTTAAATAAAATAGAGAAAAATAACTTTCTATCTCTAATTATAATAAAATCAAATTCCAAATACGATAAATTCAAATTTTCGTTTATATTCTATTATTCTATTTTTAGTTCCATTTTATACCGCGGCGGCGCTGCTTTTCGTCTATACCTCCATTGTTGTAAACAGATGTTTTTATTCTCCACTCTTATTGACAGCTGGCATCGATTGCTGACAACTGTTATCAAAGCTCATAGTTTATTTTTCATTTCTGTTATAAATGTCAGCTAGAATAATCAGATTAACCAAATAAAAGTGAATTCGACATAGTGATTGTGATTAGACTCATATTTAACCGAAATGGTTAGTAAAGACTCCCGTAAAAACATTTATCTACTTGGTTATGAACGTAAATTATTATCTCAACGTAAATTACCGACTAATCAGGAAGTTTTGAGTTTATTAATGTACCATTATAAAACTCTTGCTAAACCACTGAATCAAAGTTTAAAAACTGTCATCAATGAAGTGAATAGTGTTTGGACTAAAACAAAAATCCCACTGATGCAAGTTCGCAACAGTGTTGAAAAGTTAAGAAATTTATATTTAAAATGGAATAAAATAAAAAAATTCCTCCCGTACGAAATCAGCTACTCAGAAAGTTAAAGAAAATGATTTTAAGCTTTTGTCTAGAAAGCTATTTGACATTGCTTGTCAAAATAAAAATATCGTTTTAACAGAAAAACAAAAAAATTTTTGGACGACGAACGAACAAATCAGCGCCGAGGTATTATACCATTTAACTCAGAAGAAACTTATTCTGACTCTGAAGAATCAGTTGAAGGTAATTTGATGTGATTTTGTTTTGCTTGATCTCTATTAACATTTCGTGCTTTTTTGTTATAGAATTGAGTACATCTTTATCAAACTGCACAATCTCATTTGAATCCCGCACTTCTAGTTCACATTCTTTACAACGAATGCCATCGAATTTTGAAGATGAACTTCCTTTAAGCTCAGCACCTCAAAAACTAAATATTTTGACACCCGAAGTGACATTTGCGCTGGATCGAACGAATGTATCAGATAGAAATGCAACGATTATTATGGCAGCTACTGTGAAAAGTTGTGGTGTTCCTCTCGAAACTGTTAATATTTGTCCTAGTACAGTTCGTAGGCAGAGAATTGAAAATAGAAAAAAGTTTGGAGAAAATTTAAAGGAAAATTTCGAAGCACCGGATGCGATAACTCTTCATTGGGACGGAAAGCTTCTGCCTGAAATGACTGGCTCTTTCAAAGTTGAAAGATTACCAGTAATTATTACAGGTCTAAATTGTGATCAGTTGTTAGGAGTGCCGAAATTAAATAAGTCAACTGGTTTTAATCAGACTGAAGTGATATTTCAATTGGTGCAAGAATGGAATTTAGCTGACAAAGTTGGAGCGTTATGTTTTGACACTACTAGTGTCAATACTGGTATGTTAATTTTGAGACAATTTTTGTGCTTTGACACATTTGTGTAAAATGTTCTTATTCTGATAGGTGTCAAAAGTGGTGTTTGTAGTCTTATTGAAAAGAAAATTGGGAAAAGTTTGTTGAATTTGGCCTGCAGGCATCATTTATATGAACTGGTTCTACGTTGTGTTTTTGAACTATACTGGCCAGTAACTTCAGGTCCCAAAGTACCGAAATTCAATGAGTTTCAACAGAAATGGCCAGAAATAAACAAGAATAACTACAAAACAGGCTTGGATGATCCTTTGGTGGCCTCAATTATAAATGATAAGAAAGATTCTATCTTACTCTTTATTTCTCATCAATTGCAGGTATTTGAGAAATCATTTTTTTATAATTATATAAATACAAAACTATAAAAAAATTTATTTTCTTGTAGGAAGTTCAACCACGTGATGACTATCGTGAGCTACTCGAATTGGCATCAGTGTTTTTGGGAAACCGTTTCACAGGAAATAGTACTTTCAAAGCTCCTGGACCGACACACCATGCGCGATGGCTTTCGAAAGCCATTTATTCATTAAAAATGTATCTCTTCAGGGAACAATTTTCATTAAGCAGTCGAGAAAGTGACGGACTTCGTCACATTTGTATTTTTATAGCATTATTGTATATAAAAGCATGGTACGGTGCACCACTTCCAACTCAAGCTCCACGACAAGATTTGGAATTTTTGAAAAATTTATTGCAATATAGCACAATTAATAAAAAGATTTCTGTAGCAGCTTCAAAAAAATTCAGTACTCATCTTTGGTATTTGTCTGAAGAACTTATTTGTTTATCACTTTTTGATGATGAAGTGAACTCAGAAATTAAAATTAAAATCATAGAATCAATTGATCGAAAAAATTGTAAAAATAAAAATTTCAAGCGCGTCGATGTTAAAAATGTAGAAATTAGTTCTTTCATTACGAAAAATTTGGACGATTTTGCATCAAAGCAGTCAATAGTTTTATTTGATAAACTTAAACTCCCGACTGGATTTTTGAAATTACATCCAAATGAGTGGAAATCTAATAAAGATTATAATAAGTGTTTAGAAGTTCTGCGAAGTTTACACGTGGTGAACGATGCTGCTGAAAGAGCAGTACAATTGATAGAAGCATTTAATCGTAGTTTAACTCACGATGAAGATCAGAAACAATACTTATTACAAGTTGTGGCAACGCATAGGAAGCAATTTCCTAATGCTAATAAAAAACATTAATGTCAACAGAAACTCATAAATAACATGGAAAGTTACACTTCTGGATATTATTATTTATTAATTAAAATTTTTATTTGTTCACTAAATGTTAGTGGTTTTGGAATACAAAAATTAGTAGTTTCTTAATGTATATGATAAATTGTTAGTTGACGTAAAAATAAAAATATTTATTCATTAATTGAAATTTATTTTTGACTATTTTATTCAAGAGTAATTTTTGAAATTAGAAACCTGAATCATATAATGACTCGAGAAAAGCGTTCTATTGTCTATAGTAAATTTTGATTTGATGTAAAAATAATAAATCTAGATTTAAAAAGTGATTTGATGTGAAGTATAATAAACATTGATCTTCGCATCTCTATAACTCAGAAGCTGTTGGTCGGGGGATTTACACAGAGGAACTTTTTGTAGCAAATTTTATGCCCTACAAAAGCTATAGATGCGTTTTTTCCAAAAATTTTTTTCACGCCGAAAAATTAAGTTGAAACCGAAAAAAATTTTTGCTGTGTTATTTAAATAGGAAACTGAATTTTCAAATGAGCTAAGCCGCTATTGCACTTGGAGCCTTTTACTCGGCGGCATAATTTTTCATTTTGTATAAAGTATCAGATTTTCAGGTAGCACAAACAAAAAAAAAATATCGCCTAAAAATGAATATATATATATATATATATATATATATATATATATATATATATATATATATATATATATATATATATATATATATATTTTTATATCATCTTATTTAAAATTTTTATTTGCACCAATACACGTACTTATTTTTAAATATAATAAATATATTAAAATTTACTAGCATACAGTTAATTTTAATAATCTTATTCAAACTTTTATAGGCATAATCGGCACAAGACATAGTTTGGGTATCAAATGCATTTTACGCGCTTAAATATGCTTATAAAATACACAGTAAATTCGTTAATATTCTTATAGTTGAAATTACAGTAAGAACCACATTTATAATATATTAGGCTAAGTGAGTTTAAATGTATTTTATTTTTAATTTAAAAATATTTTAAAACAATTTGCCAAAAAAGCAAGTGGTAAAGAATAAGATTAGCAACAATACCCTAAAGATTATATGAAAAAAAGCATCAAATTATTTTAACCCTAAATAAAATGTTTAAACGGAAATTGCCCTAAATATATATTTTAACAATTTTTTGCTTTTCATTCTTTTTGTTGGTTATAAAATTCAAGTAAATATCAATAAATTACCAATTTTAATTTTTAAGTAGCCCTTAATAAAAAAATGAACCTAACTAATAAAATTGTTTAAATACAAAAAAAATTGTAAATATTTTTTTATAACACTGTTAGTTAAAATATTATAAAATTGCATATTTTCGACATATAAATAACTACACAAATTTTCAGGCAATAATTTATTTAATAAATATATTAATAAATTTGTGTCCAAATAAAAATATATTTTTACCTTATAAAAACTAAATATTTGGTCGATATTTATCTTTCTTTAAAAAAGTTTCGTACTAACATATTTTTTCAAATCTAAAAAAATACTTCCTATGATATCGAGTTTTAGCTAGGACCTAATGCATTGTAAAGGACAATATATATAATAACACAAATTTAGTGAAGCGTTTAGTTATAGCAGGTCGCATTAACACTACATTATATTGTGGTCTATAATTATTTATTATTACTCTTAGTATAACGTTAGTTTTAAATAAATTTTGCAAGTAAATTTTGTATTTTGGTTAGTTTTGTGTTTTCTCTTCTTTTAATTGCTAATCGCATAAAAGAAAGTTAATCTAATAAATTTACAAAATTTAAAATTTACCAGCATTTGTGCAATCCTAACCCTAAAGAGTAAATTAAACAGTTTTAGATTACAATAAAATGTAGTGTAAACCAAGTATCCACGAAAATGTTAAACATTACTAATATCATTTAGGTAAAATTTACTTAGAAGCGAAACTAACATATGAAAAATATTTTCCTTAAATTATATTAGCTAATTTTGTTATTTACAATAGAATTATCAATGTAGGTCTTGTTTATTATGCATACGTAACCTTAATATTGGTGCATACAACAGGATTTTTTAAAGTTCATAATATTATTTTTAAAAACATAATCGTAAAATTTGTCACATAAAATTGCAGAAAGGAAATAAGTCTGTTTGGGCCTTATTAAATAATATTTTATGTTTGTGCAAATTGTATATTTTTAAACCCTAATGAAAAAAATTCCTACTCTAGAAAAATTTAGTTAAAAATCAATTCCATTTTGCACAACAGCTTTTTAAATGGTAAATAATGAATTAACTTTTTAGTTAAAATTACGGTTATAGGATTCAAGAATAGAATTTTGCTGATATTCATTTGTTTTATAGTTTTATACAATACACGTTTATTAAAAATTAAATAAATAAAAATCAAAATATTTTTGTTAGGGCCTATAATCACGAGCTAATTTTTATTTGCCTTAACAATAAATATTTTTTGTTTACATATGTATTCCATTCAAAAGTTTGAACCTAAATCAGACAAAAAGAATTCGCAAAGTATTGTTTTGCACAAACACTTTTGTCTAGTTATAAAAGTGTTTAAAAGGTCTTAATCCCAGCTGTGTCCCTTTAGCTGTCGAAAAGACCTTTTGAAGGGTAAATAAATTCCTAACTAATGAGATATATGGAGTAGGTGTGCTTTATCTTTACTTTTATTACTAGCCTTAAACATATTGATTTCTTGAAAGTGGTGTCTAAAAGGGGTAGCCAACTCTAGGGAATTGGAAACATAATGGTTGAAAATTTGCCAGTGCAAATTTTTGCAATGTCTAAAAAGATAAACCATGTTTTAAAAGACATTTTTCTCATGCGAACATATTAACTAAACAGTATTAAAATTTAATGTTAAAATAAAAAATATATTAAAAGTAACCCATGACCTGAATTATTATTGTAAGACATTCGTTTTATAGATACAGTTTTTTTCTAATTCTACTCATTTAATAATACAACATCTAAATAGTTAAATATCTTTTGATTAATAGAGTTTTAAACTACTTTTATTTATATACGTATGTGGATTATAATATGTGATATATTTTCCTAACTTTATTATTTATACTTTTTTATTTCTAACGAACTTTCATAAAATCTAATCTTATTTATAAAATAAACTACGATTTGTATCTAAATTTAAATTTAAGTTTCTATGATTTCTAAAACAACTATTAGTTATAATTATTATATTAAAATTTATTAACGACCTATATACTAGGCTTTACTTGGTTACATTAAACCAATATATAACTATGTTAAAAAACGTAAAGTTTTAATAGAACAAGAATATATTTGGAAATGTTTATTTTACTTAGAGAATTATAAGCTCTTTTTATCAAAAATAGTTTATTATCTTTAACAATTTAAACTGTTAAGATACTTAATATTTAAAATATATATTTAGATTTAAAAGAAGAGTATTTAAACTTTAATTTTTTAATCGTTTATTACATTGAGCAAAAGTTTATGTGGCATGTTTTAGTTTATATCAGCAAAATGCTATGATTTTATTTATTATCATCACAAGTTGGCTCCGATCCAACTTGAGGTAATACTAAATATTTATTTTTAAATAACATTTCATACATTTTTGTAAACTATTTACAAAAACGTCTGATGATTTTCAATTCAGGTAGTTATAAAAAAAAATATATTTTTATATAAATTATTTTTAAAATGGCAGCTTATATCAATATAATGCATAAAAAAGTGAGTTTAAAATGCATTATTGAAACTTGTAAAAATGTGTTTTAGCAGTGCTTTTTATTCCCTAAACACATATGGTTTGCTTATGTGATTATTGTGCTCCAATTAGTTGTTTTCTTCTTTTGTAATAAACAAAACCTATATTGTTGGTATTCTAAACCTAAGGTAATATAAAACGCATATGTACATAAAATTAAACATATTTCCTAGTCGTTTTAAAGATATAACATAATACACTCCCGGACAAAAAAAACGGACAAATAGAATTTTGTTCAAATTTAATGTTTAATATCTTTTTGGTGTTGTAACAGATTTTAATGATTGTTTCGTCCAGTTGTAGCTCTTGACATCAAGAATATTATTTTATTTAGGGAATGCAAAGAGTTTTATAGGATTAGGATTTATACAGGAAAGAGCCAAGAGTTGCATTTTGCCCAAATTCTTTGTGGAATAATTTAACCTCACAATTTTTTACCAGTGTATTAAATTAAAAAGCCTTATCTTGTTTTAACATTTTCTTTTTTATTTAATTCAGTATCTATTCTAAAGAAAATGCATTTTTAAAGAAAACAATGCAATTTTATTATGATGGTCGTAATATACGCTATATTGTGAACATATTGGGGAGACTTAAGATTTGGATTGTCATATTTTTAAAACTAATAAAAATAACTATAAAAAATTTAGTATTTTTTAAGGTCTTTAAAAGATCTTTTACTGGTGACATAATATAAAAAGTGCTTTTTTTTTAATTTTACTTTTGTCGTACCCGGTATGTCTAAAGAAAGAACAAATCTGATTACTGATTTGAAAACTACGAAACCCACTTAACAAACCAACATCTTTATTTATTTTTTATCATTAAAAACAAAATTTTTAAGACAGGTGTAAAAACTAGAACTTGAAACCTAATACACAAATTTTATTGTTTTGTTTAAAAAATATACTTCTTTATTAAAATAATAAATAAAATAAATGTTAGAAATATAGGACTTAAAATTCAATACACTAGTAAACATTTATGAGGTTAAATTATTCAAGAAAGTGTTTAAAGAATTTGGACAAAATACAACATTTGCCCCTTCTCTGAATAACACCTAATTCTATAAAACTTTTGCAATCCTTATTTTAAATATTATTTTTGTATTATATTTTTGCCGTAGAGACTTCATAATAATGTTAAACCACGATTTCGCCATTTACGTAATTGTTTATGAAGTCGCAAAAATGAATGCTTCTAAAAGTATTTTATTTTATTACGTCCCTTACAATTTAAAGTTATTTACAACAGAAGGTTATATATTTTATTTAAAAAAATGTAGTAATTTTGTCATGAATGCTATACTGTTAGACTACAATTCATAAAAAAACTCGCCGTTATCAGTTCTGTTTTACTTTCAAGTTATTCCCCTTTTTGTTGCTCGCACACTATTTAAATAACGCGATTAGAAAGAGTTATTTGATTGCCGTCGTTACTTCTGTGACGCCTCTGACTTTTTCTTAGCTAAATTTTACTTTACTCTAGCTTCTTTCATATTTTTATTTTATTGTAATAACAAAAACCACCATAAACATATTTTTGCGTGAAATTAATTGAAATGATTCGTGGTTTAAAATTATTTAAAAATCTTTTACTGCAAATATATTGTTCATAAAAACATATTTAACATATGAACTGTCAATTAATTTCGAAACATCCCTCTGCGAAGGTTTTAAATTACTTTCAATAAATGACATTTGTGACGTCATAACACGAAATAATCTCGACAGGTGGATTAAAAAGTTTTTTTTGGTTTAATTAAAAAGGTATTTAAGAATAAATTTGATCAAAAAGTTGCTAGTCCGGGTTTTTGTCCAGGAGTTTAGTTTAATAAAGGCTAAAAGAAAAAGTTGTTACATCTCTGCTTTTACAAAAATACTGTTTTTGTAGATTTTTAAGTTAACAAGAATTAAATACACATAATGCTTTTCTAGGTTAAGTACATGAAAATAGAGCAAATAATAATAAGACTAAAGTTGATAATGATAATATTTCTAAAGACAAAATGTCGTTCTTCCACACCTAGATCAGAATCAGGATTTACAATAAATTTAACATTGTTAAAAAAGGATAAAAATTGTATTTATTAAACTATTATTTTCTTTTATATCTTTACTTAATAAATTATTAATAGCTTTTTTCCGTATTTTATTATTTTTATTTTTATAATATTATTTTTTTGTTATTTTTTAAAAAATAATACAATGTTTAATCTTCTTTTTATCATTTTGATATAATTGTGTCAAATTTAAAGAAGAGAAATGTTGTAAAATAAAACATTTGTATTTTTTTACAATTTCTACAAAAAAATTGCATTGACGTTTCCTAGATTATTTTTATTATTTAAATAAAAATATCAAGGTTATGTATAAATGTGTTAAAAATGCAAATTGATTTTCTTTAAAAATACACTTAAACCTCGTTGTTGTGATTTTTAAATAATTATTTGTATTTTTGAATATAAACTTATAACTTCAAATTTACCTATATAAAATAATATGTTATTAACTTTGAAAATACTTTAGGACAAAATGTAATTTAACACATTATAAAAATAATTGATAAATTACAACAATATCTTTTATAAATCCAGTATATGGACTTAAATATAATTTTACTCCTTGCGTTCCATTTGCTTCATAAAGTAAGACAAAATATCGATTGGGAGTGGGAATACAATCGTCGAGTTCTTTTCCGTGGAGATTGTATTCAGTGTCTTGAAAAATAAAAAAATTGACAGATATATTAAAGCTACAATTTATTTGCACATTGCGGTAACCATATAATAACCAGTAGAAAAGTGCAAACTTTATCCATAATATTGTTTTAGAAAATGAGATAAGTTAGACTTTTTGTAATATGTTATAAAAATAATAACTGTAAAAATAATTGTATATAAATAAATATTTAAATAAAGAAAAATATTAAAAAAATATGAGTTAGTTCAAAACCTTTAAACACGTTATTGCTAGCATAGAAAATCAGTATTCCAAATATTTGAGAAACCACATCCAACGCCTTGCCAGGTCGGTCAGGGTCATCTTACCCATAATGTTCCACACATGCGTATTGGCGATAAACTGGGTAGTAATAATTAAAAATTAATAATACATTTATAAATTAATAACTTGGTGTTTTGGCTAAAGATTTGGTTTCTGTTGGCGTTATAATAAGCCTTTACGTTGCAGGTACAAATAAAAGGGCAAATCAAGAGTAGTAAATATTTTTACTATGCTACTACACTATCAAAACTCTAATTCTGTTGCTAAAAAATTATTGATTTCTAGGCTTCCGCTTTTTTTAATTAAAGTTATTTTATGTGTTTTAAACATATTTAACTCTATCTTAGGTCAACTTAGCATTAAAAAATATACATTTTAATTCTTTTAGAAACAAAAGAAATATTTATGTTATTACGTCAATCAGTATACTTTATAGTGGCTTTATAAAAACTAGTAATAAAAAACATTTATTTATTAGATTTACGGCAAATAAGGGTAGTCGTCTAATAAAACTAAACTTTTTATTTTATTTCTGGTAACTAAGAAATTTGACATGCCATCTAAACAAGATATAAATATTATATCTATCTCGTTTAAAATTATTTAAAAATAGGTAAAATTAAAAAAAAACTTAAGAAGTAATCTGTGACCACCGTATAATTTGCATAAATTTTATTAAACAAACAATAAAATTAAATTAAAATAAAAAATTAAACCAAAAAATGTACAGGGTGTTTAAAAACAGATGCGAAAAGGTTAAGAGCTTGGTTTGTGGTTGAATAAAGGGTATAACATACACGTCTGGTACAAAAAAACCGGTTTTGGTTTTGGTTTTTAACCGATTTAAAAGACCTTCTGGTTTAATTGTAGCTCCTTTTAAAAAAATGATTATTCAATATGGAAATAGCAAAAAGTTTAATAGGAATAGGTGTTTTACAGGGAAGAGTCAAATATTGCATTTGACCCGAATTTTCGAACATTCTGTAGAATAATTTAACGATTTTTTCAGTATCTTGGATTTTAAAGCTCCATTTTTTAAACCATTTCTGTATTTAATTTATACCGATATCTTTATTCTAAAAGGAAATAAAATTATTTAAAGAAAACAATCCACTTTAATTATGATGGTCGTGATACAGGGTGTTTCACAACTTATCCGACAAACTCTAAGGGCTAATTATACATAAGAAAATTAAAAAAAAACTTTATATAAATAATGTCCTAAACGTCTTAGTATTTTAACTACAAGGTGTTAGAAATTAAAAAAAAATGTTTTTTTTTAATAAGTTTTATACCAATTTAAAAGTTTAGAAAAACATTTGGGACGCTTTCTATGCACTAAAAGACATTTTTTGGCATACAAGGAAAAAATAATTTTTACCAGTATTGTCCATGAGAGGTTTAAGTTAAAAAAATTTTAAGGAAAAAATTGTACGTTACTGCATTAATTAAAAATAAAAATGGTTTTTAAAATGTCCAATGAGTTTGGAACAAAGCTAATGTCTTGACTTTTTTAATTAATGCACGGTTTTCGCGTAAATAAATAAAAGCCATTTCTCGGCACGGTCATTTCGTATGGATAATATCAAATTTTGCAGTGAAAAATTACCTTTGATATTTATTTATGAATTATGCTTTGCTCACTATAAATTAAGAAAAACACCTGAACAAAAAATATACTTCATGAGTTTAAAAAGTAAGTAACCCTAGTTTCCACAATAAAAAAAATGTATTTTATTGGTTTAAAACTACAGTACCCAGAATTATTTACTAGGTATTTATTATCAATTTATAGTGTGCAAAGTATAGATAGGGATTTAACCATGCCGAAAAATGATTTTTATTTATTTACGCGAAAACCGTGCATCAAATAAAAAAAAACTTAGATTATATTTGTTCCAAGCTTAACGGAAATTTTAAAAATTATTTTTATTTTAAAAAATGCAGTGGCGTACCATTTTTTAATATGTAACTTAAACCTCCCATAGACGACACTGGAAAAAAAATTCTCTTGAATGTCAAAAATGTCTTTTGGTGCATAGGAAGTGTCCCCCAATTTTGTTAAAAATTGGTATAAAAGTTATTATAAAAAACAATATTTTTTTAAAATTTTTAACACCCTGTAGTTCAAAAACCAAGAAGTTTGGAACATTATTTATAAAAAGTTTTTATCATATTTTTATTGTAGAATTAGCCCTTAAAGTTTGTCGGATAAGTTGTGAAACACATTGGGAAAACTTAATATTCGGATGGTCATATTTCCAAAAGTAATAAAGATTAGTATATCGAATGTAACATTTTTTAAAAGGTCAATAAAAGATCTTTTTCCAGGTGATATAATATACAGGGTGTAATTTTTTAAAAATCACACTTTTTGTCGTACCCTATATATCTTAAGAGATAATAAAAATCTGATTACCGATTTGAAAACAACGAAACCAACTTAATAAACTAATATTTATATTTATTTTTTATTATAAAATATAAAAATTTTGGAAAGGTGTAAAAGTATAAGTACACCAACTGTTTATTGTCATTTTTTAAAAATGTTTATTTTCTTTTAGAATAGAAATATCGATGTTTATTAAAAGCAGAAATGTTAAGAAAAAATAGGGTTTTAAAATTTTAATACACTGGTAAAAAATGTGATGTTAAGTTATTTTACAGGGTGTTCGAAAATTTGGGTCAAAATACAACATTTGGCTCTTCCCTGTATAACACCCAATCCTATAAAACATTTTGCAATCCCCATATTAAATAATATTTTTAATGAAAGAAGCCACCTCTCGGCGAGAAGATAATTAAAATCGGTGAAAAAACCGAAATGTTATTGAAGATTGAATTTTACCAAACATTTTCTCTGCCTTTTCTTTGTCTAGGAGTGTGTATTATTTTTGTTTTATACTTAAAAAAAGTTTCCCAATAAACCGGGCAATCCAAATAAGTTTTTTAAGTCGTTGCATGAGTGTTAATTTAAATCTGGTCTAGAATATTTAAGCCATATTCCCTATTTCCTAAAAAGAATGAAAATGTGCAAAGATTGTATTTTTATAATGGTACTATTTTAATAAAAAAATAGTTATTTATTATACAAGAAAGAAAAGTTATAGATTTTAGCTCAAGGTTTTGTTGACTTTCGACGCGAAGCGATCGTTTAGTAGTAGTTATTTAAATAATTATAAAGATAAAAATATCTGACTCTTAATATAAGGTGAATGTAAATTCGGTATAATAAATTATTCCTAAATTAAATATTTACCTTAACTTACGTGTATGTATGTCCGGAAAACAAGTAATTTTATGAAAAGTCACATGTTATCAGAAATACAATGGTAACCTTTTTTTTCCCACCACGGAAAAAAATATTTTATTGCTATCTGTTCCCAAAGTTCCCAGTTCTGGCACCAACATTATTTCTTCTTCACATCAACGACCTTCTCTCGTCCACAACTAATTCCATTCATAGTTTCGCCGACGATAGTACCCTTCACTCTAGTTTTCAGGTTCCTAAACCCATCACTAAACCTGACTTGAAAACAAACGCAAAGCGATGCAGATATCTCTTTCGCAGGATCTTAATTTAATATTGGATTGGGGCGCCAAAAATCTCCATTTTAATGCATCCAAAACACAATCATGTTCCTTGTCGCGAAAAGAGTCAACAAATACTTATCCTCTACTTATGAGCGGCCAAGTTTTACAGAGCAAACACACCTTCAATCTTGTGGGCGTCACATTTGAAAGTAACCTTAACTGGCATAAACACATTGTATCTATAGTCACGGCAGCTTCAAAAAGCTTGGATTTCTCTTTCGAGCCAAAAGTATTTGTCCCCTTCTAATTTATACACTTTATATGTATGTGTCCCAAATCCGACCTCCCTTGGAATATTGTTCTCATATCTGGGGCATGGCGTCCCCTACAACCCTAAGCAATCTTGATTCTATTTAAAGAAGAGCTATTCGTCTCATTAATGATCCTTCACTTACAGAAGGGCTTCCCTCTCTTGCCCATCGCCGGGCTGTGGGGGATATATCGCTTTTTATAGGTACTTTCATGGCTTCTACTCTGAAGAATTGTCCAGTATAGTTCCTCCACTCACGGTTCCCAACAGAGAAACTCGTGGTTCCGCGCGTATGCATCTCTATACGGTCCAACTGGAAAGGCCCCGAACTTCCCATTTTGTTCGTTCTTTTATCCCTAGAGTTTCTAGATTGTGGAACCTGCTGCCCGCGGAGATCTTTCCTTTCCCCCAAATCTTCAAGTATTTAAGTTCCGTGTCAACAAACTCCCTCTTACTTCGCTTAAAACACCCACGATACGTTAGTATTTAGGCTTTTAGCCTTCGTGGTTTGTCCAAAGATAAAAAAATATAAAATAAAATATAAAAATGTTATTTTTTCGTAATTTTTGTACCGCGATATTTTCCCCATTACTAACCTTTGGACCAAGGTTTATACAATAAACCATCACTTATTTTAAGGAAGAAATCGCCTCTATGATTTTTTGTACTCGTTTTAAAATACCCTGTATAAAATAAAATAATAAGCCTAAAATAGTTAAATATTTATTTTCTTTTATTTTAGAAAGGTATAATATATTTATTTTATTATAAAAAAATAATTTAAATAGAGAAAGTTATTAAAAAAGCATTCCACCCAATAAATTAAACAGTTAAAATTAAATTTATTTTGGAACGGATCTATTTTAAAAACTAAAACAAATTTAATAAAAGGAGGTCAGCATTTTAATGCTAATAACGAGTACTTTCTAACAAAAGGTTATAAAGTCTATCCTTATCTACTACAAAATTCCAGTACTTTAAAAATTGGCTAAATACCTGATTTAAATGGCATTATTTCTGAAACTAATAAAGTTGAAAATAATTATTGTGGTATTTTCCTAAAAATCCTATTTATGGTGATCAGGTTAGGAATACACAGGGTAAGACAAAACTTAATTTCTTTTAATTAGGCACCCTGTATATTATATCACCGTTAACAAGATCTATAGAAGATCTTTAAAAAATACATTATTAAGTATATCTAACTCTATTTGTTCTGAGAATATGGCCATCTAAATTGGGTATTAAGGCAATTTTAAGAATTCCGCTATTTTTTAGTTGACAAAGGTAATGACCTTTTTTTAGGGTTATAAAGTAATTGTCAATACCTTGAAAATGATGTGTTACAAGACCCTTTCTTCTATATTTTTTTCCTTTTTAAAATGGTGCCCTGCCACTATCTTAATAATATTTTAATAATAAAATATATTTAATATAATATATATTTAAAATATTATAATAATAATATTTTATTATTATTTATTAATTACTTTGAAATATAATATTTAAACATTTTTTTCCTAAAGTTTTTAATTTGAAACATTGATTCATTTAAAAAATAAAAATAGGGCACATTAAAAAAATTACTGCATGAGATGTATTATTAAAACTGTCGCCAAATATTTTTAAATAAAATATTGCAAAATATAAGTAGTTGTGTTTTAGGTTTAAATTATTTCTTATTGACTACCTACCCGTGTTTTTAATAAAATTTCAAATAAATTAAAAGTACTGTTGTAATTTAAGAAAAAGGATTATTTACTAGTTACAAAAAATATTTTATTTTGTAAAATTAAAAAAAAGCAATATTTATAAATAACTACATAATAACTTTAACTTATCTACCATAATCAAAATTCAAAACAAATTTTTAGGTCAAATTAAAACCATTTAAACACATAATTTAGTTATGAAATGTTGCATATAAAATGGAAAAATTATTGGAGTCAAGTCTGGAAGTTGCTTATTCATTAGATTTTGCCCAATTACCAACAAATGCATTCAAGCTGTGAATATTTAAAATTCATTTGCATTTTCGAAAGCCAGCTTATTTTGCAGTTTCCAGTTACTGTGCATTTTTATAACCCTTATACATTTTTAAAATTAAAAAACGTTTTTTTCCTGCTTTCAAATTCATAAAACCTAAAAAGTCACTTACAAACAAAAAGCAAATCTCAATAAAATGAAAAATTTATGCTGGATGAAACGGATGACAAGGCGCCAAATAAATATTTAAAGTAATATGTAGGTACGATAACCTAGTTGAGTACAGTTTTAGTTTTTTTGTTGATAATACAGCGTGTGTTCGGAAGTTCTTACCAAATGGAATTTTTGTAATTAATAACTTTACGAAAAATTGTGCCTCTTTATGAACAGTCCTGCTTTATGAGAAAATACATTTTTACAAAAATAATTATATGTTAGATGTACAGGGTGGCTCAAAAAGACTTTTTATTAAATTAATATACAGGGTATGTATCAAACAGAACTTTCTATAAGGAGACACTGTTTTTAAAGGTAAAATTTAAAAAATCATTTGGTAAGAATTTCCGAAGGCACGGTGTAGTTAAAAAATATAAATATTTTTTACAATCCCATTTATATTTTGTTCTTTAGAGGTTTTATTGAACATATACATACTATAAAAACCTTATTTTGTTTATTTGATTTATTTTTAGGCTTTAACCACAATTTCCCAATGTTAAATGTCCTTTTTCAAAACAGGGAATATTAAATATATATATTTATATATACACAGACTGTCCATGGATGGGGTTAACAAGAGGACAAATATACCAAAAATTTTATTTAAAAAGAATCATTTTTCATAAAAAAATTTGCTGGTAAAAAATGGAATTTACAAACAGAAAATGTTGATTTTGTATACAGGGTTCGCAAAAACTTAAAAAAACTATGAGTTTTGTGATGTTAAGCAATTTAAACTCTAATGTTTGGTTGGAAAAAATATACTTAAAACAAACTGCATGGTTAAAATTTCTGGCATTTAAATTTGCAATTTTATTATTTATTTCTGTTTATTTAAACAAAATGGTACTAACAATATTAGGGAACAATATTTTGTTAGTTTACAAAAGCAATATTTACTTTAGTCTTGTGCCCAAAAATAAGTTATTAACATTTTTTTATATTTGGTTAATATTTTTGTTCGTTTTTAAACATTGTATTTTTTATTTTTATGGTTACGAATATAACGGGAATTTCAAGTTAAACAAGTAACTTCGTAAACAGTGTGTCCGAGGATAGGTGTTACAAGAGAACAAATGGTTCAAACATTTTTGAATTTGAAGACGGAACTTTGAAAATACTGGCTCGCACATTGAAATATAAGAAATGCCCAGGGGTGAAAGTAATGTATTTAATATATATAAAATATAACAAAATTCGTATAAGTTAATGTTGTAAAGAACTAAATTTAACGTCAAAATTTATGGTTACAGAATTAAAGCTGGATTTTTAAATTACCGTTTCTGTTTTGGTTTGCCGTTTGACGTTTTTGGTTAGAAGAAAAGAAGAAGATAAAACACCAACTTTCCATTTGTAAATTTATATTTATGTTTACTGTTTACCAAGATTTTGTCAGTTATTTTCTCTCAGTCCATAACTTGTATAATGCTTTAGAAGGGTTGTACATGAATCGTTGTGAGCGTGAGCTGCATCTCCGATGGTGGAATTGTACAGGGTGCTCCAGAAAAAGACCAATATTAAACTTGTGTTTTTTTTTAAATGGAACACCCTGTATATGGGTTTATTTTTAGATAAAAAGAGTAAAAATAATTTAATCCCCATACTAAACCTAAAAGGCTTTTGGAAATTTAATAAAAATAATTATGACAAAAACAAAATTTTAATATATCCTACCTAAATTACGCTTAACTTTTTATATTTTATAGTTTGCTAGAAAATTAATTGTACAATCACCGTCATCTTATTTTTTTGGAGTTATACAGGGTGTCCAATAACTAATATTTATTATTATAATAATTTCTGGACACCCTGTATAATTTTAAGTAAAAAAATAATGTATGTAATTGTAAAATATTATACAAAGTCAAGCGTAAGTAAGGTAAGATAAATTAAAACTTTATTTTTGTCAAGAAATTTTTTATATCCAAATATCTTAGAAACCTTAAAAATTTTTGGTTTAGGTATCGCTAATAAAATTTACGGTATTTTTATTTCTATAATCCAAAACTTAACTACTATACAGGGTGTTCCATTAACAAAAACACAAGATTTATTATATTTTTGTCCTTTGGAGCACACTGTATAATTTCAACATCAGCGCCGCAGCTGACGCTCACAACAATTCATGGACAACCCTCTTGAAGCATTTTACGAGTTATGGACTGAGAGGAAATTGGTTACGAAAATCTGTCGCTGGCGCATATCAGAAACCGAAACGTCAAACGGCGATCAGTGATGGAAACGACAATCTATAAATTCAGCTTAAAGAAAAAAATGTTTTTGGCCATTTTTATAACTCATGAAATTATGCATTAACACCTAAATACTCGCCAAGAGAAAGCGAAGTTATAAACAAAATCCATAAAAAACTTTCAATTTATTTTCCTCTTGCCCAGTATTTAAGTTTTAAAATGTAAGAAAATTAACAAAAACATTTGTTTTTCTTTCTTACCCAAACTCCAAGTTTTGACGTAGTCTCTACAATATTTGATGATACAATTTTATTGTATTTTAAGAAAAAGTACTTTACTCTTTGGCATTTTTACATTTACTAAACTCGGCCTGTATGACACCCATTAGAAGAAAATTTTGTATTTCTTAGTTTTGAATGATGTCGAACAGTATTTTCAAAGTGCCGTTTAATGCCGTTTAAAATTCAATAGCTTTTGGTTAATTCGTTTTTGTAGGTAACACCTATTTTGGGACACACTGTATTTTGTTATTTTACACTTATAAAAGAGTCCGAAAACAGATTAATTTCCATTTTTAAGGTATTATCATTTTTGTGAAAATTTACTTGTGTAGGGTTATCCCTTCTTTTCACAAACAAAACCGATAAAAAGTATAAATATCACATACATATATACATAGTTTCCCGAATTTATTTGTTTTCTATTGCTCCTACTTTAGTTAGAAACAACCGTTACTGTTTAATTTTTAAAAGCACAAGACGTGTACAGTGTACAGTGTACAACTGGCACTGCATTCGCTGCTGTTTAACATTTATTACCACTTTTGTTTTTTAAATTTTTAATTCAGAATACCATAAAAGCAAATGCAGTGTCATTTTCGTTAAAAATGTCATTTTCTATAGGCGAATTAGATTAAGAAGCACATTGTTGCAATTAGGTCAAATAGCTGATAAAAATGGCAAAAATATTTACAGAAATTTCCCAATTAGGCATATAATTTCTTAACATTTAAATATCATTGTTTAACTGACCCAAATACCACCATGTATGGATAACAGTCAGCATTCTAAATAATTTTATTAAAATTCACGAAACGTAATTCTTACTTACTGCAGGCACAACAAAACCAACTTTGCATGTTTAGCCTATTTGCAAAATTATAAACGAAAAACAGTGTGTCCAAGATAAGGATCCTAAGCATGGGAGTCTCAGTACCTATTGGAGATACAGCTTAGGTTAAATTAGGAAAAAGTTGTGTATTTTAAAGCTTATTGACATGCCGTTTAGAAACTTTAAAAAATTTCATGGCCTGCTGAGATATTTGGCAAAAACGAAAATTTGACTATATCGATTTAAGTTTTTTCTGACTTTATTTGAAGAGATATAAAAAACTAATAACACTTTTTCATTGGCACTTTTTAGCTACTACATGATGGTATTTTTAAATTTTATACCCGAGGTTTTGTTTTCAAGAAACCATCATCAACTTTATTTTTTTATATGGCTCGAAAAAAAGTACCCTCTGTATCTGATCCCATTTTTTATTACAAATTCAACGATGTATCACATGTCATATTTTAATTTTAGTTAAAAGGAAAATTGCATTTTTTCTATTCTCCACTCACGGTTCCCAACAGAGAAACTCGTGGTTTCGCGCGTATGCATCCATATACGGTCCAACTGGACAGGCCCCGAACCTCCCACTTTGTTCGTTCTTTTATCCCTAGAGTTTCTAGATTGTGAAACCTGCTGCCCGCGGAGGGCTTTCCTTCCCTTCAAGTATTTAAGTCCCGTGTCAACAAACTCCCTCTTACCTCGCTTAAGACACCCACGGTACGTTAGTATTTAGGCTTTTAGCCTTCGTGGTTTGTTCAAAGATAAAAAAAAATGACCACAAGTGATTATTTTTTTTTTTAAATTATATGTCAACTCTTTTTTCAACTATCTTAAAAAGCACATTACCAAAAAATATGGGATTAAATACAGTGCTTGACTAAATTTATGACCCCCTACTAACTTTTGTAATATACGGTATTTTTTCACAAAAATTTGACACAAGACCCCCTTTCCATTAAATTTTTCTTTTTAAAATGGCGCCCAGCTGTCAGTTTGACATTTATATCTGTCATTTCTTGTCTAAAATTTGGTTTATGTTGTTTTACTAAAGTTCTAAAATTTTCATAAAAATTACCAAACAATTCAAAAGTTAGAGAGGGTCCTGACTTTAGACAAGCACTGAATGTAAGACCATTTTACCCTAAAAAAATAATTTTAGCAAATACCCGTAAAAACCTGTAAGAAAATTAGAAAACTTTGTTATTTATAAGAACAACCTTATTTTCCTGGAAAGTAAATTTTTAAAAACAAATCCATCGGGTTTATGGAGATAAGAAGGCCTTTTTGGCGCATTTTCCTTAAAATAATGGATTTCGCAAATATAAATTGACCGATGCTGCCACAAATCCCAAAAGTATGTGTGAAAAGATATGTGTAACTTTAAAAGGAAACAAAACTCTCTTATAGTGTATTTTTGACGTAGAAGAGCTTTATTTTTAACATTACTTCTATTTTTATTATTTTATTTAAGATTAGCTTCTAAACCCTACTTAAATTTATTAAAATTGGTATAAATAATTAAAAATTTTCTTTTTTTATTTTGAAGAACTTTAATTAAAAGTAAATAACCTACTATTTAGACTTTAATGGTTAAATGATGTTTTTTATCTTTGGACAATCCACAAAGGGTTCAGATACTAACATACCGTGGGTGTCTTAACCGAGGTAAGAGGAAGTTTGTTAACACGAGACTCAATAACTTAAAGAAACTCTTGGAATAAAAGAACCAGCAAAGTGTCCAGTTGTACAGTATAGGAATGCAAACGTACCAGCCACTTTAATAATACTACTTTCTTGGAATTCCATTATCTTTAAGTAATAACAGTTTTAACTTATTACTTAGTTTTCACTTAAAAACGATTAGAGATAGTTACCATCCAAAACGTCATATATAATTTAATAATAAAGACAAAAAAGTAGTATTATTGAGAACATAACATTATCTACCACCTTCAACGAGTTTCTCTGTTAGAAACCATAAAAGAAGGAATTATTCTGGACAATTCTTTAGAGCAGAACCCATGGAGGTACCTTCAAAAATACGATAAATCTCCTACAGCCTGACGATGGGCCTTTCTTCTTTGAATGGAATCAAGAATGCTAAGAGTTGTCATCGCCATGTCACAGATATAAGAACAATATTTCAAGGAAAGTCGGATTTGAGACACATACAAAGTAAATAAATTAAAAGGAGAAAATATTTTTGGCATCAAAGGGAAATTCAAGCTTTTTTGAAACTGCCGTGGCTACAGATACAATGTGTTTATCCCAATTAAGGTTATTCTTAAATGTGACGCTCACAAGATTGAAAGTGTCTTTGTTCTGCAAAACTTGGCAGCTCATAAGTAAAAAATTAGTATTTGATTGGCATTTTGTACATAACTTTAATAAACATAATCCGTCATGCCTTCTGCGGCAAAGGTAAAGGGTAAGCATAATGTGTTCGTAGTGATATCTTAAATATTATATTCCTTTCCCCCCTGCCTTAGGTATAAGTTACCAAATACAGTACCTACCAGTACAATTAATTTATTTGGCAATGTTTGCCAAAAGTCAAAAATTAAGACTTAAGATCTAGTAATTATGATGTTTAACAAAAATTTATTAATAAGTCAGTAAGTTACAATTATAGAAAACGAGATTAAAACATAGTTACATAGGGACGTCTGATATAAATAAAAGCATTATTAAAAATCTTTGTTAGCGGGTCCAAACATATGTGCAAAAAATAACTTTTTTCCGTGACGGGACAAAAGTTTAACATTTTACAGGGCATAATTTACGTATGGCATTTAGAGGGAGGGGAAGGAGACGGTTGAGTTGAACCTCAACAAATCTCATCGTAGGGGAGGGTTTCTGGGTAAATTTTACGTAATTTTTCTTTTACAGGAAAAAATTTGGTGGTCCTACTTTTTGGGTTAAGGACCTTTTTTTGCTCTTCAAAATTATTTTAATGACAAAATCAAAATTTCGGTTTAAAAATGTGCCTTTTTACGTAAGTAGTTTTTTTCTTTTTGTATTATAATATTATTACGTAAAATAAATATAGGATAGAAAGTGTTGGCTGTTATGCAGTCAACAGTAAAATACTTGCAAAGGTGCAACTTGCTGCGACGTAAATTTTAAAAGTTAATTTATTAATTAGGTAAAAAATTAATCTTATACAGTGTAGCCATTTACAGTTTATTTTTAATTTGTTATCATAAATCTAAAAAATTAGTTACAGTATGTTATGTTGCGCAATCAGCCCTTTGTATAGAACCAATTACCTAGCGTAAATTAAGTGGACTGTATTATAATTTCATAGGTCGTACTGACTGAAATAAGAATATTACCAAAATGAATAATGTTAGTAGGAACAGGATGCGTTTTATGAATTCCTGCTACGCTACAACACCCCACCGTGCTGAAATGCAGGAGAATTTAATGGGAGTTTTTATTTTAGAACACTGTAAAAATACTACTACGCGCTAACACAAATATTGCGTAGGAGTTCATAAAGTAGAACGCAGAAATCAGCCCTATAATTGCTACGCATGTTGTAACCTGGGATGTTTTAGTACCAGCAAATTTGTTTTTATATTTGGAATTCATACTGCATGGCAACAAAAGGCGCCCCGGCCTTAAATCTTTTTACTTTACCGCCTTATGGCACTTAATTGAATCATACGGTTGTTTTTCTTGTTTTAGTTTCATGTAAATTTTAAACGGTTTATACCTTAAAGTAGTGTGTCAATGTGTTTTTTTTTTAAATAAATAGTTAACAGTATGACTTTTTCCATTTAATTTTTCTTTTTAAAATGGCGCCCAGCTGTGAGTTTGACATTTATATCTGTCATTTCCTGTCTAAAATTTGGTTTATGTTGTCTTACTAAAGTCCTTAAATTTTTATGAAAAAATACCAAACAATTTAAAAGTTAGGAGATGAGGTCCTAAATTTAGACTAGCACTGTATAATATTTTGTCAGATTTTTGGCTTTGTTAACATCATTTTGTAATACCTCGTATCAAATTTAAATCAAAAGTTAAAATATTTATTAGCTTAATAAATAATACATATAATAAATACTTGCTGTATAACCATAGTCAAAAGACAAAACAAATACAAAAATAATAGCCTAATAGCTAACCAATAAACATGTACAATTAGAGAACTAAAAGTTTAATTTTAGTATTTTTAAACATAAAAATGTCTTTTAAATGAAACCGAATATGTAATATCAAAATTTCCAAAAAAACTTATAAACTATGACTTTTTCTAAAAATGGTTATGTGTTAATTATCTCACTGTACTTGAGCTGTTTGATTCACTTTGACTGATTTGTAATGCTTTTGGGCACAGACCTTTTGTTACCAGGTTAAATTTCATTCCTAATAAAATTATGCGCTTGCATGATTTTAACTTTTTATCAAACTGTAGCACAAAATTTACGTATGGTTTAGAGTGGCAAACGGCGGTGGTAGAGGTAAATAAAGGTGATACTGTTCGCATTTGCTACTGCGTTGCAACTCCATGAAGGTGCTGACAGGCAGTAGGAATTCATAAATCGCGAACAGGATATGTATATCTCTTGAAATGTAATCATTTTGGTAAAGATCGTACTAGTAGCGGATTTATGAGCACGGTACCGGCACTTTTCGATGCTTTTTTTCTGGTTTTTGTATCGTAGGTTGATACGTAGATTTTTGTAAAAAGGTTAAGGGAATAAAAAAAATGTTTAGAAAGGATGGTACATATTGAAGTAAAGGATGGTAGATGGTATTAATAGGAAAATAATATATTAATACCCAAACTTTAAAGTTAAATACAGCATCATTTTATGCTTTATTTGTTTTTTGGGAGATTATGTTTAAATAAAATATTATAAGGCTTTTCCCAGAATAAAATAAAAAAGATAATTAAACATTTTAAGAAAATTAAAACTTTCTGGAGAAAAGCCAAATAATATTTTGTTTAAGAGGGTCATGTAAACAAATTAATAAAAATAGTGAAATTGTAATTTAAGTAATTTAAGGCATAAAATATTAATGTTTTATAATGAGACGGTTAATTAATGCTAAAGTAAAATAAAAAAATAGACAAGAAGTGAAGACAGAACACTGTAAATAATTCACTAAAAGTGATTTTATTTTCATCTCTAGTAAGTTCTAGAGATGAGAAGATGAATTCTTTACAAAGGGTAATAACAAAAATAAATATGGCAATAGTGTTTGCAGCTGTACTTTAAAATTATTAAAAATATTTGTTTTTTACAGAACGTTACAAGTTGTATTTTCAGATTCCAAGAAAGTAGGCAGCAGCATAGTTGCCGTCTAGGCGGGCTCCAAAGCTCAGACAGCTTCTCAAACTCTAACTTATAAATTATAAATTAAACTAGATGTAGAGATTTCATTTTATTTTTATAAAATAGGTTTAATTTGTTTATTAAAATCAGTTGCAATTTGTGTCTGCTTTATGATTTTATTTTAAAGACGTTTAAATTACGACGAATCTTAAGTACTACTACTAATCTAGAGTATGTCAAATTCGGAACACGACACAATCAATTTTTAAATAGCTAAGGTGGTGCCTTGATTTATTTTTCGCCTTAAGACCTTTGGTTATCTAGATACGCCATTTAAATTAGGTAATTTTATTTTAATAATTCTAATATTATGCAAATATATTGCAAAAGTAAATAAACACTAAAAACATCTAAATTTTACTTTAAACAAAGCTTTTCTCACTGCAAACGAGCTATAAATAAATATTCTACCGATATCAACAGAATGAGTTTTTCCTGATAACTAAGTATTTAGTTGTAATAAATTTTAGTCAGGTCACAGATTACTTTGCTTTCAAATCATAAAATATAAAATAAAAAAATATTTGTACTAACTACGCTTCCGTCCAAAAAAAAACACCATATGTTATATGGATTATCATATGCACATACGGTATTTTTTGTTGGACGGCAGTAAGGGTTAGTCGAGTTAGTTGGTACGATGCAATAACACAAAATCAACAAAATTACATCTAACAAAATAATAACCCAAAACTAACATTCCAAAAAACAGCAATTCACATTCGCATTCCACAATATAACTACGACCTAATGACGTAATACCATGTTGCTCAATACATAATTTCTTTAGTAAAGTTAGTCAGTGACCTATATAAAGTCTGTTAATTTCTAGCAACTGGTCTATTCTGGCTCACATTCTTTAAGTAGTACCACCGTACAAATAGTTATAGTAAAGTCTCTCCGCAATAAAGGCAAAAAGGCCTGAGAATATCCGACAACGGATGTCCCTTGCATCTCGTCCTCGCTGTATAGTCTAAGGATATCCGACAACGGATGTCCTTTGCATCTCGTCCTCGCTGTATAGTTTAAGGATATTTATGGACTTTTTTAAGCGGTGTGTGTAAATTAGTTTCTGTTTTTCAATGCGCATTTTAAAGCAAGTGGATCAATTAAACGGACGGTGCTTACCCACGAAAGATAGACACCCGAAGGCGATATGTCGGCAAGACTTTGATAAGAACATTTGCATTGTGTTGCGGACTGTGAGACTACTATAATTATTTATACGTTGGTAGTACTACCAAAACTACCACCAATGCTTAAGGTAGTTTGACTTCTGAAGTGTTTACAATTGGTAACGCTGCCAATAGCAATAATGATCGTGTGCAAGATCTATTTGGCAAGCATCTTCAAACAAGTTATCGGTTTTAAATGGTAATGTTTATGTACTTATAAAATGTCTAAAACCTTTAGAGTATATTGCATGTTTTTACAATTGGCAACGCTGCCTAATAGCAATAATGATCGTGCGCAAAATCTATTTGGCAAGCATCTTTAAACAAGTTATCGGTTTTATATTGTAATGTTTATGTACTTATAAAATGTCTGAAACCTTACAATATTGCATGTTTTGTACTATTAATTTTATTTAACCCTGATATTCTAAAATACCGCATTTGATGATTGTTTTAATTTTGCTCCCATCATAACCTTGTGGCGGCGTTGCCACATGTCAGTAATATAGCGTATTTTTCTCAATGATTTAATAATTAGTCCTATAATAAGCTCTAAAAGTGGAATTTAAATCTCCAAAATAATCAGAATTCTTTTTTCTATCCATTTATACCACTTTTATTGAAATTTAAGCAGCAGCTCTTGTGAAATAAAATAAAATCTGCGATTTTCCGTAGAAATAAATGTTAAAAGCAATTTATACATAATACGTTTTAAAATTTTTTGACCTTTATAAACTTAACTAGTTGATATTCTTAATTTAACGTACGACATGCTAAGTTTTTATAATTTTCTAAATATTGACTCCAACATCGATAGTACTACCTTACACAGTGTGGTCACGGATAGATTTAGCTATACCCCTTTTTTAAATATTTTGAATAAAAGTTAATTTTTATAAAAGGTTTTGCTTTGTCTAAAATGCTAGAAGCTATAATAAGAATTACCTCATGGGATATATCATGATATGGGCTGATTTGTAATCACAAAAATAATATTTTAAAGAATTAAGAAAATTGGAAAATAATATTTTTAAAAATAATTTAATGGAAAGCATGAGAAAGTAATACATTTTTTTATAAATAAATAATTTTACTTTGTTCATGCATAAAATATAAAGTTAAGTTAAGTTAAAAACTATGTAAAAGGTAACCCAGAAGGGTAACTATTTATTCAGCAAACAGTTGGAATGTCTATACATTTTTAAAGGTATTTAATTTAGTAGTCAAAAAATATTTATAACGATTTTTTTTATTTATGAAAATAACATTTTTGTAGTTTTAAACTTATCTGTATATCATAAGGCGATTTTTAAACTATTTATTCTAAAAATTTCATCTCACTGAATTGTAAGAACATATTTTTAAAAGATTTTTATTTAACGGTAACCTCAATTTTGTCAAGAAATTATATTACCCAAAATGTAAAAAAACTTATACTACACTTTTGATTCCTTTTTAATACTTTTAATAAAGTAGTTTCAACAATATGTTTTTTTTTTTTTAAATTTTAATTAATTAATAATTAATTAAATTAAATTAATTAATGTAATATATTCGCGGTTTTGAACTACCACGTATATTCTACGAAAATGTTTATTATAGCTTTTTGCATTTCAGATAAAGCAAACATTTTCATGTGGACACACTGTTGAATTTACCAAAAGTTTGGGTTACTGACTAAGCTAATAATCTATTTTAGTGAGAAGTTCTTTACATTTCTGGTAACAAAATGATAATGTCCCGTGTTTAGAATTCCATGCACAAAGAGCGTTTGGCTTCTGAATCTATTCGTGCATCAAGAACGTGATATTTTAGAGGATCACGTACTAAACTATAAAACATTTGTTGAGGTATTTCAGTGGTATTTTGTAGCATTATAAATTATTTTTAAGATTACACACATTTGAATGTGTCTTTGAATCAGTGTCTACTTATATATATTTAAAACTAAAGTTTAATTAAAGATAAGTTTAACTGAAGCATTATATTAAAAGTCCCTGGGCCAGTAATAAAATTGAATAAATGATAAGAATACTTTTAAAACCTTTTAGGGCGGCTCCTTTTAACGAGTCTACCACGAATATTCATACCACCATATATTATTATAGAAGCGGCGTTTTAGCCCATCCTGTCAATGTCAAATAATGTCGTCCTGAATAAAATCTTAGTAGGTTTTCATATTTTTATTATCTTTGTGTCTTTAAAATAATAAAAACCCTCTTTAAAAAGTAAATAGTTTATTTTCTACCTATATACTGTACTGCTTTAAAATTATTTTAAATTGCCTAAACATAAGCAAAAAGCGAAAAAAGCAATTGTTTTTTTATCGCTTTTTATTATTTGACAAAATATAAAACTACAATTTTAGGAACTAAATAAACTTGCCAATTATATTCCAAAATTTTTAAATTAAAACCGAAATATTATTTTAGCTTATAAGGCCCTAGAAGTGACTACGATTGACCAAAAATCAATCAAATAATAAAATTTCTGAAAAATACTTTTAAGCAATGTTAGTTAACCATTGGATTAATTAATTAAACAGCTAAATGCATTTTATTTGTTTCTTAATTTATTATTAATTTTCATTTTAATTAAATGTGATTACTTATTACGTTGCTATTGTTAAAACCATTTTTCTAATAAATTTTGTTACCACTTATTAACAAACAAGTTTTTATTTTTATTAAAAAATGGATTTAAGTTAAATTAAAAAAACAATAATACAATAATATTTTATTCTTTTAATTATCGAATTAATAAAAGAGACGATTTTAAAAGTACAAGTAATTAAGAGGTACAAATTTTCAAATAGTAATTAGCCAAAAAAGAAAAGAAAAAGTTTTGGGTTTCTTAGAACAAGTTTTTTTATGGTAATTGTTTGGGTACACGCCAAAAATTAAATTAATTAAAAATACCAAAAACACAAAAAAAAGTAAAAAGATATCTAGAAATCGACGTTTCGGTGGCAAGTCTGCCACCGTTGTCAAGATAAATTGAATAAAAATAATAATAAAAATAAAAATTTACTATAATTAAGGCTTTAAATTTTAAAGATTTGTATCTTTTTTATAATATTCTGAGATCTCTTTGGCATTAAATGTCAAATATGATTTGTTTGGTTAATAGTGTCATAGTGACATAGATAACTGGTTGCTGGTGAATTTATTGTTTATATTACAAAAAAGGTAAATAGTTAGTTAATTTTTAGTCTTTCTGAAGAAACTTCAGTATCAAGCAAAGGCAACCAAGTGTAATTTAAATTAACTGAAATTGATGCTACACAATTATCTTTATATAATAATATATACGCACTTTCTTTGATTTTGGGTTTTTAAGAACAAATTTCCTTTGCTAAAATGCTTGAAGCATCCCAGTTTATTTTATGATTGTTATCAAATGCGTGTTGGCAGATTTTTGATTTATGTAATTCTGTGTTTTTAATGTATGATCTGTGTTCTTTTATGCGTTTGGCTAGTTATCTTTTTACTTGTTTATTTTTTTTTTTTGGTTTTTTGGTATTTTTAATTTAATTTTTGGCGTGTACCCAAACAATTACCATTCATTACATGAATCCGCCGAACTATAGAACATATTTTCAAATCAAGTTTTTTTGTCAAAATACTTAAAGCATTTTAGTTTATCCTGTGATTGTTTTTAAATGCGTGTTGACAAATTCTGGACTTGTAAAATTCTACTTGTACTTTAAATATATGTTCTGTGTTCTTTTATGCATTTAGGTAATGGTCTACAAGTCTCACCTTTATAAAATTTATGACACTCACAAGGTATTTGTCAAATACCATTTTTTGTACTCTTATTTCTGTTGTATGGTTTTGTTTTTGTTAATTAAGATCTTGTTTATATAGATAGTGTTTTGTGTTTTAAAGATTGTGCAAACAATAAATTTATTTTCTATTCGTTGAATTTTTTGAAAGGCCGGGAACGTATGGTATAAATGCATTTGTAATAGGTCTTCTTCAAGAAAACAGTTGTTTTTGTCAAGAGGATAATTATTTTTAACTAAAATATCTTTTTAATTTTTTTCTTTTATTTTGACTGAAAAGAATTATTTTAATTCTATTAAACAGAATTTTTACAACTCCCTTTTAAACCATTATTGGGTGATTTAAGTAAAAATTTAAGTATCTATTTGTATAGGTGGGTTTTCTGTAAATTTTTGTTTTAAAATTGTTTAAATCTTGTTTAGTAGACCGTTTAATTTTTTTCATGTTGATAAACAAAAAAATGGTCTTTATACAGTGTGAGCCAAATTAAACTTGCACACATTTTACCTAATGATAACTTTTTAACTGTTACGCCTATCTTTTTATTTTTACAGGCTAATAGGTAGATATGTTTTCTCTAGGTTTGTTAATTTTGGTCAAATAGATTTAGTCAGGATCGGACTTACGGGACTTTTTCGAAAATGATGCATTTAACTTTGTATGCAAAAGAAATCGTATATATCTACAATTAGGCTAATACGTTTAATACTACTGTTAAGTTGTGTCAGCAGCCAACTTAGGAACCATAGTAGCCTCACATTTTTTTATTTTTAAAGCACACGAATAAAAAGTTCCCTGGTAAAACCAAGAGAAATGCATGCTTTTAGGGCGCATCATTTACCAAGAATAATCATAATTTCTGAATCCTTAAATTGTGAACAGATTTAGCTTTTAGTAAATTATTTCCCATAGTTTGTCTACAAGAAAAACGTATAAGCTTAATTGTAGCCAAATCCGATATCTTTTGAAGTTAAATACAGTATTTTGGAAAAAGTTCAGTCCTGTCTAAATCTGTTTGACCAAAATTGTAAAACCTAAAGGGAACACATCTACCCATTAGCCATTTAAAAATAAAAAAGATAGACTTAACAAATGAAAAGTTATTGTTACTTAAAAAGTGTGCAAGTTTAATTTGGCTCACCCTGTATATCTTAACGAATCAAAAGTTTGTTATAATAATTTTCAATTAAATTTGATTCAAAAGTTTTTATAAAAATGTTACTTAGTAATGATGACTGTTTTATTATGTTTTAAAGGTTTTCTTGTTGATATTAAAAATGGTTTTACTCCCAAACTTTTTACCTCTCTGTTAATTTTAATACAAGAAACAAAAAATGTCGATCTAGTTAACCCTTTTACCTCAAAGTAATTTAGTTAGGTTCAGTTGAATTATTATTATAATTATATAATAATTATAATTATTAGATGTTAAAATTAAAATAAATTTAAAAAAATAAAAATAGACATTTCTGTTTTCAATGTAAACTATGAACCATGAAGAAATTACCATTGGACCGTTTTAATTTTTAATAATACACATGTGATTTTATCAACTGTGACCTGTCTTATTTTGATCAAGTGATAAAAGTGATAAAAAAATATTTAAAATGACAAAACGATTTTTGATGTAATGCGAACTTGTTCCTTTTTTAAAATACTTAATTATAATTAATTTAACCTAAATTAACTTAACTTATTTAAAATAACTTTTTACAAAAAAGAAGTAAAATTTTACCTAACATTTTAAAATAAGTTAGACAAACACGATTTTATTATATGTGTTAAACCAACAAAGAATTTTGAAAATCTTTTACACATTTGTTACCCTAATTTGCCTTTTTATTTAAAGTCGCTAATTTTTTAACATTTTAATATTACTGTTGACATAACCCCCATTTTATGCATAATTTTTTGGTAAAAAGTGTAACAGGTACAGGGTGGCGCCTTCTCGTTGACCTTGCAGGCGACAACTAAAAGAGTTAAAACAAATCTAATTGCGAAATCTTGATTTCACTTTTTAAAACAAATTTAATGGTAAAAGTAAATTATGGTTAACTTGATTTGTTTTAAAGATACAGAGGGTTTTTAAAGTTTTGTCAATTTGGCCGGGCACTTGTAACTTGCTTGATATTAGAGAAAAAAAAATGTGAATAAAAAATTTTTAGGATATTTACGTAGAATTTAGTGGTGTTTGTTTTTTTAATGGTACCATGTATATTTTATCATCAAGAAATAGGTTTTCTTAAAGCCTTAAAAAATACCACATTTATTCTGTCATAGTTTTGGACATATGGTTAAGAGGTCGATAATAAAATGGCATTTTTTAAGTACACACCCTGTATATATTTTACCCTTTTAAAAGATTTTTAAGGACCCTTAAGAACTAACCACATTTAAAATAATTTACCTTACAGTTTCGGAAATATGAGCTTCCAAATCTTAGTGCGTATATCTACTATTTTATAAATTTATATGGTCATATTTCCAAATCTACAAGAGATAAATGATATATCAAATGTGGTATCTTGTTAAACCTCTTTTAAATATCCTCGCAGCGGTAATATAATATACAGTTCCCAAATTATTAATAAATAGAAGTACCAAATAAAGTATTTCTTTTAGCTTTAAGGAAGGCTATTGAGCTGATCCAGGGTGTTAAAAAAAAAAATCTGTATTAAAACTTAAAAAGTAATAAAAAATTATAGTTACACCACTTAATTCTACGTAAAAATACCTCAACTTTGTTTTATTTACATATTTTTTCTATATTTAATATTAAGCGAGTTACAAGTGCCTCGCCAAATTAACAAAATTTATCTTTGTATCTCCAAAGCGAATAAAGTTAGCCATTGTTTACTTTTAGCACAGAATTTATTTCAAAAATCAAAATCGAAAGTGTGCAATCAAGTTTGTACTCTTTTAGTTTTTCGCTATAACCTGCAAGGTCTACAAAAAGGCACCACTTTGTACAGGATAATTCGGTTTGTTGGGATTATAGGATATAGGCTCAACGGTAAGAGATACAAAAAAGCTAAGATACATGTTCCGTTCTCTTTTTTAGTGTTTAGTTTAATGGCGCATTCAGATCCACGCCAAGCTTGATTGGTTTAAAAGGTATAAGGTGATTCCCAAAATTTGACCATTTTTATTATGTCTTATTACTCAAATATTAATAAGATAAGATAAACACAAACTTTAAATACCAAAGTTTAATAACTTTTTACGTAGAATCCAGGGGTTTATCTAAAAGAAATATATTTTTTGTTATTTTTAAGATATAACCCAAACTTTTATTTTTTCAAATGAAACACCCTGTTTCTAAGAAACCTAAAAATTGTTTTTTCGTTTTATTCTATTAATATATAACACTTAAAATTATGCATTTTTCCAAACAGTATAACTTTTAAAAAATAAAAAAAAGTTTGGCCATGTATTAAATCACTAATTATTTATCTTTTTATAGGGATCGGGTATGTATATATATAAAAAAAACAACATAATAAAAATACTAAAATAATTATTAGCCAAAACAATAACAAATACAGGGGCGCGCTTGTGGCTGCTCCGGTTGTATCGGCAGCATCGATCTCCGGAGTTAAGCAGTGAAGTGCGCGCCCATAACTTGGATGGGTGACCGGCGTTGTCGGTTTTAGGCAACGGCACGCGGTGTTCTGCTCGGGGGTGAACAAACGGACCGAGCAACAACCATCCAAGTTATGGAATGAATGGTGTGTGAATGGGAAGGAGTAGGGGTCAAGGTATAATAAGCCTTCAGGCTGCAGTGCACCACCTAGGGGGACCTGGGTGGGATGACCCCGAAAGGGCGAAAAAAATAACAAATACAGAAAATAGATTTATTTACAATAGCGACGAAACAATTATTTTTTGCACTGGTGTTTAATCACAAAATGTGCTCAAATGCTTTCCATTCTGTTCGACGCATTTTTCGACTCGTAGCTTGTAATAAAACAAATGACACTATGGATGTGGTACACTTAAAATTAAATTAAAATAATTTGTTTTTAAATTTTTAGAGCTAGATAAGAAGAATACCCAACATCTATATCGCCATTAATTCGATTACAACCTAAGTCGACAAATGCTTTTAACTGAATGGAAAGCATGTGAAGACCACAGGGGAAAAACGTGTTAAGTCATATTTTCCACTTTTTACAGAAAACGAATTTAAAGTAAAGAAATGCTACTAACTACTAATTTTTGGTACTACGAGGGACTTGTCACGTTTTTCCCCTGCATTGTCTGGTATATATATATATATATATATATATATATATATATATATATATATATATATATATATATATATATATTATTCAATGTTTCAGTATTTTAGTAAAATTGTGTTTTTATATACATGTCGCAGGCAAAAGGTTATTTTAGGCAAATGCCTTCTGCCTGGGCAAATGACTTCATAAAAATAATTTCAGTTTAAAAACCATTTGCGTAGGTAAATGCATTTGCCGTTGTCCTTTTTAGGCAAATGACTCTGATATATTAAATAAACATGTTAGGCGTTGTTTGCTGTTATCATTATATGTTGTGTTACGTTTTAATTATGGTACGTTTAGAATGTTTTTCTTTTGAATTTTGTGTTTCGCTTGTATGTTTGAATTTGGTATTTCGTTTTTATGTTAATGTTTTTTTAACCTCTTTCATAATAAAAATTTATTAAAGAAATTGGAGCAAGCTATTTTATTAGGGGCGTCCATCAATCACGTGAGGCTTGAACAAGGGGGAGGAGGGGTTCGCAAAAAATCAGGAAACTTTACTAGGCGGAAGAAAGTGTAGGGAAGATATCACACGTATTTATTTTTTGTTTAAAAGCTTGCAATTTTAATGTCTATCTGATATTTGTATAACTTTACTTTATTTTTTAGGATAACATAATTAAAGTATATAAAATATATATTTTGTTCCAAAAAATACACGTGATAGAAAATGGGGAGGGTGTTAGTTTAAAACCTCACCAAGTATCACTAGGAGGAAGGAAAAGTTAAAATTTTGTTAAAAAACACGTAATTAATATACGTCCCCTTACAAATATTTCTTTAATTTGCCTAAAAATTGCTTAGGCAAATGGGATCAACTAGCATAAATGTCATTTGCCTAGGCAGAAGGCATTTGCCCTGGACAGAAGTCAATTGCCTTAAATAACCATTTGCCTGTGACATACATACCCTTTAAAAAATGAGTAAATATTAATTTAACCATGGCCAACACCTATTTTTATTTTTTTATTTTTTTTTTTTGTTAGTTTTGCTGTTTAGAACAATGCAAAATATTCGGTGTACATATTGTTGTAACTGCAAAAAAAAGCAATCTCACAACAATACTCAGATACAAGGTGTCCCAGGTTTAAAAATGTAAGTTTGGGTTATATTTCAAAAATTAAAACGTTTGTATTTATTTTAGGTACGCCTCTGAATTCTACGTAAAATTTAACATATTTAAAGTTTGCTTCTATCCCCATAAATGTTCGAGTATTAAGACATAATAAAAATCGACGAATTTTAAGAATCGCCCTGTATCTTCTAAACTAATCAAGTTAGCGTGGATCTGATTGAGCCATTAATTAAACAGAGAAAAAGAAAACGGGATTCGTATCCCAGTCTTTTTATCTCTTACCGTTTAGAGTACACCCTATAATCCCAACAAAAAAAAACAAACCTGTACAATTAATTAACCCTACTTATTAAAAACAAAAAAATCCTCTGATTTTAAAAAGGCAGTGAAACAATCGCCGGTGATTTTGCTTAATTTTAAGAAAAAAACCGCCGTCCGGCGATTTTTAATATCTACGTGAAAACCGCCAAAATTATAATTATTAATTTGTTATTACCGGCGATTTTCACCTATTATATTAAGAAAAGTCGCAGTTCGGCGGTTTTGCTTGTAAAACTATTCAAACCGCCGAATAAAAGTTAAAGATTAACTTTTATAATTATTTGTTTTATTGTTTAATATTATGTTTAGTATTGATCAACAAACAAAAATAAAATTGGAAGACACGAAGATTTTGTCGAAGCTTTTTATATGTTAAAAATATGTTTGTATATCTTTTAAGAAAAAAAGGCAGAATAATTTTAGCGGCAAGAAAAAAATAAGGTATTAACAAAAAGTATTCATGCATTGAGGGTGGAAAAAACTGTAGAATTCTCAGGCAAAGCAAAATAGTACAAGATAAATAATTCATAAACACGGCTCATTTTTTAGATCATATTAAAAAGATTTTAAAAGTATTTTAAGTTGTCGCAATAGCCATAGCGTTACGAGTGTTGACCCGTATGCGACAGGTCCCAAGTTCGATTCCGGACAGATAAATATGTTTTTTCTTTTTAAATTTTTCTTGATAATTTTTATACATTTTTTCTAATTTTAATTTTTTATTGTTTATACTTTAATTTTTTTCACTTTTTAAAAATTTTATTATATCCAATTGCTGACTTTATTGCTAACGATTACGGCCTAGTAAGTTATTTCTTTTTATTTCCTGCAAGACAATATTTTTTTTAAAGAGTTTTTAGTGTAAATTATTGGGTTCATGTAGCGAAATGGTTTTGAAATGTTTTTTTTAATTATAGGCCCTTGATAAGGTGGTCACGAAACGTTAAGATAAATACAATAGAGTTTTTATTTGCCTGTCCCCATCCCACTATACTACTCGAATTTGGGTGTTATTAGCTAAAAACTACAATATTAAACAATAAAACCATAAAAATCTAAACGCTTAGAGCACACAAAAGAAATACTTATTACGATTAGATTAATTTTAAGTATTTTTCGGCGGTTTTTATTAGTTGTTTAAAGCAAAACCGCCAGACTGCGGCTTTTATCGATAAAATGAGTAAAATACGTAGATATAAAAAACCGGACGGCAATTTCCTTCTTATAATTGCGCAAAACCGCCGGCGGTCGTTTAGCCAGTGCCTTTAAAAAAGCCATTTATATTGATTGCGGTCAAACTAAATTTAATTTAAAAATACTGAAAAATAATGAAAGTATATTTTCGTGTTTCTTTTGCAGTTTACGCAGTAATTATTTTAAATTAATAGAGCTGGTTATTTACGAATGTCAAACAGTTCGTATTAAAATTTTTAAATTGCTTTTGAATTTCCACTTTAAAATGTGTGTTTATTTTCGGGCCTGCTATTTTTTAAGTTTGCAATTTTTAAAAGGAAAATAATAAATAACGTCGGCTTGTTCGTTTAAAAAATAAGAGGTTTTTATGTGTAAATAAAAATTAATTAACTAATTTTCCATACGACGAGGCAATATTATTATGTAATATAAAGATAAATGTTTTCATTTTTTTAACCTAGTAAGTTACGTAACACTTGCTGTTTGACGTGGTAATTGTAGATAAAGGAATTTAAGAGTAAAAAAATAAGAAATAAAAAACTGAAAAAAATATCATGTCATACGGAAACAGAGTAGGTTTTATTTTTTAATAGTAAAATGTCTGATTTAACTTTTTTTTATTTAATATTTAACTTTTCCTTTTGCATAGTTGACTTTAATTACCCATTTTTTTTTGTTTTAAGCCCATTGGTATTTAGAATAAGAACAATCAAAAATTAGAAAGTTATTATAAAAAGTATGAAATATTTTTTATTTGTGCATACATTTACACACAAAATAAAGTTGTTAATAAATGAGAACATTATTTTATTTAAAAAAAAAAGGAAATAAATAATAAAACCTAAAATATCTTTAAAACGTAAAAAAATATGTCTTAATCATTACATTTTGGATACCCTTATACTGATATTAAGATATATTTTCAAATCCTAAATATCATCAAACCTTAAAAAAATGGCCAACAATCATTTTAATGTTCTTATATGTATATACTTGTTTTTTTTTACATAAGCATTTAGTTTTCTATACCTATACTTTGCACAAGCAAAACCTTTTTCTGCACTAACCGATGAAACATAGCTTAGTTTAATCCTTGCAATATATTTTTTTAACTTTAACCACTTTAAAAATTTTATAACTGTTTGTTTTCTTTTTCATTTATTTATTAAAAATTAGATTTTCATACCGTCGGTTTAAAGGTAAAACTTACTAAGTAACATTTAATATTTTAGGACATGACATGGATTTTATGCAAAGTTTGTGATGAAGAAGAAATGAAAGTTCGTCTTTTTCATTATTAATATTTTACTGAATCGTTATAGAACTCATAAATGTAATTTATGAATTTTTATAAAATAAATTTTAGGTACTACAAGTGACCTAGATTGGTAGATGGTAGATTTAAGAGGGGTTGGGATAACCCTGCACTGTAGCCGCACGGCTTATTGCTCACTCTTGTCTTACATCCAGGTAATGTCAGCCAGACGGGACAGCTTAACGTGGGTTCCGAACCACGGATGTCCTATTTACGACAACCCAAGACCGGACAACCAGAAAAGGTCGTTTTTATCCCTATTATATAACTGGTTAGTTCTAATTAGTAAAGTGTGTTGCGAGGTCTTGGTCTTTGAGGGACTTCAGCGTCGATACATTTAACACTTTTTGACCGTCTTTTGTTAGGGCTAACCACTAAATGTCTGACCAAACTTTTTTTTTTGGTCTATCCTGGATTTGAACCAAGTCTGCGTCGGTTGTGCGCCCAACGAACCAGCGCTTTAACGCACAGGCCATCACACCGACAAAAAAGGGACCTAGAATTGATTAACTATTTTTTTTAGCAAAAACGAACTTGGCAAGTTTTACCTTTAAACCAAGGATTAATTCATATTTTTTTTATTTTCTTTATAACTTATAAGGATATTTATTTAAAACATGGTTTGCAAAATGTATATATTTAAAAACCTTATACAAAATGTAGGTACATGTAAATAAAGAAAATAGTACTAAAAGACGAAAACATGGTAAAAAAGTAACCTTTTTACCAGTTCGTCGCTCTTTTACTCTAATTTTGTTTCAATGCCTACTAGAATTTATTTTATTAAACATTTTTTAAAGATGTTATAAAATAAAAAGTTACCATAAATTACGCCGTTAATACTTTTAACTCTAAAGTCACTAAACTTAATTTTTTTAGTTGTCAGATTTGTTTATTAGAAAATATTTATAAATAATAATATTTTTTATTTATACGATCATAGAAAAATCATAGTCATGCCATCAATTAAACAAATGTTAGAGTGATTCTTTACTTTATTATGGCAGCTCGTACGGTCAAATCTCTCGATAATAATGAAAATATAAATTAAACATTTGTTATATGATTATAGTAGCATTAATAAAATCACCTAATAATAATAATACATTTATTTTTGAATATATATTTAAACTTTATTTTAAATATTTGCAAAAAAACAACCTGTTAATTTTAAATAACCACAATATAATTAAAAACAAACAAATGCTAAAAGCCTGTTCTGGTCCGATTTATCTGTATCCATCTGGCAGTATTGATTTGAAATTGCATGGAATGTTTGCCAATAAATTTTATTATGTTTATTATTTATTTTCTGATAAATTAAAGTCAATCGTTATTTTGTTTTAAAAGCAAAAATAATAAACAAAACTCTTTACTGAAATTTAATATATTTTTTTCTAATAAAAAATAAGTTCATATTCCTTAGGCCCTATTGCCAAACAATTTTTTTATATATAGTGTACTGGTTAAAATACATTTGTTTGCCTTAAAATAATTTAAATCATATAATTTTCTGTCACGGCCTTTTGCAAAAAGCGTTCGAATTCATAAAAATGCAAATTTACAAAATTTTAAAACAAAACAACATTTCTCAATTTATTTTTAAAAGCCCAAAAGAAGCCTAATAATCATAAATAGAAATACACAGGGTGTTCTATAATAAATATCATTAGTTAGAAAATTCTTTTAAAAATAGAGCAAGATATTGTTACGATGCTTGACAGGTATAAATTGTTACATGGTAGCACCCTTAATTACCAGTAGTGTATAAGCATAAAGTAACATACCTACGGATAAGAGAAACCATGGCATGCTAAAATTTTCGTACCACTTTTGCGGCCGGCTTGTCATTTTTCCAGTTTACACTTTAAATGCGTCGGTCGAAGCCTCGCCTCGGGTAACATCAGCGGTGGGGAGACACGTAAGCTTACTGAAATGACTAACTGGCGGTATTTTAACGAGAAACGAATAAAATTATATTGGGAGTTTTCGCATGACCTGTCCTTAAATCGGCTATTCCATGATAACTCTTATAATTTCCTTACTCTATGGTATAAGTTCTAGGTAGAATTATCTAGGGTATTAATGTTTTTAGAATTGTATGAAAAAATTAGACTACCTGATGCTACTATACTACCTAAACAATCCACTCTTGTGGTACCTTCTAGCCATGATACCTTTAAAATTTTTGACGACTAAAGAAAAGATCCTCACCTTTTTAAAACAAAAACAAATTTTATTTTGCGTTTAAATGTCATTTTTTTCTAATCTTTATACTGTGTTCCCCTTTTAAGTACCCCCACAACGTGATGCCCTAAGCAATTGCTTAATTTGCTTATAGGTTAATCCGCGGCTGGAAACAATGCATTTCCGATCCCATTATTGTAAAAACTATTTTTATAGAATTAACTTTGTTTGTTGTAAATTGTAAAATTTTTGTTATAAGTAAAATAATATGAATTTTTTAAATTAATTTATTTAAAAAAACTTATGCATTAGACAAATAATAATATGTATGTCAAAACATAAGCTGCCTAAAATGTGCTATGTGTGTTAAATTTACATATCAGAAATGGCATCAGATGTTTTGCACATAACAACATATAGGGACCACACGGGAAAAACGATGAAAATCCATTTTCGTACAAAATTATATTTTTGCAGTTTATTTTACCTCGTGAGTTGATGCATATCTTAGTCCGGAAAAACACGAAAATAATATTAGGGATCATGTCTAAAAAAGGCTTTAAAAACATTGCAAACCATGCAAAACAATTCAATATCAGATGTTAAAAAGCACTCCCCTGAACATTTCTTATTTTTGGTCATTCATCGTTTTTTTCCGTGTGGTCTTTATGCAGATCATAAACCAGAGGGAAAAAATTTAGGATGGTTTTTACATTACTTATAGCGTTTAAAAAAAAACCCATGTGCTAAAAAAAGTTGTTAAATGTACATACCAGTTTTGACAATCCCACAGACGATTTTATTTACTAAACTAGAAGTCTCTGGGCCAGTAATATAAAATTGACTTTCTAATAACAACACCTAGGGGTTCCTTTTGACGAGTCTACCACGAATATTCGTACCGAACTATATGGAAGAGACGCTTTAACACAGCCTGTCAATGTCAAATGTATCAGGTGTCAGACTGGGCAAACGCGTCACTTTTTTTGTCGGACAAGTTTTACATGCAATTTTTAATCATTGTGCCAAAAATCATAAGTGTTACAGTCACGAAACAATAAAACCCATGGACATGTTTTGGGTATCGGATTCGGCGGGTTTCGTACCTATAACTCTTACAATTTTTGGCACAATGTTTAAAAATTACATGTAAAATATTGTGGTAAACTTGTTCGACATAAAAAATGACGCGTTTTCCCAGTTCGACACCCGTAACATTTGACAAGCTGGGTTAAAGCGCCGCTTTCATATATGTCGGGATAAATATTCGTGGTATCTAGGGTAAGAATAAAATTCTAAGCACTTTTACTCTTAAATATTTTGTGATCGTACTCCACTCCTTGTGATTGCATCTCAGTTATTTCACATTTCCCGGCTTACCGCTAGAAGAAACAATTCCGAATTTCCCTAATAAAAAAAATCCCATATGTTGCGAACCTTTTACCTGTCACTGTATACGCCAAGTTCTTTTAAATTACGTGGTTTTTTTCTTTAATAGGACATAAAATATCTTTTTAAAAATATTTTAAAACCAAAAAAGGTAAATATTTAAAAGTTTTTATTTCCACAGCGTTTAATCTTTTTAAAAATATTTAGCGAGAAAACTACGGTGTTTTCTTTAAATTAACCTCATTTTTATAAAAATGCAAATAAACAGAATGCCTTAAATATGCTTTAAAATTTGAATTTCATCGACCAAAAATCGTTTTAATTTTCCGCTAGCTTTTACAAATAGGAAATTTGCTTTAAAATATTATTAAAAATATTAAATGGCTTTTTTAAACAAACAGGAACATCTTATCTCTTTAATAGGGTTTCCAGAATATGTGGCAATCTCCCATATTTATATAATTACACTAGTCTGCAAAAAAAAAGTTTTTATCCTCCTTCAAATTATTACACACGATTTTTATAGATTTGGTACCTCTAAATAAAAATATTTAAAACTTTTTCTCAAAACGCATTTTAAGCTATAAATTTCAATCTTAAATTTAATAACTAAAGAAATAACAGACATGCTTCGTCCCAAAACCTAAAAATTAAATAAATAGTGTATAAGCTTGTTATAAGTTGCATTTTTCTTTGTACTTTTCTTTCTTTTATATTTTTGTTGGGGTTTTACGACAAAAAGAACAATCTGTAAACTTTGGTTCTTAACATTTCTCGTTTTATCGCTTCTCTACAATGCAATAGTGATGTAACGAATGTTAGCATTCGCATTCGCGAATATTCGCATATTTTTGGATATTCGCATTTGCAAAACACGATGCGAAAGTTTGCCAAATGTTTTTGACAAACTAAAAGCAAATTATATATTGATTTGATGGATACAAGACGGTAATACACCTAATAAGATTTATAATGTTTATTTAGGTACTTATAAAGTTTAAACTACAAGTTAATATGGAACAGTCAACTAAATAAGAAATACTGTCTCTTTTGTTCTTGTTAACCCAATAAAAATATAGACAAAATGACAAATAGGCAAAAATATAATTTCCATTATTATAAAAAATTGTCCTAAATCAAAGTAGGTCTTTATAGGGTCGCGACATTCGGCCATATTGCTTTGACGTGTTATGACGTCACATCTCCCATTTTTCGGCCATGTTGTTCAGTGCCGGAGATATATAGTTTATTGTATTAGTAGAACAACCGTTTACACAACAATTTTTAATTATTATTAAGTTGTAAATTCATTTACTTTAAATAAAAACATTTGGAATTACATCTTTTAACAAATATCACTTCCAAAACAATGCATAACGAAATGCGCAAATTGTAGACGCCACTGGATTGATCATCAGCTTTGATTTTACCCAGTCTTCCCAACTTTTCTCCGGGAGTGCCCTTCCTTGCGCCCCCGACCTCGAACCGCCTAAAAGTTGAGGATTATGTCGCAACCTTATAAATATAAACTAATCTGGGTCCTAAATAATATTATACTTTGTAAAAAATGAAGTTATGATATTTAATCAACTTAGGTTATAAGAATATCTAGGTCTAATAAGTCTAGTTAAAATGTATTTTGTAAGATTTGTTTGTATGTAGCAGATTTTAACTTATCATTTCTTTTAAAAAAAAACATATTAGAAAAAAAAATTAAAATAATTTTTATACCTAAAATGTGTATGATATTTTACGAGCGCTATATTTAAAAGTAAACATTTGCATTTGCATTTGTATTTGCAAATATTGAAGATGAATATTCGCATTCACATTCGTTACATGACTATTATACAATATGTCTTAATAAATACTTTAACCATGTTAATCTTATACTGCATCCTGATTAGCAATGAAGAAAATTAAAAAAAGTTTAAAAATGAATTTTAGGTGACAAGTTATTTATTTTGAGAAAAGTATTAGAAGTTCAAATTTTTTAAATAATGTTTTAATAGTTTTTATGTCTTTATTTTGGAAAAGATTGTGATACCATCCTAGAAAAGTTGGGTCTTTTTTAATGTAATCCAACTTAATCAATAAAGATTGGAGAAATTTTAAGTTGTTGAAGTAATGAAAACCTTGACCATTCTAATTTATGGCCTTCATAGAAAAAATTATAAGACCTAGCTTTATGGGGATTAAAGGGAGTATATTTTATTTACTTGGAACCAATGATGACCAATTCCAACCTAATATTTTTATAAGTCTCTTTTATTTTTGTCTCGTATCTTATATGCCACTGTTTCAATATCTAGATCCCAGAAGTTAAGTTTTTGATTTGAAGAGCTCTATTGTCAAACAAAATCATTTTAATCAAACCTAGTAAAAAAATAAGAAATTGTTTTTAAGCTAGTGGTATATGAAGATTAATTAGAGTGGTTATCAAAGGACGCTTTTGAATTTGTAAAAACACTGTTGGTGGGTATATATTCCTCTATTTACTAATTCAAACCTTTTTTGTGTCTACAAGTTTGATCCATAAAGAAAAAAGTAGTATTTATGCAGGAACGTCATACAAAAATTTTAAATTATAGCATTTATAAAAAAGGGTTATACACAAAATTTTGATGTGATTGCAAAAACTAAAAGCAGATGTATAATTGGCAGCCTTATTGCTTTATATTTTTAATATTTTTATTTAATAAAGGATTAGCTTGCAGACCAGTGTAATTACCCAAGCAGCAAGCTGACGTCATTATGACGTCATTTTTAGGTCATTTTTGGTCATAGGACGTTGTCAGACCAAAATTATGACGTCACTTTAACGTCATTTAATTGACGTGTTTTTGACGTCGGTAAAGTGACGTCTTTTTGATGTCATTTTTCGTCATACTAGCTCATAAAAATCTAATAACGTCATGTTTAGAAAACCTGCCAGAAAAATTTGGTGACATTATATGATTCGTGTCAAAATTCCAGCGAAATATCATATGACAGAAAAATAAGACTATTAATTTAACAAAATTGAAATAGAAAAAAACTCTACCGAAAGATGGCATAATGGACAATAAACTACTACGTATATTCAACATCTTCGCTTCTTATCGCCTACACCGTACCGATAAGACCAAAATAGTTCGAGACTGGTCTGCGGTTGGTGATCTCAATTAGCTTTGAAAGAAATATCTTCGGCTAGTGTAAAAATCTGCATCTCCAGGTTGAACAGTGTCCCGAGAGATGCGACCTTGCATTACTTGCTTGTAAGGAAATTGCAAGCAGAAAAGAGTTTTTCCTATTTCAATTTTCAAATAAAATATCATATCAATTTAGCTTTAAAAAAAAAGGTATATGCGTCAATTTTTCGTCATCTTAAAGACGTCATTAACGGGACGTCTTTTGTCTGGGACAAAGAGAGGTCATTTTAACGTCATTTTGTCGTCATCTTATGACGTCTTTGCTGACCAAATGTGACGAAAAATGACTAAAAAGAGACGTCAATAAGACGTCAGCTTGCTGCTTAGGTAAATAAGTACCCATATTAGTTAGGGATCCCTGGACCATTTTTCCAAGTCATTTCTAACAAGCTAATTTTTTGTGAGTAGCTTTATTTTGACGAGACGCCTAACTTTTTTTCTTACAACAATTTTTGTTGATGGTAGCTTAAAGGAGTAGCAAGAATTAGGTGTGTTGATTTGGCAGATATCAAAAGTTTATTACAAACATGGATTTTATCTGTTAATTTTCAAGATAAATATCTTAATAAACCAAAAAAATTGTCCTACAAAATGTAAGATTTCATCTACCCCCAATATGTATGGTTAACGATGTCGTGAAAAATAACTACTAACCAGCTGATTCTATTTCAATTAATTAAATAATGTTTATACAATTTAACACCCACATTGTCCTACAAATTGCGTGGTTTTTTAATATTTATCAAATCAACATTGTTGTAAGGAAATAATTAATAGTTTAAAAAAACTAAAAAACACGCTTTTATATGCAACCGAACTAAAAATTAGAAAATAATTTTTCATTAAATAAAATATTGTCATTTCATAGTAAAAAGCGTGGGGTGCATTTTACTATTTTTTCATAACTTTTCCATCATAGATATTTGCAAATATAATAATTATAACATTTAATATATTTATCACCCCACGCTTTTTACTATGAAATGACAATATTTTTTTAATGAAAAATTATTTTCTAATTTTTAGTTCGGTTGCATATAAAAGCGTGTTTTTTAGTTTTTTTAAACTATTAATTATTTTTCATTTTTTAGTTTCTGCTACTCTTGACAAAATGGCGAAAAATTTTTTTAATGAACAAGAGTGGCAAATTTTAAAATTTTTTCCAACAGATTGCAACTCACTAAAAAATTTCTTCTTCATTAAGTAGCAAAGTTTGAAATTTTGCCAACAGATGGCAATCCAGGCAATGTTTGGACCGTTGCCAATATATCAAAGTTTGAAATTTTGCCAACAGATGGCAATCCAGGCAATGTTTGGACCGTTGCCAATATATTGCAACCCACTTAAAAATTTCTTCTTCATTTAATAGCAAAGTTTGAAATGTTGCCAACAGGTGGCAACCTAGGTGTTGTTTTTATATTTTTATAATATAAAGGAAAATTTTTTTCCTGGCGATCCAAAAAAAAGAATGTTAATTTTTATTAATTGCACATTATGTATTATGTATACATTACACATAATGTAATTTTTATTATGGAATCCTTGAACTAATGGTGCAACTAACCCTATATTTTTATTGTTCATAAAAATTGAACACCCATGGTGCAACTAACCAAATTGTGTAAAAACTAAAAAATTTCTTCTTCATTTAATAGCAAAGTTTGAAATGTTGCCAACAGATGGCATCCTAGGTGTTGTTTTTATAATATAATGGAATTTTTTTCCTGGCGATTCAAAAAAGATAACGGGATACTGTTTTTAAATTATTGCATCTTCATCGGTCCTTGACACGTGTGCAAAGTTTCAAAGAAATCGAATAGCTGGAAGTTGGTTAAAATTAGGCTCAAAGATTCCGTTACATAGATAGATAGATAGATAGTTACAACCCAAGTTAATAAAAGCGTGTTAAAAAATGATTGTCTCGTCAAAAAAACTCACGAAAAATTAGCTTGTTAGTAATGACTTGGAAGAAAAGGATGTAGGGATACTTAAAAAAATAAGCTATAGAAGGATGTATGAAAATAACACTTTGTGTTGCATTATTAATATGCAATATGAAAGATATAAAACTGCTTTGAATTTAACCAGTACAACATATTTTAAAAAAGAAATAATCTAAAAGTTGTCAGTAAAAATACTGTTTCTAAGACGATTGGATAAGTCATTATAATCCCTGGGCCAGTAATGAAATAGATTTTATAATAAGAACACTTTTAAAACCTTTTAAAGAGGTTCCTTTGGACGAGTCTACCACAAATATTTTTTCATACCGCCATATATGGAAGCTGCGCTTTAATCCAGCCTGTGGCAAATATTTTGGGTGTCGGAATGCGCAAACGCTTTACCTTTTTTTTCGGACAAGTTTACCACAATGCAACATAAAATTTTTAAAAATTAAGCCAAAAATCGTAAGGGTACCAGTCACGTAATCTGCCTAGTCCGATACCCGAAACATGTGTTTGAGCCTTATGGTTTCATGACTGTAACCCTTAACATTTTTGGCAAGATGTTTAAAACTTGCATGTAAAACATTGTGGTAAACTTATGTAATGAAAATATTTACATTTAGCTAAATTTAAAGGTATATAGTCAGTAAAGCAACAGCAAAACAAACACGATAAGTCATCCTAGTCATTTTTTTCATTACCATCAATCCACGAAGATTGAAAGCCCAAATAATAACATAATGTGGGTATCTTAATAGAGGTAAGAGTAAGTTTGTTAATACAGGACCTAAAAACTTAAAGATTTGGATGAAAAGAAAATGTCTATGCTTGTAGCAGGTTCAAATTTCTAGAAACTCTAGGGATACAAAAAACGAACAAAGAAGGAAATTCGGGCCCCGTTGAGTTGACCGTTTAGGGATGCATAAATGCGGCACCACGAGTTTCTCTGTTGAAAGTTGGAAGTGGAGGGCTTACACTGGACAAATCTTTGCAGCAAAAGCCGTAAAGACACCTTTTACACTTTAAGCCCTAGTGGTACACATTTTGAACCATCTATCTGCATACTGTTCAGCGGCGGTGGTACAAAATATAAATGCAAGATTCAAAATGTAATTTTTGGAAAACTACTGTATATTTTGTGAAAAATTTGGTCACATCGCGGGCAGGGTAAGTTATCCTAAAAAGCTTTTAAAATATTCGAAGCAAAAGTCGGTTAATAAAAACAGCATGGCGGTTAAGTTCTTTACAATTGTTTTGAGTGTTTTAATGCTTAAAATATTAGCAAACAAAGGGCCATATGAATAAAAAAGCAAATTCTTTTGCTTATAAGTATCAGATATAGTGGGATTAACTGCAAACCTATTAATAAAGTCAAGCATTTGCTTACAAGTGCAAGTATTTACTTATAGAAAAATGATGCTGCTATTCAGTACCATTATTTTTATGACGCTTGTGGCGTTTTTACTATTGAAGGATCTTTATGACTTTGTCTTGCCAGATTTTATAGGGATATTCCAAATCACCCTTTTTTGATATTATACAGATAATTTTAAATAAATCATTTATATGCCCAGTGATTTATTCCTTAGTTAAAAATATTTTGCAGCTTGGCGGTATAAAAAGTATACCTTTCCATAAAAGGTATTATATTATAAAAAAAAGAAAAAAATTAACATAAAACATTTTTTCATAACTACTTTAAGTATAAGCTATCAATGTAAGTATATTTTTAAAAAACAAAAAAATGCTCCACAAGAATTTTTTTGCTTTTTAGTGCTCCTTAAAGAGACTGATCTTTCAGTAAGTAAAGGATCATTAATAACACAAACAGCTCTTCTTTGCATGGATTCAAGAATTCCTAGGGTTGTTGTGTACGCCACTCCCCAGATATAAGAACAATATTTCAGAGACGGTCAAATTTGCAAAACATACAAATATAAATGTTTATATGCAGGCAGTATTTGTCTAATCTTTACCTGATATTGTTCTACACGCGTTAGACCATCTTCTTTCCACGCATTTTCTGTTTACGTTTTTAATTGACTGAACGTGTATATATACAGCTTAAAGTTTTATAAGTTATAAGTAAAATATAAAAGTTTATATTTTTTTAGTGGTAAAATATAAATTTTATGATGTAAACACACTCTATTTACAGTGCGTAGTGCGATACGACAGGAAAAATAATTTTGAGTTCTATTTTTAATAAATCGATGGGTTTTTGACAAAACATCGTAAGCGACAATTGTCAATTTTACAGAAAACGATTTTTTCTTTCCATTGAGTTCTCTTTAGAACAAAGTTAATGATTTTTGAGTATATACATTTGGTGTATTCCTTTTATGCTTTAGAACCGCCCAGAACGACACCGTTAATGTTTTTTTTATAATGGAATTGTTCTGCAGAACCGTTCTATTCCCTCTTCCCTTGCCTCTCATGCACCATCATCGACGGAGGTGCACGAAATGTTCCTAACACTAATGACATATGCCAAAGGGCAAATACTAAATATACTTTTTATATTTGAAAAATATATGTAATAATTTATTTTGGACAATTAATTAACCCAAAAAATTATTGTAATTGTGTAACCACGAATGACTAAAACATAAACCAAACAAAGAACAACAAATCTGTAAATATTATACATGTCATGCCAATGGAAGAACCCCACTGTTTTTGGTGTTCCTTTTATTACTGTTTGATCAGTCCCAAAGAACGCTTTTACAAGTTAAAAGAAAAACACCAATTAGTGCAGGGCTTTATTTCAGGTTTTGGTTTTTGTTGCAAAATAATGCGATGGGAAGAAAATATCGTTTCACGTAAAATTGACGAATGTCGCTTACGATGTTTGTCAAAAACTCATCGGAATATTACATATAGTGTATGTGTGATATAAAAAAATATTTTGGCATTAATATTATTTGTATATTTAATAAAACAGATAGATTTTAGTAAAACTTACTAATGCGAAATAGCTATTTACACGAGACTATGATGTGAAGACGCGTGGGTTAAAACAAATTCATTTAATATAAGGTGGTTTGTTTTTATTCAAAAACAAAAAGGTGATAACATGTCGATTTTTATTTTTGACTGTGTTTTTTATGGTAAATTCATGTATGTATACAAGGCAACGAAGACTAAATGACAATCATCAATTTTATTTTTTAAATATACATACCCATTTCTTATTTTACTTTTAAATTTTGCGTTAAATTATGTCAACAAATAAAACAACAAACAAATAATTTAAAATTTAAGAATTATATCTTTAAAAAAGCTTGGACACCTATTTTTATTTTTGGCTGCGGTTTTTCTATATTTTATTTATGTATATAATCTAAATATAATAGACGATCATTAACTTAATTTAAAAAAAATCTATTTTTTATTAACTTTTTGCATGAACTGCTAACTCTGTTTTATGTACCATATTCCATGCCTAAAGTCAATAGCTATCAAAAAAATAATTAAGAATTTAAAGCTTTGCTTTTTGAGATAACGCTTGGAAACATGGATCTTTATACAGGGTAGATCAAACTTTAGTAGGTACTGTTGCTAACTTATTTATTATTATAGAGATACAAGGGCGGTTAAATTAGTAAAGTTGCAACATTGCGTGCAAAAATTGTCCTTTTTAAATAGAACACCCTGTATATTAATCACCATTCGAAAGATCTATTAAAGAGTTTCAAAAAAGTTTATATATACAATTTTAAATAGATTTCGAAATATCCTCATAAATTTTATAGTAAACTGGGATTAAAAAAAAACACTTAGTATATTGCATCACCATTAAATAGATATTTTAAAGATGTTATAGAAAATGCCACATTTTATATGTCTGTCTCTAATATGGCAATTTAAATCTAAAAATTATATTAAATTTTCATTATATCTACAGCTCTAAGCTACAGGCACTAAGTTTAATGTCGAAGATAAAATAGACACTACTAGCTTTTGTCCGTAGTTTCGCATGCGTTAAATTTTTATCTAACCATATTTTAATTAACAAAAACTATCCACAACCAACCAAAACTAACCAAAACAATTTCCTTTTTCCTATACCAGTCAGCGTTAGCAATGTAAGCGCAAAAAACAAATGTGTTTATTTAAGACTTCACCTTAGAAATCTTAAAATTATCAGTGGTTTTCTAATACATTAACGAGTGTTATTATCTATATAAATCTTTCACTTAAATCACTTATATCTATTTAAAAAAAAATGCTTCAAAATTCGTTGAGTAATTTTAAAGATCTAAGCATACATTCATACATACATACAAAGAGACGCGAAAAGCGACATTGCTTTATACTATGTAGTGATATCCACTATTTGAGAATGTTCCATTTTAAAAAAGTATATTTTTTGTAATAAATGAAAAACTTAATGTTAAATTGTTTCTTGGTTAGCAGCACGTTAATCAGCAGAAAACATACTACAGCTTTACTAATTTATTCGACTTTGAATTTTCAATAATAAGAAAGTTAGCAATAGTGCCGACTTAAACATGATCACCCTGTATATGGCTTCAGGCTTTTTATGGTAAAGTTATATATGGAGGATAGCCTAAAAATATGCGACGAGAATAAACCTTTTACGCCCAACATTTAAATGTATTACCAAATTTTTCAATAATGGTTGACCTTAGTTATAGAATATGGTACATAAAACATGTACCTAGTTGAACTTCGGTGTAAAATGCAAAAACCCAATTAAAACAAAATAGTAATTTTTGTTTAAAGTTTGTGGTTATAGCTCTTTTTGGACCACTCTGTAGATATATATTTAAGATAAGAAAAACTGTACATCAAAGTTTTTAGGCGTTTTTCTCATAAATAAAGTTTTAAATTTTAGATTAATTTTTTCAACTTGAGTGTCTTCACAAGCAAATGTTATTGTAAATTTTTTGATAACCCTTATATTTAGGTATAAAACATAATACAAAAAACCTAATTAATAATAATTGCAATATGTAACAAAAAATAGATGTTCCTCTAAATAAAAAGTTTATGGTTGTCGCCTTGTAGACCTAAATTTAAGAAAAAATGTTTCTACACACGTGTCCTCACTGTATCATATTACATATTAGTAATTTGGAAAAGCAAAAGCAATGTACAATAAATAAAAACAGCGTATTTGCAAAAAGTATGCAAACTAAAAGTTTTTTAGAAACTTTAAAGACAACATGGATAAAAAGAAAAATTTATTTTCTTTAACAATTTCTTAAAAAAATATTTTGTATCTTTAAATAGGGCCCACTATAAACCGGTAATATTCATTATGTTTTTATTTGTAGGTCAAATTTTTGTAGTTTTAAAGAGAGAAAAAATTTAATTTAAAATAAATTTTTGTTTCTTTTAGTGCCTGGGCCAATAATTAAAAGAACTTCATGATAAGAACCCTTTTAAAACCTATTTAGGGGGCTTCCTTTTGGCGAGTCTACCACGAATATTGATACCGCAATTTATGAAAGCGGCGCTTTAATTCAGCCTGTCAATTTGAGATGTTTCGGGTGTCGGACTGGGCGAAAGCGTCACTTTTTGTCTACTACAATATTTTATATGCAATCTTTAAACACGGTGTCAAAAATAGTAAGGGTTACAATCATAAAACCATAAGGCACAAACACATGTTTCAGGTATTGAATTAGGCGGGTTTCGTGACTGTAACCCTTACGATTTTTGGCACAATGTTTAAAAACTGCATGCCAAACATTGTGGTAAGCTTGTCCGACAAAAAAGTGATGCGTTGCCCAGTCTGACACCCGAAACATTTGACACTGACATGCTGGGTTTCAGCGCCGCTTCCATTAAGGCGATATGAATATTGGTGGTGGACTCGTCAAAGAGAACCCCTAAAAAGTTTTAAAAGTGTTTTTATCATGAGGTCCAGTTCATTACTGACCCAGGCATCATTTAGCGAGCAATAACAAGCACAATTTCTGTGTTGCGTACTTTTTGTTAGGTATATTGTATTAAAAGTATGAGAATAATTAATTATACGATATTTACATCCCTACATTGCGTTTCATAATTAGATGGCATTTTAAAAAATGGTTTTAATAAAAAAAAAAAATGCAAGAAATACGCAGACACTAACTGCTATTTGACGTAAACAGTTAAAAGATTTTATTTGATTTTTTAATGCATATTGTACATACTATGATAACTAAGCATAAAGAATTTTAAAATAAATAGTAGAACTTTAAATAATCAATGAAATAAAAATATGGAAATGAAGAACGTGCGCCCACGCACAATTGTTGAAATATTAGATATGGTTTGTAACTTAAGATTTATTAATTAAGAAAAAAGCGGTTGATGAGTTTGCTTTTTTATAATAAAACTAAAATCTTTAAAATCTAGATCTTTTTACTACTTTTTTTTTGCATTTATTTATATACAATATTTACAGTTCTGAAAATAAATTATTAATTAAAATAAATGCTTCTCACTGCCAACACATACCTATATAAAAAAATCATGCACAGCATCTAAAATACGTTTATTAAAAACAGATCACAATATATTTAATTACTTAGTTAATGCTTAACGATTTATATTTTAGGAAAAAAATACCAGCAACTTTTTAAATTTGCACTTGAATAAAAACTGTTATATTTACACTGTATGCCAAAGGGTATGTACGATATGGAAACTTTAAATCTATTTAAGTCAGTTTATTTAAAAAAGGATTATCTTCTTTCTTTACATCTTTTTTTAAACATGTTAATATACAGGGTGACTCTAAAAGGTCTGTACCAAATGCTACCACAATTTTTTTGCCAAAAAACAACTATATTGTAATAAACTTTTTAAATAATTTAATAATTAGAATATTTTTCACTAAAATTGGTATTAGAAGACTTCAAAAAAAAACAGCAAACAGCAATGCTTTGCATATATTTAAATTGTAATAACTTTTTTCCTCTTTGCTTGAATAGAGCTCTAGTACAGAGTTTCCATTCAATCATATTTTTTGAACAAAAGAGTACACTTAGTGAATATCGCTTCCAGAAGCGGTTTTTAAGATAATATTTCAGCTTAAACGTTTTATTTCATGTCAAATTTGTTTTTTTCATTAACTTAAAAATTAAACTTTAAATCAGGCAGTCTTTTTGGCAAATAAGCTGTCCCAACTTTATTATTATTAGTACACGAAATAATTTTATTTCAGTACAAGATAATAAAAAAAAATAAACTAAAAAATATTAGTTAGAATACACGTCTTTTATTGACGTCTTACAATTAGGTAATATACAAAATTGTAAAATGTTTTAAAAACATAAAGTTTATTATCAAGTTGTTTTTTTAATGTAGCACCCTGTACATTTGACCAATTAAAAGTTTTTATTAAATTCTTAAGTTAAGTTTGTATAAATATGTATAATAGATCATGCCTTAATTATTACTGGTTTTGGAGATAATAATAGCAGGTTGATATAGTCATTAACGATAAGAGGTAAAGGAGAAAAATAGTATTTTTGTTCTTTTTATTTTTAAATAATTCTGTCACTGTCAAAGAAAAAACCTGTGGCAGCCAGGTTTTTAGGTAAAACAATGTGCGGTTTTTAAAAAATTCCATCAGAACCGCAGGAAATAAACCCAGCAACCCCTATATCACCGAATTCCTCGTGAAAATATCCATCCACTGATATAAAAATTTACGGGGTATTCCATTTAAAAACTACGCCACGCATGCTGTAACTCTTTTGCTTTTGTTTTAAATGTTTTTTGATTGGATTATTGAATTCTAAAAAAAAAATACAAGAAATGGTTATTTTTAAGTACAGAGATGTGTAAAAATAAGGCCCTGTTTACTTTAAAATGAATAACCCTGTTCTTATGGATCTAAACTAATACAAATCTACCAATTAATAGTTCTAAAATATTATTTAAAGATTAGGAACAAAAAACATATTTTTTATCATTAGTTTTTGCTTTTAATAAGTACCATAACATCCTGATTGCAAACACCAGCAATATCTGACGTATAGTGTGTTACACATTTTGGACGTTAAACACAGTCAAAATTTAGAAGTTCAGATTCTATTTAGAAAAACCTGTTTGACAAAAAAAATGTTGTTTAGAGAAATGTTGTATATTTACTAATACTGATAATGTTTGCAGGCCTTTATGATTACCACATGCTTCGTTAGTAAGATTATCATTATTACCAGTTTTATTACTTTTTGGTTATTTTAATTTACAGTTTTAGGCCGGTCGTATACATAGCAGTCGCAACCGGTGGGTTTCCTTTACTTTACTTTTTTCTTCAATGTTGAGAAGTTTTGCCGCTGCCACCGGTAGAGACTACAAGTTGTGACTGCGGCCGGCATTAATACTTACAATACAGGTTGTTTTTTTACTACGATACGAACCTAAAGGTGGTGATTACTTTTATTTTAAGGAAAAAAGTTTCCATAACCCCATTTTCGGACTTATTCATTTTTAAGATATAGGGGGGTAAAGTTAAAAAAAAAGACAGTATTCTTTAAATGTTTTAAAAATCCTTCTAAATAATTTAAATAAAATACCCTTACACACAATAAAATACACTTATTTAATAAGCTAGGGCGCTTGTAAAGCTTTACATATATTAAAAAAATGAGTCCAGTGGCGTCTCAGTAGGCAACACAACCAATCATATTGAGGAAAAAAGTGAGATACTGAATGTTTATAAAGTTTTTGTATTTTTTTGATTAGGCAATTGAAAATGCAACTTTTTAGTTTCTTGAATATTTTTCGTATCAAGCTTCATTTCCGAGTAAAAAATAATTAAGTCACTTTAATTCCTTCTAAAAGTATCTATACTCAGCTTGATATAAAGAACAGAAATAAAAAATAAACAATGATTTCCTGTTAAATAAATAGGTAGTCGTGTATTTTATCAGAAATTGTTTTGTTCCTTATTTATTAGGGTCGAAATTGTCTATTTTTTTTAATTTGGATTATATTGTTAAGGTTACCGGGATATCAGGGGCAATTATTAAATCAGACTCATCATTTAAAACAATATAGTAGCCTATTTATTAATTTAAACACCTAAATTAACATTATTGAAAGTTGGAAAGGCCTACCTTAATCTATCCCTCGCAGTCTCGACGAGAAGGTAACTTGTTGACTGAGCGGAGAACTACCAGTATCGGAAAGCAGAGCAAAAGTGGGGCTGGCGCGGCCGTGCAAAATGACTTGTATGAACCAGGGCTCCCCACTTGTGCCTACCTTCTTTAAGAGGATATACCGCATCGTCACAATATTTAGTGTTGTTTGTGGGTATATTTAGCATGACTTAAATTGGTTTTATTTTATTTTTTTCGAAAACAAAGCCAGACACGAAGAAAATACAAGAAACGGAATAGTTTTCTATTAATTTATCTTAGAAAAATATAAAAAAAAAAATCAGTGACTTACTTTTTTTAATAATATTGGCTGTGCTGCCTATTAAGAAGCCACTGGCCCAATAATCCCAATCTAGGTAAAGCTTTACAAGCGCCTTATTACATGAAATAGGCGTACCAAATTTTATTTAAATTGGTTAAAAGATGTTTAAAACATTTAGAAATTGCTTAATTTTTTAAAACAATATTTATCGCAGAAATAAAGCAAGTTTGGACATACAGTGACCGCCAAAGAGTTGGACAAATATGGAAAAAAATTATTTTTGAAAATATTTAAACACTTTTTTTGGCAATCACCTCTGCTTATCGAGTAACCAAAAAATCAATAATGACATTCGGCTCATGGGTGTCCCTTGGGGCAATAAAAATTAAATTAAAATATCAAAAAGTGAGGTTAGTTGGCTTGATATCTAAAAAGTTATTTGAAAAAGATGTTTACAGTATAATTTTGGGTCCTATGTGCAAAATTTAAAATAAATAAAAAAAAAATGAAAATTTTTTTTTTTCAAAAGAAATTTGGTCAATTTACGAATTTTAAATTTTTTCTTTAAAATAAGGTTTTAAACTATAAAGTGACAAACTAAATTATTTTATCAAAATTTTTTTTCTTTTACATTTAAAACAAGAAAATTAAAAAATCAGATTTGGTAAGTCCTCTAAGTGGGTCAACCTGTTTTTTCTAAGAGCGGTATTATTATATTACAATTAAAATATAGTAAATGACAAAAAGACTATTTTAAATTAATATATTTAAACATAAACAGTTTTGTAAAGCAGTTATATTTTTATAATTTAATTAAAGTTGAGTCACGCACCCAATTTAAACTTTTACTGATACAAAAATAATACTGCACATTTTATACCAAATTTATTTGCAACATAAGTAAGCTTTGAAACAAATGAAAAACGCAATAATAAAATGATCTATCCTAATTAGATTCCTAAATTACAATATAGCTCTTAAAAAAACAGTTGGACACACTTAGAGTACTTTTCAAATCTGATTTTTAAAATTTTCTCTTTTTAAATATAAAAGAAAAAAACAAAAATCATGATAAATTAAATTAGTTCATCACTTTATACTTAAAAAACCTATTTAAAAAAAAATTAAGAATCGTAAACTTTTTTTGGGAAAAAATGTCTTTTTTTTTTAAATATTTATTTCAAATTTTGCACATCGGTCTAAAATTAAATTCTAAACATCTTTTTCCAATAACTTTTTTAGATATCAAGCCAACTAGCCTTACTTTTTGATATCTTAAATTAATTTTTATTGATTAGCTCCCCAACGGACGCCATTGAGCCGAATGTCATTATTTATTTTTTGGTTACTCGATAAGGAGAGGTGATTGCCAAAAATTTTTTAAAATATTTAAAAAAAAAAAAATTCCCATATGTGTCCAACTTTTTGGCGGTCACTATATATTTAAAAAACATTTTCTCATAAAAAGATATAGGATATCACTCTCTTAAGTTTCGTACTGTAGTTTAAAAACACCACGTATAACAAGCGTTGATAAAGAAGACAAACAGAAAACTATGGAGGACAAAATTACTACTTAACACTCCATTAAAAAGTCCAAATTTAAAAACGGTGTCATTATAAAAATCAACAAAACATTTTTGTGATCTGTTTTTATTATTCAATTATATGCAAAACAGCTTTAACACCAAATAAAATATAACCATGCTACGTACCTGCAAATAACGTAATTGCAAAGCAGCTGGTGAATCACCAATAACCTCTGAAGCTTCACGAAGAGCACGAGATGCCTTTTGTTCTCCTTCAGCTGCGATTACCTTGGCGCGGGCTTCTCTGGCAGCTTCGGCTTCGGCAGCCATGGCTCGTTGTAGTTGAACAGGTAGACGAACATCTTTGCTGTAAGTAAAAATCTCACTACATATTGTGGGGACCATAATAATTTTTATAGTTTAAGAGCCAGTAACGCTTGTTTTATGAAGTCTTTGATGCACCTTAATATTTTACCAGGATAATATCTATGGAATGAGTAGTAGGAATACCTATGTTTACCTAACCCAACCCGGGACACCAGGTACTGCGCATAATAGAAAGATGTACTAATATATAACCCAAAAAAGTTTGATTTACAGGCCAACAAACGTAAATTGAAAGTTTAGCCAATATACAAATAAAATTTAAAAAGGCAGATACTTTTGAAGGCATTTACATAAATTAATCCCCTCCAAAGTTGATACTTTAAAAATACAATATGAATTGTTTAATTTATTTCAAAATTTTAACCTGTTCCTAATTAGATATTTAAAAACCTAATTTCTAAAAGGACAGACAGTTTTGTTTGGGTTTAGTTACCGGCAGACATGAAAATAAATCTAAATATGTAAAACGCGAAGCCAAAAATTCAGCCACTTTGTAGAGAGTTCTATGGCTCTGGTTTACATGATCTTTTTATTAAATGATTATCTGGTTACTAAGACGTCTAACGCTACTTTTTTATGTTTTATTACTTATTTTATTTTAATAAAAAGAAAACATATGGTTGCAACGTATGTTGCCTATACTGCCGAGAATATGAAGTCAAGTTAAAAAAAAAAATAATTAATCATTAACAAAGTAGCGTTAAGACATCTCAGTAACCAATGGATTATTTCAAGGATTTCCTGCCAGAAGGGCGTAACCACATAATTTGTGATTTTCTTTTTATTCGCTAAATTTGACGCTTATGGCGATTTCTTTGACATGACAGATTGCCGTATTTCCTGCCTCAATAGAATAGCCAATTATTGCAATCTTTTTGTGGCATATCAACATTTATTACAATTTTGAACGTGCCAGAAGGTCCTATGTTCTTACATTAAAAGAAAATCACAAATTATGTGGATACGCCCTTCTAGCAGGAAACCCACGATTAAATAAAAAAAGACCATGTAAACCGGAGCCATAGAACTCTCTACGAAGCGGCTGCATTTTTGGCTTTGCGTTTTAAACATTTAAATTTATTTATGTCTGGCGGTTACTAAACTCCAAGAAAAATATCTGCCGTTTGAAAATTAGGTTTTTAAATATTTAAATAAGAGGTAGTTAAAATTTCATAGTAAAAAACACTTCATATTGTATTTTTAAACAAACAACTTTGGAGGGGAATAATTTATTTAAACTTCCTCAAAAATATCTGCCTTTTAAAATTTGAATTAAAAATTACCCAAACTTTTGATTTACGTTTGTTGGTCTGTGAATCAAACACTTTTTTGGGTTATATTTAATTACACTTTTCTATTAGGCGCAGTACCTGGTGTCCCGGGTTGGGTTGGGCAAACATAGGTATTCCTAGTACTCATTCCATAAATATTATCCTGGTTAAATTTTAATGTGCATGTAACACTTGGTTAAATAAGCGTTACTGGCTCTTGGACTATTAGTTACTGTAAATGTTGTCGGGTGATGCGCCGCAGTGTTAAACTGCTGAATTGTTATCCAAAGTATCTTAAAATTTGGCAACTATATACATATTTTTGATGTTAAAATACGACTTCTTTTCCATACACATTTGTTAATAAAATCTTTACAAATTTGCTTACCTGCTTACGAAAAGCAGTAAATTTTTATTTATGCATGAAATAGGTCCAATCCCAAAATTCGCAGAATTAGGAGGCTAAACATGTTAATGACAAAAATTTACACGCTATATTTTTGTAATATTAAGCTACATAAAATTGGTAATAGGTATTTTTTTTGTCTTCCTAATTTTAATGATATAATAATAAACACTTTTTGACAAAAACGCCATAAAATAAAAGTGGAGCAATTGCGTAAAATAAAAAAATTACCTAGAAGCTGTCACTGTTAGTTATATTTTTAACTAATTTTGTATTAAATTTTTGGTATGGTGTATAATAATTAAAGGATAATCTTATTTTTATTATAAAGCTTGATTATCAGAAGAGTTTACGAGTCCTCCTAAAATGGTTTTTTCAAGAAAAATTAAATACATGACCTAAAATAACATTGTTCACAAGTTTCTGTAGAATTTGCTCTAATATAAATAAGAAAATTCAAATAAATTAATTTGTTAACGGTTTTTTGTTTTTAATTTATAGAAGTGCACCTAAAAAGTGCGGTCTTAACTGTGGCGCATTTCACCCCAAAAAGGTGTTTCATGGCTGATAAAAAAACGTTTCTCTTATTTTTAAATGTACTACAACATATTGCTGATTTATTAAAATCGGCGGGAAATACCTGGGATGATATTCTTGTTAAAACAAAAAAAGTTTGGACGAACTTAGTTATTAATTGCAAAAACAAAAGAAAATTTAAAAAAGACTTAGTAAAATATTCAATACCAATGTGTTAAAACTTTGCCTAAAACGTTGGTATGTTAAGGCTATAAAAGAGGATATTAAAAAGCATTGGGCTATAAATCTTTACAGGCTATGTTTATGTTCCCAAATAAACTTTTAAATGTGCTGTTGTCTTTAATTTACCCTCGTGATGTGGCCGTGCGTTACTGTTTAAAACAAAAAGCAAAAAGTTGGAATTCAGTCGAAACCAAACACTTTTGTTAATTTGTGATATATGTATTTTATTTCTTACAAATCCGTCTCTTTTTATATAGCCAAAGAAAAAATTGACATTACAAAAATAAATATAAAGAAAAGGTTTACTATTTTATTTCCCGATTATTCTCCTTATTTTAAAATTACTCCTCTCGAAATAAACCAAAAAGTTTATTTTCTTTAAGACAATTGCATCTAAAAATGTCGTCCGTAATTCACTTTTTATACTTTATTTTACTATTAACAATTAAATATTTTAAAAATGTTTATTAATAAAAGTCTAGAAAAACTCTCATAATTTACTCTTTAAACACCTGCTTTTCCCCAAATTCATACACAACACAATTTTCCTGCCTCAATTTTTTCCAAGTAATGAAGTTTAATAAGATTTTGTTTTATTGTTTTATCGATTACAAACTTAATTCCTAATTAATTTTGCAAATGAAATTTTGCTTATTAAACAGTTTAAAAGAAATAATCGACTTCAAAGCATTAATAAAACTTATGGACCGTGAGCAAAGTGCCAAATTTTGTCAGTTATTTCCTTTTAGTTTATAACTCGTAAAATGCTTTAAGAGGGTTATCAATAAATCGTTATGGCGTCAGCGTTTCCGATGGTCGAATTGTACAGGGTTGTCCAAAATAGATCCACATTAAACTTGCGTTTTTTAAGATAAAACACACTTGTTTATTAGTTTATTTTTGGATTGTGGCAATAAATATAAAGACTTTTTTTTCAGCAATACCAATATCAAAAACGTAAGGTTATAAAGATATATAGAAATAAAAAATTCTTGACAAATACAAAATTTTAATATATGCTACCTTACTTACGCTTAACTTTATGTATAATGTTAGATAGCTAGACTCTTAAGTGAGACACCCAGTATAATTTCTAGTAAAAAATTTAAATGTATGTGACGGTACAGGTAATACTTTAGCAATCAAACATAATATACAAAGTCAAGCGTAAGTAGGCTAGGATATATTAACATTTTATTTTTGTCAAGAATTTTTCTGAAATCCTAAATATCTTAAAAACCTTAGATTTTTGATAAAAGTATCGCTAATAAAATGTACCTTATTTTTATTTCTACAAAAATACAAATAATGGTATTTTACTTTACCCTTACTCACAAAATCCAAAGTTAGGAGGGTACCATTTTATTTAAGTTTACCAATATTTTTTTGGCTACTTACATTTCAACTCTTTCCACATTGATCCCCCAAGAGTCTGTGGCTTCGTCCAGGAGTGCCTTCATATGTTGCGAGATGCTTTCACGCTCACTGAGAATTTCATGAAGAGGCCTTTGACCCATTATATTGCGCAGAGTCGTCTGCGCAAGAAGTCGAGTTGAATGATGTGCATTTTCCACATTGGCGATTGAGACAGTGGCATTTGACACTCTGTAGTAGACAACTGCATCCACGGAAACTGTTACGCTGTCCTTGGTTAAAACCTTTAAAGAAGAAACAATCCATTATTATTTGGTATTTAAACTCAACCGAGGTTAAAAGTAAATATTTATTTAAAAAAACACGCTTTTAAAGCACATTAAACCAAAAAGTTTTTATTTAATTTTTAAATAACCCTAAACGAAAAATACTAGTATTATTTAAAAAAAAAAACGTAAGCGCTTTGTGTCATATTTTTCGTATATCGCGTACCCAACGATGTTTTAAAATAATGCTAGTATTTTCCTTTAATATTATTTTAGAATTATTTTTAAAATTATTGTCAATTATTTTCTTCGATGTGTTTTAAAAGCGTGTTTTTAATTTTTTCAAACTATAACTATTGCTTTTTAACCCGCTCTTATTAGCGTCACCTGTATGTATGTATATATGTAACTTGTTAGGGTTAATAAGTTACACGAAAATACTAATTTTATAAATTAAATTTTCTATAAGTACCTACATCGGGTCGGCGAATAACGGTAATATAAAAACAGCAGCTACCTTCTATATGTTTATTTAACACGCTTTTATTGGCTTCACTGCGCATATGTATATATTACAGGTCCCTGTAACCGAAGTCATAACTACGAGTATTTATAAGGTCGGACACTAGGAGTCACTATTTTTACTTTATAGTGCTCTTATTTATTATACAGTTGCCTGTAATCCAAATTGAATGTTTTTAATGTTTGACACTAAGGGTCACAAGTAAAATTTTTAAAAAGCTGTTAGCTACAGCCGGGTGTGTATTTATTAATAAGCTTTTGACGGACAATATAAAAGACCGAAGAAACAGCATAGGTTGGGGGTCCTGATTAGTTTTGGATAGTTAAGTCTTATTTTTATTTAATAATTAAAATTCCTTTGCTGCAACTTCTAAATTGATACACACGGGGCTGCAGCTAACCGCTTGGTAATTTTTCATAACCTAACAAACTAAAAAGTAAAAAATAATTGTGGTTAAAGAAACAAAAAAATACGCTTTTAAAGCACATCGAAGTAAAAAAATAATTTCTAAAATAATATTGTGACGTATAATTTTGAAATAATACATTAGGGCCACTTTACGTCACTTGGACAAATATACCATATAGCACTATCTTTTTGGGACCATGAGGCCGGTGGACAAAAACTATCTTTTTCTTTCACTATAAGACTACAGGAACTATTTGACTAACTAAATTTTGTACGGGCATACCCCCACTAGGGGTAGCCCCTAGGGGGCTTAACTAAAACTTTAACTTTATACTTGACTTCACTTCTACTACCTACTTCTTATCTAATATTTTTCTGATTTCTTTCTTAACTTCTCCTCTGCATTCTTGGGTAACTCTGTTTATAAACAAAGTTGAACTCGGTTTTTTGGTGACTTAGCACGTTTACGACCTTGCCGGTTCGAGGTCTAAGCTTTGACATTAATTGTTAATGTTTACTTTTAGATGTGGTTTTTCATTATGGAAATAATTAACTAAATATTAAAAATATTAAACATACCCTTTACAAAATGTTCACCATATTAAAACAATAATGAACGAAAATAATATTATTTTTGTAAAAACGCCTGGGCGGTTTGCGCTATATTTTTCGAATATCAAGCGCTCGACGTTTTTTACTAAATTGTGGTATTTTTATGTTTGATTATTGTTTTAATATTATTTAACAGATTTTTTTATTTTTAGTTTAATGTGCTTAAAACGCGTTTTTTAAACAGGAGTTCTTCTCTTTCAATTTTGTTGTATAATTATTAGTTTGATATGCTATTAAAGCGTGTTTTTAGTTTTTTTTCAAACTATATTTGCTTTCCAATTTTTAGTTTGATTTGTTGTGAAAAAATATTAACACTTTAATTTTTTAGCGTGAACGGGATTAGAACCTACGTCTTGGGAATTCAGCATGTAAAAATACAAAATTATGCTTTTAGTGACACCTAGTGTCAAACATTAAAAACAGTCATGAGACATTTAAGTTCAGTCCCAGGGACCTGCATCTGGACATATTTTTAAAAAGCCAGTTAAAAAAGTTTAAGTATTTTATTATGTGACTAGTATAAACAGTAAAATATAGATGACGTTAGTTTGTAGAGTTACATACAAACATACATACTTACAAGTGAAGTTATTATAGGCTAAAAATATTGCGTTACAGATTACCTAAAAGTTTGATGACTGACGGCTTCTAAAAAGGCGTTAATGTACATAGCTCATATAACCTTCAGCCCACTGTTCAAAAATTTTATATACCACTCAATGTGTTCATTTAAATAGTAAATATTAACTTTAAACTAATAATTTATTGATAAAGGTATGTTACAGGAAAGTTTTATTTTCTTTAAGGTAAGCGTCCACTAGAGACGGACGGACAGGCCGGACCTGTGGTGCGTTGCCTGCCTTGTTAACAACTTAAAGTGCTGCCATCAGTAGCGCAACACGGGCAGCACAGTATTTCTCTGTATTAAGAAAGGCGTCTGGCTTGGCTAGCGTTCACCAGGTGGATCGCGTCAAAACCCATTTCCGCCCGGCTTGTAATAAGTTAGAGTGCGTCCATTGAAAATGACAAAACATTCTTTTTCAATACCTATTTTTTTATTTAGCATTTTCATGAGCTCCTGCAGGATAACATCCAAAGAAGTGCAAAAACTTGATAATGTTGAGAACCAAAAGCAATTTTGAAGACCAAAAGAGTTTTCCTCCTTCCTTAAAGACATCATTTCTTTAAAACAAAGCAAAGAAAACCTAATTTTTAGCCTTTAAAATATGCTTTTTTATACATTTTTCTTTCGCTACCCAAAAGCCAGGGGGTGCAAGTGCACCTTTGCACCCTCTCACGGGGCCCGTGGGTTACCCCACTTGAAATTTTATTAAAGAAAACTTTTATATTTTTAGGTTTTTTAATTAACTAACTTAACGAAATGACTTCATTGTAGAAAAGCACTAGACAATAAAATCTTATATTTTCTAAATGAAATTGAAATAGATACAGGAAAATTTAAAATAAAAAGGAATATTATTTAAACAAATAAAAATAAAAATAACAATAAATGTTCGAACTAAAGTGTTGTAAATTATGTATTTATTTTTATTTTTATTAATAAAATATTATAGAGTTTTGCTGTAATGGGGCTTTTCTATATTTATGTTATACTTTATTAAACTTATCCATTTATTATAAGTATATTGCAAGTTGTCATACTATCTTTAAAAAAAAATCACATATATTTTTAAAGCTTAAGTAAGGTTATTAAAATAGATTAAAATTATAAATGTTGATTTTTAATAAAATATTAATTTGATGTGGTTAAAAAAAACACAAAAATAATTTTTGAAATACCTTTTTCTTGTTAATACCCTTCTATTAAAAAAGACAAATTAATAAAAATCAATTTTTAGTAAATTTAACAATAAAAAATACATTAAAAATGTGTTTTAAAAAGCCAAAAAACTAAATAAATATAAACAAAAATATAAAGGGTGTTCCATACGAAAAAACATATATTAGGTAATTTTCTTAAAAACTACCCAAAATAAAAAAACAACTTATTATACCACAATATTCTACAAAAAATACATTACCTATCAAAACTTTTTAACTTTAATATCAATCGAGTTAAAGAAAGAGTTGTAAAAAATGAGCCAAATTATCTAAAAATCACTTTGTAGCTCCTAGATCGATCGCAATAGCCATGAAGTGATATCACTACAGTTGTTGTCTTAAAAAAATCAAGAGTTCTTTAATAAAATTTTGATATTCCATACGGTTTTCAAGATCCGCTGTAAAAACATCGAAAATAAAACACCCTGTACAAGCCAATAAATCTTACTAAACTAAGCTTGAAGTCAGATCGGGCAAGTATAACTAAATAATGGTCTACAAGCTTAAACAAGAAATGTTTTAGCAGTATTCCCATATTGTTGGTATTAATGTATGGCTTTCTTGCATATTTCACACAGAAATCTGCATTTAGTATAAAGTAACCAGCAATAGAGTCAGGTGCATAAACTCGAGATGATTAGCATATTTAATCCTTTACGTAGGTAGATAGACTTGCACAGGATCATAAACAATAAGTAAACCTACACAATACAAATCTCTAACTTAAACAATTAAATTAAAAATAATTTAAAATAGATTACTTACGTGATAATTATAAAGTATGTCTTAAATTTATGGTATGACAATATTGGACAATATTTTAAAAACCCAATTCATATTTTTGGGAATAAATTTAAAGTTATAGCAAAGTATCATCAAAAAATATGTACAAAAAAAGTAAAACCAGTATTAACCTTATTTATATAAAAAAATTTAAAAATGAAAAGTCATTAGAACAAGTAATTAGGTTTATTAAATTATTTACACAGGTAAATATCGCAACAAGCTTTTTTATTATATAAATTGTGTAACGAGGTTATATGTTATAGCATTTTAAAAATTACAAACCTTTTAACCATAAATAAAATGCTCTACATGTCTTTTATGCAGATAAAAGGATATAGTATGTATATGTACATAGTTTTTATTCACACTATTTAGACAATACAGAATGCCTTTGTTTGTTACTAATATGTAAAGTTCTTTTTACATAAATTTAATTGTATATCTTCAAAATTGTAAAAACCTTGACAATAATCAGTATAAATCGCAGGAAACCTTTGACTTCTTGATGTATAGGTACTTTACGAGTCCCTCCGTACCATATTATCCATATCATATTAGTATTCGAAGTACTATGTAGTTACTGCATTGGTTTATCGATTTGGTATATTCTTTCTTATAAGTTTACACCGTGGGGGTCCTGGTAACAGGTTAATAGTCTTCTTTTACGATGCTAAAAAATCATATACTGTGTAAACAAACCTTTTTCCTTTATAACCTTATTTTAATGTAAAACAAATAGGTTTAGGTATATACCTGATTTTATGCTGTAATTAGTTGGTATTCAAATCACTTCTAATTATAATTCATCTTTAATTATCCTTAATGGGTCATGGTATTGATTTTTATCAAACAGCTGATTGTCCACACTATCGGTTTTACTTCTGTCAGTAATCTTATTTCTCGAAATGGGGTCAATGATATGGATTTCTGCCAGCCACTTTTAGGGCATATTCGATAGCCAACACTCTGTCACTTAGGGGCGTAAAAGCCGGATCTAGGGTTGCTGAGATCGACGTTTTTAGCAAAGAGCCCCATTGGGTTGGTCACCCTGATGTATGACAAGGAGGTTCAAGGCAGGGGTGAAACGTCAAGCCAAGGCCTCTTTGGCCCTGAATGCCGACATAGTGATGTCGAGTCAATAGTTTTCTGGGAGATCTGTAAACATTTGTAATCATCTTTAAGTTCTTAAAGTAAAATATGTAGCCTTTTGACAAAGTTGTTTTCCAATTGTATAGGTGTGCATATTTTTGGTTGATTTCGGGTTGATAGCCAAAACATGAAAAGTCCTTGGGCTGAAGATTTTCTAAGACGGAGTAAGTTTGATAGTTTTCTTTTTGGTGAATATAATTCTAATTGGGTTTTTTATTAGATTTCAGTTGCCCGTCCCTTTTAATCCTGAAATCATATTTCATATTTGGATCTAGCCCCTGAATCCCTCAAGAAAGAGGTATGTTCCCTTATTTCGATCTCTTTTGGGCATGATCTAGGCTCGTTGGTTTCAACTAATCAATATTAATTTTAGGGTTCAACTGGGTGACTAGGAGATAAGAAAATTCAACAGGGTGACTAGGATAACGACTGAGAGTTTAGAAATGCAACTGGGTGACTAGGATCTCAACTGGGAATCTAAGAAACCGGACTGGTAGTTTGAAGTCTGAGTAAGCGTCGTGGACATCACGTGGGATTGTCAAGAATCCATCAGGAGTGTGGAAATTCACCAAGGAGTTTGGGATCTTTATGTACAAGTAACATTAACAAAAGTCAAGATTTTGATTTATCTTCAGTTTAAATAATCAGTACCAAGTTTTCATTTATTTAGATTTTAAAACAAATTTTTCACTTTGAGATTAGTTTACTTATGTAAAAGGTAAATTGGTATAATTTTTTTTATTAATCTTTTCTTTCAGGGCGGAAAATTCATGAATTTCCCTGCGCCAAACTTATAACGTTCTTAAATTACTACTTAATTTTAATTAAACATTACATTTTTACCATATTATTACCAATTCCTTTCGTTTTAACTAAGATTGTTAAACCTTTGAAAACATGTGAAACCTGTACATTTGTAAATAAGTATTGGTAGTATACCCTACCTTCATAAAAAAAAAATATATATAGATAGTATCGACTCAGCTGTATTCACACTTGTTTTATTTCAGTTCTGAGTACTAGGGTTTCTGATTTTAACCAACAAAAAAATCAGTGGCGCTCAATAGTTTGAAGTATCTTTTAATTTTTTTTTTTATATTTAAACAATGGACTTTGAAAACAGCCCTAACGAACCCATGCCCTACTAAAGCTGCCGGAGGCTGTTAGCTATACTTGTGGGCAAGTAAACAACAATAATTTATGCCATAAAGAAGTTGACGCTGCAACGTGGGCACGAAAATAAACATAGTTTTATTTTAAAAAGTCTAATTGTTTGAATATATTATAAATTTTTTATTATATAAAGTTTTTTTTTGCAGTTCAGAACTTCTCATTTCTTGAATGTTTACAGTGTTTTACATGTCTTCAAATTTTCTTGAACTTATTAATTTTTTTAAATTTTGAACATACATTGTTTTTGATAGAAACTTTTTATACAGGGTCAAACAAAATTTAGGCATTTTTTGGTTTTGAAAGGATTTATTTTTTTAAAGTATTTTTTTTATATTGTACAGTTTTTCAAAACTGAAAACTGTATAGGGGTTAGTTTAACAAATCCCACCTGGGTCTGGGAGTATAAAAGAATGTGCCCAGAGGTTTCTATTCGGTTTCTTTCCTGGTACGTAAGAGGCGATAAATAAGAAACTCGTCTTATGCCCTGGAACATCGTGTCATGATACACGGCAGCGGTTGCTGAAGATTTTTTTCTTCACCCGCATATCTTCCGTTTTTGCGAGATATAAGGAATGTCAGCTCTACCCCTAAATATTTTTGTCTTTTCTCTTATACTTTTTTGTTTTCCGCCTCATTGGGAGGTCATTTTTGTTTGAGCTGGCCGACTAACTGATTTTTAGCGTGGTGTAAGCTACATTGCACTAGGGCTCTAGGCCAGAGTCCTGGCAGATGCCAAATTTTCACCTTAAAATTTAGGATTTCTTTTATAACTCCCGTTTATTTTTTTTGGGCCCTTGTTCTCGAAGCAAGTATCGCTTCGTGAACCTGAAATTTTCGTGAATTGTTAGTTCTTAAACTGGTGTGATGCCGACGAGACTTCAGTTCCGAAAACTTTAAATACAGGGTGGTACAAAGGTTGAAGTATTTTCAATTTTGAATTAAATTTTGGTATTGATTTTTATGACAGCACTACATACAGTGTGATCACATTAATCTGACATTTAAATTTTTGGTGAAATTTTAATGTATACAGTTATTGTATTTAAATTAAAATTTAAATTTTGATTTTTCGGATAAGTGTTAGAATATACAGGGTGATCACTCTGTTTAGGTATTCATAACTTGAGACTTTGATATTTTTTTTTAAATTTAATAATATATTAAATAATTTTTTTAATCACAATGGAACCGGAAACTTTTCAAGTTAATCACTTACATGACTATGAGGTATCATACGAGCTTTCTATTCGTAAAACCAAAACTGGTCGAAACCTAAATGATCGAAGAAAAATATTGAGAAGGTTACTTGCTAAGAAAAGAATCAACCAGGAGGCATGATAGATTTGTGTTCTTATAATTTTGATTTTCAAAAAGAGCAAAGAGAAATAGAAAAAACATTTTATGATATAACTTGAAGCCATTATAGATTTTTCTGAAACCGGTCAAGAATCAGATACTCTTTTTTCTAGAATAAAATCAAGAATTGCACATGTAACTTTAAGAGTTAAAAACTTAGAAATTTTTTACATATACCAGACATTATTGATAAAGATGACATACCTCAAATTGAAAACTTTTTTCAGGAATCTTATGCCACTTGTTTGAAACTTGAATGTGATCTTTTCGATAGCATAAAAGTAGTCGATCTTACTCAACCTGCTAATCAAACAGCTCCGGTTATTAATGTAGCGGCTCCCATTGTTACTTGTTCAGGCAATGCAATACCAATTTCTGAGTGGGGTGTAAAATTTAATGGAGATTCAAAAAATTTATTTTCACTTTTGGAACGTATTGATGAATTAGCGCATGCGCGTAAAGTTTTAAAGCAGATCTTTTTCAATGCTGCTGTTGAACTTTTTGTAGGTGATGCATTTGCCTGGTATCGGTGTAATGAAGTAAACGTGAATAATGTGGGACGAGCTAGTAGCTTTATTAAAGAGATTTTTGCATTCTGACGCGGATGATCAGGTTTGGGAACCAATTAAACAACGAAAACAAAAGAAAACGAATCGGTCGCGATTTTTATTGCACATATGGATACCTTGCTCAATAGATTGACTCGTGTCCCAGCCGAGGTTACTAAAGTAAAGCTTATTAGACAAAATTTGTTAAGTGAATATATTTCTCAACTTGCGTTATTAGGATATAACTACCGTTTCTGTTTTAGCAAATTACTGTCGTAAATTAGGGGAAGCTAATTATTTAAAAAAAATAAAAATAGACCTTCTGAAGTATCAGAACTTAGAGAAGAAGTTCAACATTCTAGTTCTTATAATCGTAGAGATAGAAATAATTTTTCTTCTAATTCTGGCAATAATAATTTTGATAATAAAAATAAAAATAGTTCAAATAAATTTCAAGGTAATAAATTTGGTAACAAAAATAAAAATAGTTCAAATAGTGAAAATTTTCTGACAACAATATAGATAAAACAAATACAAGCACAACTAAAAAGTCAATTAATTGTTGGAATTGTGTGTATGGCTAACCATACATATCGTGGGTGTAGAGCCCCTAAAAAGGTTTTTGTTTTAAGTGTGGAAAGCCAGACGTGAAGTCCAGCAATTGTAAGACTTGTTCAAAAAACGAGTAAAGGACGGTACGCGTGGTGGCCGGCGTACCAGTCCAGATCGAAAGGATAATGCTAAAAACAAAACTAATTTCTTTAATAAAAATGATTGGAAAAATTGGCTGAAATATCTTTCAAATTTTTATAAAAATTTTCAATCCCTTCTCAAGTTTCACCTTTATTTGTTAGAAAACCTTCCGATTCAAGGCCATATATTTCTGTTAAGCTTTTTGATCAAAATATAACCGTTTTACTTGACTCAGGTGCAACTACCTCAGTCGTAGGTTCTGCTGGAATGTCAATTTTAAAAAGGTTTAAATTAAAAATAAATTCTGATACTTCGAAGAAGTTTGTACGGCTGATGGGTCGCAAAAAGCAAGTTTTGGGTATTGTAGATTTACCTATTTGTGTTAACAATATATTAAAAATTATTAAGTGTCTAGTTGTTCCGTCGATACCTCAAGCTTTTATTTTCGGTTGTGATTTTGCTAAAAGTTTCAAGTTTTAGTGAATTTTAGAAATGATAGTTGGAGTGTGCAAAGTGACTTGAGTTCAAAGTGATATTGATATAGTCCTCATTATAGTAATAGTGAATTTAATAATTTTTTATTATCTCTGGATGACTTAACTCCTGAAGAAAGAAGGAAAGCAGAAGATGTTATACAGTCCTTTAGTGAAATATCTAGTAAAGACCATATAGGAAGAACAAATAAGATTGCTCTTGACATAGATACTGGAGACGCTAAGCCTTTCAAAAAGGAGGCCTTTTGCATTGTCACCGTACATGCAGAAAATATTGAATGAAGAACTTGACGAAATGTTAAGATTAGGTGTTGTCGAACCATCCAAGAGTCCGTGGTGTTCTCCTGTGTTTTTGGTAAAAAAGAAAAATGAAGAATTTAGATTGGTCTATGACGCCAGAATTTTGAACAGCGTAACGCGTCCAGACTCATATCCCTTACAGAATGTTGACAGGATTTTAAATTCATTGAGAGGTGCCAAATACATAAGCTCTATAGACCTTAGAAAAGCCTTTTGGCAAATTCCACTTACTCCAGAGTCTAGAGAAAAAACAGCATTTAGTGTAATTGGAAGAGGTCAATTTCAGTTCGTAACTATGCCATTTAAGCTTTGTAATGCCGCTCAAACACAGCAAAGATTAGTCGATGCAATTTTGGACCTGAGTATGAACCAAAGATATTTTCTTTTGTTGATGACATAATTTTAACTGGTTCTTCGTTTGAAGAACACATCCAAATTACTTACAATTGTTAAAGAAAAAAATGAAAGAAGCCAACCTAACTATCAACTTAAGAAAAATGTGATTTTTTCAAAACTTCATAAGTTTTGGGATACATTGTAGGTAACAACTCTTTGAGAACAGATCCAGATAAGGTTGCAAGTATGGTAAACTACCCACGTCCGAAGAATACTACAGAAATTAAAAGATTTATCGGCATGTGCTCATGGTATAGGCGATTTATTCGAGATTTTTCTACTTTGGTGTCACCAATTAATGATTTACTTAAAGGAAAGAAAAAAGGACAACTTATTGTATGGACTGATAAAGCTGAAGAAGCTTTCGTAAAATTAAGGAATTATTAGTATCAGCACCTATTTTGGCTCAGCCAGATTTTACAAAGAAATTCACTATACAGTGCGATGCAAGTAATAACCGGTTTAGGAGGAATTTTGACACAAGTCATTGATGGAGAAGAGCGAGTTATAGCGTATGCCAAGTAGATCACTCTCTCGTGCAGAAAGGAACTATGCAATTTTAGAAAAGGAGTTGTTAGCTGTATTATTTTGTATAGATAAATTTAAAGCATATGTTGAAGGAGCTAGATTTAATGTTATTACTGACAATTATAGTTTATTATGGTTAAATAATCTTAAAAACCCTTCAGGTAAATTGGTTAGATGGGCAGTGGAAATTACGTCAGCATACGTTTGACCTTATTCACAGAAAAGGTGCTTTAAATTTAGTACCGGATGGTCTTTCAAGAATTCCTTATGAAAATGATGAGGTTGCAGTAATTTATGATCTTGATACTGACAGGATTGAACCTTGGTATGATAATTTAAGGACTAAAATTTTTCAGAACCCTAACAAATTTCCCCAATGGAAAGTAGAAAATGATTTTGTTTTTAAACATATTCTGTCACGCATGAATATGCGAACAAATATTCAGAATGGAAATTTTAGTCCCGAAACCGCAGAGGAACGAAGTTATTAAAGCGTGTCACGATCCTCCGACTAGTGGTCACTTTGGATTTTTCAAAACCTTGAATAGGATGCAAGAACAATATTACTGGCCTAGGATGCGTGATGATGTTTTGAAACACGTTCACTCCTGCAAAACATGTGGTGAGCAGAAAATGCCGAATACATCAGGCATGGGACTAATGGGAAAGGAAAAATTAATTAACATGCCTTTTTCAACTTTTAGGAATTGACCTTGTTGGTCCTTTTACCTCTTCAAAAAAGGGTAATAGATTTATTCTTGTCATTTCAGACTGGTTTACAAAATATGTATTTTTATTTCCGTTACGTAGCTCCAAGTCACATTATGTCAATAGTTGTTTAGAAAAGGTATTTTTGGAACATGCAACTCCCAAATTATAATTTGTGATAATGGACCACAGTTTACAGGACGTAGTTTTAAAAAGTTATGTGAAACATACGAAGTTCAAAAGATATGGTATACTCCTTATTATTCTCCGCAATGTAACTTTGTCGAGAGAAACAATCGTACAATAGAAACTGTGTTGAGAAGTTATGTAGAAGAACATCAATGTTGGGATGAGCAAATTATAAAAATACAACGTGCAATTAATACAGCGAAACACGAAGTTACAGACTATTCGCCGTCATTTTTGGTTTACGGCAGACATACTCCACTATCAGGAAAATTTTATGGAAAAATTAAGTGCTGATCAAGACATAGAGATTATGCCTGGCGATAGAGACAGCTACGCAGCTAATCTAAAGGAGCTGACACCGATATCTAAAGATGTAAGGAATAAGTTGCATGCCGCATAAGAGCGCAATGCTCGATCATATAACCTCAGAAAAAGGGATGTATCCTTTAATAAGGGAGATTTAGTCTGGCGACGCAACAAAGTTCTCTCAGATGCAGCAAATAGATTTTCTGCAAAGCTAGCTCCTCGCTATATTTTGTCTAAAGTACATAAGAAAATTTCAAAACTTGTTTATGAATTAGTAAATGAAAGTGATGGATCTAGAGTGGGAAAATGGCACATAAAGACTTAAAACCCTATAAGGGGGATCTGAATTCGGAGTCTGAATCAGATGAGTAAAAATTAAAGTCCTCAATAGCGGTGAGTTTGTTTGAAATCAGCATAGATTCCAGCTAAGCGCTGTGAGAGATGATTCCTATCACTGACAGCAATCGGTTATGCTCGATACCAGTAGCAGTTGACAGTCTGTGTTGACTTGAGATCATACAATCCGTAAGAGAACTTCTATGAACCTCCATCTGTAATTATGTCCATAGTCACACATATTAGATTTAACAACTTTCATTAAATATTTTTACTTTGTAAATTTAAGAATTTACGTTTATTATTTTCTTTATGGATTTTGGCTTTTATGCAAATATATTTTTGAGCTTTTGCTGTTATGCAAAGATATTTTAATGAAATTTCGTTTAGTGCGATTATTATTGTTCTTTATGAACTTTTTGGCTTTGTGGGCTTGTTATTTTTATGAATTTTGCGATTAATGCAATTTTAATTTTTTTGATTTTGGTTTTTGGGGTTGTGCAACTTAATGTTTTGCCTTACCTAATTATTGTTTCTAGGTACAATTTAGTAGTATTATATCGGTTGAGTATATCAAAATTTTCGATATTATTTTATTTGGTTCTTGAAACATTCAAGATCAATAATTTTGGAGTCTCTGATCAAGACTGTCCGCGGTACGCATATAGAATGTAATCTTAATGCGTGATTATTTATGCTTAAAGCATGTTGGTATGGTAGGAGAGTGTCTGTATAGAGTGTCCCTACCGAAGGAGTGTCCTTAAGAGTCTCCAAGTCAGGGTACAGATAGTAATAGGAGTGTCCGCCATCGCTCCTTAAGCATAATCTTAGTGAGAATGAAGGTGTGTGTACCTTATATCTAGGAGTCTCCTAAATATATGAGTTCTGGGCGTTAATATAATACCCCACCTTTTCTCTTTTTGGAAAACATTTTTGTAAAATAGTTGTATCAATTAAAAATAGAATTAACCTATCAAGTTTTGTTTAGATTCATTCATATATTTTATATTTTATTCCTAGTGTCAGCATTTTTGCCGAAATTTATTTCTTGGGCGTCTTTTCCTGAATGTGACCAATTACCGATTTCTGACTTCCCTGTTTTGACTTCCCCTATAATGACCCCATTCTGGGCGTATGATACGCGTTAAATATCAGACCAAGAACATAAATGTAAAGCAAACACTGTCTTTTATTTACTGAAAGTATTTTTTTTTTTTTTGAAATAGACTATCAAGATAGTCTATTTATTTTGGAGGGGGTAGTATAGCATTTTAAAATTACAAACCTTTTAACCATAAATAAAATGCTCTACATGTCTTTTTATGCAGATAAAAGGATATAGTATGTATATGTACATAGTTTTTATTCACACTATTTAGACAATACAGAATGCCTTTGTTTATTATTAATATGTAAGTTCTTGTACATAAATTTAATTGTATATCTTCAAAATTGTAAAAACCTTGACAATAATCAGTATAAATCACAGGAAACCTTTGACTTCTTGATGTATAGGTACTTTACGAGTCCCTCCGTACCATATTATCCATATCATATTAGTATTCGAAGTACTATGTAGTTACTGCATTGGTTTATCGATTTGGTATATTCTTTCTTATAAGTTTACACCGTGGGGTCCTGGTAACAGGTTAATAGTCTTCTTTTACGATGCTAAAAAATCATATACTGTGTAAACAAACCTTTTTCCTTTTATAACCTTATTTTAATGTAAAACAAATAGGTTTAGGTATATACCTGATTTTATGCTGTAATTAATTGGTATTCAAATCACTTCTAATTATAATTCATCTTTAATTATCCTTAATGGGTCATGGTATTGATTTTTATCAAACAGCTGATTGTCCACACTATCGGTTTTACTTCTGTCATAATCTTATTTCTCGAAATGGGGTCAATGATATGGATTTCTGCCAGCCACTTTTAGGGCATATTCGATAGCCAACACTCTGTCACTTAGGGGCGTAAAGCCGGATCTAGGGTTTGCGAGATCGACGTTTTTAGCAAAGAGCCCATTAGGTTGGTCACCCTGATGTATGACAAGGAGGTTCAAGGCAGGGGTGAAACGTCAAGCCAAGGCCTTTTTGGCCCTGAATGCCGACATAGTGATGTCGAGTCAATAGTTTTCTGGGAGATCTGTAAACATTTGTAATCATCTTTAAGTTCTTAAAGTAAAATATGTAGCCTTTTGACAAAGGATTGTTTTCCAATTGTATAGGTGTGCATATTTTTGGTTGATTTCGGGTTGATAGCCGAAAAAACATGAAAGTCCTTGGGCTGAAGATTTTCTAAGACGGAGTAAGTTTGATAGTTTTCTTTTTGGTGAATATAATTCTAATTGGGTTTTTTTATCAGATTTCAGTTGCCCGTCCTTTTAATCCTGAAATCTATATTTCATATTTGGATCTAGCCCTGAATCCCTCAAGAAAGAGTACCCTTTATTTCGATCTCTTTTGGGCATGATCTAGGCTCGTTGGTTTCAACCAATCAATATTAATTTTAGGGTTCAACTGGGTGACTAGGAGATAAGAAATTCAACAGGGTGACTAGGATAACGACTGAGAGTTTAGAAATGCAACTGGGTGACTAGGATCTCAACTGGGAATCTAGAAACCGGACTGGTAGTTTGAAGTCTTGTAAGAATTATAAGTAAGTTAAGTATTTGTTTTAATTGAAATTAGTAAGCGAAAGTGAATGGAAAAACACTTGAATTCATATATAGGATGTTTCCTAATTACAGCAAGAAAATTTAAGGGCGTATTCCTGAGCCAATTTAATAAAAATAACATAGGTCTGGAAATGCTTTGTTTTTAAGATACAGAGTGATAAAGTTTGCAAAAAAAAAGTTATTTATAAATTAAATATACCCTATCCGATTTAAATTAAATTTGGCTGTGGTCTTTGTTGTAATTAAAGGTTAATTAGGCCCTAACATAATTTTAATTAATTAAACCAGTGGCGGCGTGGGACGCATCTAAGCTAAAATGTAATCCACTGGCTTTTCTGGCAACTTTTATATTTTGTTTAGATAAAACATTTAAAAATACAAGTTTTTCGATTTTTAATATTTTTACGTAGCTTGCTTAGTGCTCCAAATCCGGTTAATTGCATATTCCTTGCCCAAACGAGAAACATTAGGGCAATTTTTTCTTTTAAAAATTAAGTGTTATAATTTTTTATTAGCAATTATGTAACGAAAATTACAAACATTAAATAAATTTTATTTTTATCTAGTCTAACAAAGTTGACCAAAAAATGTGTTTTCGAAATCTTAAGGTTCTTTGAAAACTTTACCACCATGTATCTTGAAAATAAAAAATTGAAGGGCCCTTGTTAATAAAACATGTTTTTCATGAAAAGGGCTTAGGAATACGCCCTTAAATTTTCTTACCGCAATTAGGAAACAAATTGTATATTTTTTGTTTTTTTTTACCAGAGACAAAGGGATTTCACGTTTGAAGAAATAAAATTTGATTGACGCACATACACTTAAGTGAAGCCAAAAAATTAAAGTTTAAAATGGTATTTGTAATAGTGCGCAAAAAATGCTAGTACTATTGTCAATTATTTTAATATTTTTAATTTTAAAATTAAAAAGTTTTTCTACCTTGATTTTTTTTAATATTTGATTTTTATTAAAATTTTCTTTTTTATTATGTTTTAGTAAAAAATAAAATTAAAGTAATATTACTCATTATGAGTGAAAAATATTTTTAAATCTTAACTCCCCATTCTGTCTCGCCAACAAAGCTGCGTTTCACTGAAAAACTCTGTATTTTACTTAATAAGACTTTACTTTAAAGTACACTGATGTTCCCTTATTGGGATAAAAAAAATTTAGAGTTTATTTATAAGCCAATAAGATACAGGGTGATTAACTTTTGTAAAGGGAATATAAAAATTTAGCCAAATTTATTTTTTTACTTGAAAACGTAAAAATCTTACGTAACAAAAAAGCTGTATTTTTATTAACCTAATTTGAAAAAATATATAAAAATTTATAAAAATCCGTGGCTTACACTATTTTTGTCAGAAACACTGGTTTTTGGAAGACTTAAGACGCCACTGGACTAGCTAAAGATGTTGAATTAATTAATTGGCAGAAATGTCAGTCAGGTATATTATTTTTTACTTGCAACGTATTTAAATATACGACCATGTTGTTAAAATAATATAATAATATGTTTTGGTTTTTTTTTATTAAAGGAAATAAAAGACAAACCTATTCCAAAAGTTATGTAAATTTTAAGGCCGCTATAGAAGGACGGCAGGGGATTTAAAATATTATTTTTTATATTAACTACATTAGCCTGTGCAGCAATTTTATAATTTTAGGTAGTTATGAGGGTCATAGAAAATCTTTTATTTTTGTATTTTTCCCTTAAACATTTTAAATATTGTTTAAAACTTCAATGAGCTTGTGGCGACAGAAGACCATTACCGATTTCAAGAAACTTTTGTCAAAATACTAAGTGAGGTTGTAGGCAACTTTTTTGGGGTATTAGAATTCTAAATTCAAAAAATCAGGCTTTTTTACTCCACCCTAACATACACATAAAAATTGAATATGCAGTTTTAAAAATCATTTAAAATTTTATTTTTCTTATAAAACTTATAATTTATTTTAATTTATTAAAATTAAATAGGAAACCACTATAAACACGTTATTTAATTAAATTAATCTGCTTAAGTGTTACGCCAGGCTTAAGATGTACTTAATTTTGAAGTGGTTTTAGTTACCACTTCTATTTACCCTCGACTAATTTCAGGTCAACTATTTCTTAAACGGGTTGTTTCTTTGTTAATTACATTAACTAATCTACAAACGTTAATTTTTTGTCGCTAAAATAGTTTGTATTGCTTTCTTTCTTTAAAACGTCTAAAAAATGTTTTATTACTTAATATGACTGCCATTTTTTTGTAAAATAAAAATAAAATAAGTAAATTTAAGGTTTTTTATATACAGCGTGTCTACTTAAGTTCGTACCATATGGAAAACGTTATATTATTATTATTTTTATGAAAAAAGTTATACCTTATAAGAAGTTCTAACATGGTTTAAAACCTAAGATGGAATTATCAGATATTAAATTTTTGCAGTGGTATACAAGAAGGCAAAAATACCTTTTTGTCCTAAACGTCTTAATTTTGAGAAACAGGTTGTTAAAATTTTCAAAATATCAAAAAATTTCGATTACACTTATTTTAGTAAAAACTCTTATACTAGATATGAACCCTATTTAATTGGTTTTTATTATTTTTGTTACATAGTTGCTAATTAAAAATTATAATACCTAATTTTTAAATGAAAACATCTTTCAATGTTTTTTTATGGTCTAAAAATACGCAACTAAGTGATTTTGTTTCTCAAACTAAACAAGATACGAAAAAATAAGAAGATACAAAAGCAGCATTTTTATTTGCTTAATCTAAGAAAAGCACAAAAATTTTGTACACATTGACACAGTCAGTGGAGTAGCGTTTTCTTGTTAGAAATATTCCTTCAGTTGCCTCTCAAGACGCCACTGGACTTACTAAATATATTATTATAAATAGTGATTAATTTTCCCCTTAATGTCATTAATAATATTGCCAAATCAAAACAAAATTGGGTAAAGAATAGTTGGGATATTTAAAATAACCTTTTTACCTAACACTTTGTATCTTAAAAGTTATTCTTTTTTTTAGGACATATGTTTTTATTTAAAGAAAATTACCTAAAAATAAGCTAAGAAATCATACCTAGTATTTTTAACCATTAATTAAATAACACCCTGTACTTTTATGGATAAAAAGCATTTATTCCTTTTTAAACACGTTATTTATGTATTTGTCCAAAAAACTATCTTTTACTTTTTAAAAGTTTTTTTTTTAGGGTAATACGTGACTTTTCTGGTTGTTTTAAGGCCTGCCAAGTTTTGGTAAAATGATAAACTTCTGGGTAATTACTTACTCCTACATCAACTGTTAACTTTGGCTGCCCTAGGGGTTTTTTAATGAAAACAAATCGTCAAAATGGTTTTGTAATAACAGAAACTTGCTTTTATGTTAATAATTAAATGTCAGTTGAAACGAGACTTATTGCTTGTTGTTATACTTTAAATTTTGATTTTCTATTATTATGTATGTTAGAGAGTATTGTTATAAGTTTTTTTCTATAATAAAGGAATTATGAAAAAATATTTTGGGTCACAAAGTTATTTAGAATAAATTTAATATGTCAAAATAAAAACAAAAAATAAAACCATCTTCTTTGATGGTATTTATTTGGGGACACGCCAAACGGAACCGCTATTCCTAAAACAAAATGAATAAAGAACCCTCAAAATCAATAATTTGTTTGATTTTATAAACAACTGTTTTCTTCACTTTTAAAATCCAAACCTAAGACATAATTAAAATAGACCTATTACAAGTTAATTTTTAGCGTACATTCCCGGCCTATCAAATAATATTATGAACACCCTGTATGGGAGGTATATGGGTTCTAATAATTTTAATATTTATTTCATTATGTCGGCATTAAAGAAATCACATTCAAAAAATTAAAACAAATAATCAAGAAAATAGTGCAAGGTTTTTTGTCACCGAACAATAACAGAATCTAAGTTATATTATTTTATTCATGGTCAATAACTAAGTTACCAAGTGCTAAGTCACCAAAATACTGAGTTTGACTTTGTATATATACCTAAATTGTACAAATAATAAAGAGAGGAAAGAAATTAGAAAAATATTAAATTAAAAGTAGGTTGTATAAGTAAAGTCAAGTATAAAGTTAAAGTTTAGTTAAGCCCCGTACGGGCTACCCCTAGTGGGGGGTATGCCCGTGCTAAATTAAGTTAGTTAATAAAATGGAAAGTTAGTTTTGATGGTCCACCGGTCTCATGGTCCCAAGAAGATAGTTCCATATTGTACATTTGTTCCAGTGACGTAAAGTGGCCCCATATGTAATTACTAAATTATACGTCACAATATTCAATTGAAAACAAACCTTATATATTTGCACAATCTTTAAAACACAAAACATTATAAGATCTCAATTAACAAAAACAAACCACACAATGTAAATAAAAGTACAAAAAATGTTACTTATAAAATACCTTGTGAGTGTGATAAGTTTATTATAGGTGAAATTTGTAGATCATTAGCTAAATGCATAAAAGAAGACAGAACATACATCTAAAACACAGAATTTCAGAAATCTAAAATTTGTCAACACGCATTTGAAAACAATCACAGAATAAACTGGAATGCTTTAAGTATTTTAGCAAAGTATGTTCTAAAAACCCAAAATTAAAGAAAAGTGCATACATATTAATAAATAAAAATAAATAAATAACATTATTATCTGTTAATTTAAACCACACATGGTTACGTTTGCTTAATGCTGAGTTGTCTTCAGGAAAACTTAATATCAACTAACTCATAATCTTTTCTGTATTTTAAATCATTATTACGTTTGTTTCCTTAATTTAATAAGTTTTCATTAAAACGTTTTAAAAATTGATTGGTTAAGGGGGGTAAGGTATTTAATTTACAACTCACGTTTTCAAAGTCGGTGCCCCTGATAACTTCAAAACTACTGCACCGATTCTTTTGAAATTTTAAACACTATTTCTGTACATCATTTACGAGGTAACGCTGTCGAGTTTTTTTTAAGCGCATTGGTTTAAGGGAAGGGGTAAGGTATTCAATTCACAACTCACGTTTTCAAAGTCGGTGCCCCTGATAACTCCAAAACTACTGCACCGACCCTTTTGAAATTTTAAACACCATTTCTGCACATCATTTACGAGGTAACGCTGTCGAGTTTTTTTTTATAATTTTGATTTTGCAATAACAAGTTAGCCGATTTTTTCCCACAAAATTGTGTTTTTCACTTCAAAGTGTTCGAAAAAATGAAAAAATTTGGAAAAAACAAAAAAACTCGACAGCGTTACCTGGGGAAAACTATTATCTAACGAATGAACTTTGATTTTTTGATTTCTGATCCAACACCAAGTTATGAGGGGCACCGCAATTCAACTTTTTCGAGACACGTCCGAACAATTGCTGCCATTGCCGTATTTTTAATATTTTTTGTAAAAATTTGATGAAACATTCTTCGAATGTCATACTTTAATGTACCATTGGTTGAGTAAATAAATTTTAACTGTGTCGTCAGAAAAAAATCACGAAAACATGGCTTTTTTGTACGATTTGACCTTAGCCCCCCTTAAAACCGTTTTTAGAATGCTTTTTAAATGGAATTTCAAAGCATTTTTTGGTAAATGTTAAAAAAACGGTTCTTCTAACAATTAGCCTTAAACTATGCGCTTATTTTTTCACGTTATTATAGGCACACTGTATCATAATATTCTTGGTTTTACCCAAGCCAGAAATGGTAAAATGGTAAAAAGAAACAAAAATTAAAATTTAATATTCAAGTCTAGCTTTGTAAATACAATAATAAACTTTTATCAATATAGGACAAACACAATAATCAAACAACAAGAAATTTATTTTCGTATTTCTCGAACGTGATCACAGTCACGTTTATCAGAGGTTGCAAATTACACACTTAATACCTAAAGTTATGAGGAAAAACATAAATTTAGAAATTGCACGTTTACGTACTAGTCCCTAGGCCAGTAATGAAATTGACTTCATGATAATAACACTTTTAAAACCTATTAGGGTGTTTCTTTGACGAGTCTACCACGAATATTTATACCGCCATATATGGACGCCTGTCAATGTCAAATGTTTCAGGTGTCGGACTGGGCAAACGTGACACTTTCTTGGCGGACAAGTTTATAACCATGTTTTACATGCATTTTTTAAACATTTTGCCAGAACTTTCGTAACTGTTACAGTCATAAAACCATAAGGCTCATTGACATGTTGTGAGTATCGGATTGCGCGGGTTTCGTAACTGTAACCCTTACGATTTTTGTCACAATGTTTAAAATTGCATGTAAGTTATTGTGGTAAACTTGACCGACAAAAAATCAGACGCGTTTGCCCATTCCGACACCCGAAACATTTGACATTGACAGGCTGGGTTAAAGCGCCCCTTTCATATACGATGCTATGACCATTCGTGGTAGACTTGTCAAAAGCAACCACCCTCAAAAGGTTTTTAAGGTGTTATTATCATGAATGATCACTGGGTCAGGGACTATACTGGGTTTTAACTTATAAGCTTACAGTCCTCTTAATTTTTTAATATTTTTTTAAAGATTTACAGACTATGACTATAGTATAATTTTTTCAAATGAAAAACCATAATCTAAACAAATGCGAAAAATTTTAAAAGGTGATTCATTGTTCAAAAGAAAGAGTAATTTGCGTTATAAACATGAGGTCAAAAACCAACCATATTAGGAAAATACCGCGATATCAAAATAGCAAATAAAAAAAACGTTTTTATTTTTTATCTTAAAAACGAAAAGCGCTAAAATAATAAAATACTACGAATATATTGCTATGATAAAAATACACTTTTTGATATACATATTTGATGAGAAATTTATTGAAAGTGGTGGAAATACACTACTCCTATCGTTCTTGTCAACCAAATTTAAAAAAAGGCTTACGCAATGATCTTAAAAAATATTTATTTGGATAGCCTTATTTATTTTATGTATGTATTTAAAATAAAAAATATGTCGGGACAGGGCAATTTATTTTTCCGCAGATGACTGCAGTTGACCAAGAAGCACGCAGCGGAGTCCAGTTAAGTAGTCAAGTGCGGAAAAGGTAACTTCGGTAGGTGTTAGAAGCGCTACCTTTTTTACGAGCGTAAAAAAACATTAAGCAAAACTTTATTACATAATTCTACCTTTTAATATGGGTACCAGGATAAGAGGGCCACAAACGCAATGAGTAAGCTGAGAAATTGTCAAAGGACGAGGGCTGGCAGGACAATGGTAGATCCCGAGCCCTACTGTAGTATTCTGTCATGCCAAATAATGTCATCTATTAGATCATGGAAGATGAGGGAATCCCAAGACTGGTGGATAAGAACACCAGGGCAGCGTCAAGCGAATGTATTTATTAGAGCTTACTCGCCAGAATTTACAAAAGATCTTTTGAATTACAACCGGAAGGCAGTAAGAATAATAGTGGGTCAACTAACAGGTTATGCAGACTAAATAAACACCTGGAAACCATGAACCTGAAAGAAGAAAACCTATGTAGGTTCTGCCCGAAGAAGGAAGAAACTGTAGAACACGTATGGTGCTACTGTGAAGCCCTTTGTCGTCTGCGGTTAGCAAGGCTGGGTGAAGAAAAACCTTGGCTTGGATAGCGTGCTCCAACCTATGGACGGAGGACACACAATAAACCTGAGCAGATTGCAGTGATAGAGAATATATAATCCACCTACTAATCTAATCTTATCTAATCTAATCTACCTTATAATATCCTACATGTTCTTATAGTCGGGTTCGCTTTTATCTTGGCGTTGTATCAATTAATCAAAGACCAACTCTTGTAGTTAAATTCTGTTTTAACTTATTTAGTAACATCTTTAAAATACAATCCATCAAAACGAGATACAATAATGAAAATATCAGTCTACAACTATTAAAATAACAGAATTTTAATTGAGGAATGGCATTTGGTTTCAGTTTGATAGTTTAAATTTGAAATTACAATATAATATAATATTATGGACTATACTTTGGCCACTATCAATAAATAATAAATACCTAGTAAGTAAGTAAGTAAAGTTGCTGTAATTTTAAACCAATAAAATACATTTGTTATTGTGGTAACTAGAGTTATTGACTTTTTAAACCAATAAAATACATTTTTGGTCAGGTGTTTTTTAAATTTATAGTAAACACAGTATAGGCCATATGGGCGCCAATGTATCATAAATTTTTTGCAGAATCATGTTTAGAATAAAATGGTGATTACGACGATCAATAATGCCAGCTCGAATTTTGGTCAGATTTGTTTTTAACCGCAATTCTTTTGACAGTGAAGATAAATATTTTTTTTGCACCAAATGAAATTGTATTTAATTTTTTGACTTTTTGAAAACTAAAAACAACTCCTTACATTTTTTCGTAAAATGAGTATTTATCAAGTTATAATGAATTAAACAAATAAAAATGGGTAATTAGGCACAATTTTAACATTTAAATAATGTATACCATAATGAGAAAATTAACATAATTAATTTTTTATAGTATCCTTAAACCTTTTGTAACAATTGTAGTAAAAGCATTTTGACCATTTTGACATTCAAGGTATTTTTTTAAATTTTTTCACAAAGTGTTTTTCTTGATTTTAATTCCCAAATATCTCTGCCCTTTTCCTGTAGAGATATGGTCTCCATATAAACCCAGATCAGCCTGGTGTGTTCCAAGGTTACCACGACAACTACCCTAAGGTGTCGCGGCTAAGGTATGTAGTTGTCGTGGTAACCTTTAAATACACTAGTCCAATCTGGGTGCTGTTTATATGAAGGCCATGGCCGGGGACATGTGCTCACAGCATTAACGACGTATAGATTGCTAACGTGCGGTCCGATATAAGTGAGCGCGCCAACGTTTGTTTGCAGTATTAATAATTCAGACCACTTGTGAGTGTACTTACAAATTCCACAAGTTCAATATAACGTAACAAAGTACTTTTGATATACACATGAGTGAAGCATGTAATATAGTTGATGACTATGGAAAACTGCATTTCAAGTATTTTCCGCAATCAAGGACGATAGTAGAGAGTGCGACGATTGCGCGAGCAGATCTCTTGCGACGCTTGCGCGAGAAGTCTGAAGTTAGCTGCAGGGCCAGCGCCCAAGTTAGGCAACCCGGTGTGCGAGCAGACTGAAGTTAGCTACAGGGCCTAGCGCTTCGGCAACCCGCCTACCAAGGACTCCCACCTGGCGTTGAGGCAGCGTGGCTAGTTAGGTAACCCGCTTAGCTACAGGTCAGTTACAGGTTGCGTGCGTGTGTACTTGTGAAATTGCTAAGATGTCGGTTAAGATGACGTCATAGGATCTCAGCCCGTCTAGACCCGGTCGTGTTGGGGATAGCGTGATAACCCGCTAGTGCGATAACACGCTAGCGTGCTAGGGCGCAATCGTCGCACTCTCTACTGACGATAGATCATTTTTATTTGGGGCGCTAAGAATTACAGACACAATACATTGATTTAAATAAATGGCGGCAAAAAATGTCGGTGCTAACGATCCGACCCGTGAGTACTTATCAATTTTAAGCGTTCAACCAATTATAACCGCGGTAATAATTGGTGGCAACTTTGACGTATAATCCATTGTTTAAACGTCAACATAACCGATTGGTAAATACCGTTTTAAAATTGGTTCTTCGCCTAAAATTGATGTATGTCAGCATTAGGGTGTGACGTCATAGCATCTAAAACGCTAACGGTAAGCGTAAAAGCACGAATCGGACCGCGTGTTGGTATGCTATGAGCACTGTGAGCATAATTCGGACCGCGGCCCATATCTGCACTGGAAAAGTGCAAAGATGTTTTGGAATTAAAATTAAGAAAAACATAAATTTAAAGATATCTAGAAAGTCAAAATGGTCAAATCGCTTACTCTAAAATTGACTTTAATAAAAAATACATCATGTAAAATTTTAACATTGTCATACATTATTTAAATGTTAAAGTTGGACCTAATTGTTTATTTTTAGTTGTTAAAATGATTATAACTTAATAAATATGTATTTTTTGAAAACATGTAAAGAGTCGTTTTCGATTAAAAAAATAGTCAATTTATATTAACCTTCAAAACAATTGCGGTTTAAAAAAACCTAAACAAAATTCTAGCTGACATCATAGATCGTCGTAATCAGCATTTTATTCTAAACATAATTCTGCAAATACGGCCTAGTCTATTTCTGTAAATTCCTTTAACTCCAAGCCAAAAAAGATGTTTTGTAAATATAGATATAAATATTAGTATTAATGGTAAATGTACAATCTGTCGCGTTTTGCAGGTCAATAGCAAATTGCAGGAGATATTTGCTGTGCAAATATTGGTATCGTGTTTCTTTTACCTCTTGTTGATTTGGCCAATTTCTATTGCAAAAAGTAACTTTTTCAAAAACAAAATGCATGTGGAAAAGTGAGCTTTTCCGCACGCGTGTAAGAAAAAATAGTGACATCAAAATCAGGATATCACCCTTATGGTTGGTAACCATTATTTTAGGCAAGGCATCCCCTCCTAAATTTTTTTGCAATTGTTTAGAAACACCCTGTATATTATACCACCATTTATTAGATCTTTTAAAAATTCTTAAAATAACCATATTTATTATATCCATTTCAATTAATTTTGGGAATAGGGCGATCCAAATCTGACGAATAATTTTCAATTCCTATTGGAAGTGTAATAAAATTACGTTCTTTTTTATTTTTTAATGTATAAAAGAAATAAAAATACTATTTTGTTGGGTACTTTAAAGTATCTATATTTTAGATCAGATTGCTTTTATCTCCTACCATAAAAAATATTATTTTTTTATTTGAATACCCTGTGTAATAAATTATTATCATCACCATTAAGAAAGGTGTTACAAAATTATTATATTTAATATGTCTATCTTTACTGATTTTTAAAATAATGCCCATAAAAAAATAAAAAAGCAATTATTGTCGAGTTATACCTAATTAAAATTTCTTCAGATTTCAATGGGCATATTTCCGAAACTACGAGTACCAAAAATGGATATATAAAATGTAGTATTTTTGGAACGCTCTTTAGAAGGTCTTTCTATTGGTCTTATAATATATAAGGTGTTCCATTAGAAAAATACTACTCATATTACCCTGTTAATCTTAAGAGACAATAAATAATATCTAAATACTGAATTGCAAAAGTACAGAATCGACCCAGCAAACTAATATTTTTATTTATTTAATACCACGAAAAATAAGTTAATTAGGGGGTGAAAATTTATAACTTGACACCCGGTACATGTCTGCTTTTCCGTAAAGTTTATAAGCTAACTGCTAACTAATTATGCATATTTTACTGCCGTGAACTATAACTTTTTTAGCTCGTCTAACCAACTTACACTTGGCTTTTTAGGCCTAATATTAACCTGTTAAATTTAATTATAATATAGCCAGATGCAATAACTTGTATATGCTATTAACTTTTAATATATTATTTTTATTAATATAATCTTTGGATTTAAAAATACAATATTAATTTGTAATACAAAGCTTTTCCTAAAATAATGTCTTCTTATATCTGGAGCAAAAAATACACCGGAAAGTAACATATTAGGTTTATTATACTTGTCTAATATTACATTACAAATGCCATTTTCAATTTTTTTTTACATATCATGCAAACTAACCTCACTATTTATTATATTCTTTAAATTTTTAAGAATTATCTCTACCCGACGCCCATAAGTCATTATTGATTTTAAGGTTATTGCATAAGCCAAGGCGATTAAAAAACAGGTTGTTAAATTACTTCAATTTTTTTTTCAAATGTGTTTAACTGTTTGGTGGTCACTCAATATTAATAAATCTAGCTGCACTGTTAAAAACACTATTTACGCATGCCCAATAGCTTTACATACTCGCAGAGCTGGCACTTATCATCTAATTGCTATGATGTGGATGATTCTTTATTTAAAAAACAAGTAAACAAAATTTTGTTTCAAAAATTAATTTTTATTTATTTATTTAAAATACCATATGATCAATTTTTGACCGGCACCCTATTGTCAATATACTCCCCTATTCATAAACTTATGTAAACATGTGAATTTAATTAAGTACATTATAAGCGTAGTGATTTTGCAGCGGAATCTTAGACTGTTTATTTATTTATTTTATTTATTTATTAATACTCTTACAAACACCAAGTTTTACAGAAATGGTAATTACAGGTAAGAGAAAAATTGCCTACTAACTAAATAACACAACTATGCAATACAAAACACACCAACTAGACTAGTAACAACATTCCTTGCAACTATTTGATTTTTATGTGGAATATATCAAAGTTATGCTCCCTAGCTAAATTGTTACACTGGATTAACATGTTATTAACAGGTGATATAGGTACTACTGTGACTTATACTAAATACATCATTATTCAGAATTCTTAAGTTTATCTTTGGCACCTTAAAATGTATAAAATCTACAATATTACAATTTTTATATTTAAAATTATTAATCAGATTATATATAAAAATCACAGCTTGTTTGTTTTTTCTTTGAACTAGAGTATCAAAATTAAAACTATCTAACATTGCCCTGTATGAAACCATATATGGATATCGGTTCTTCTTTCTCACATATAAGTATCTAAGAAATCGTTTCTAAACTCTCTCTATAAGATCTAGATGAGTTTTTGCTGATAGCATCCATGTTTGTGTGGCGTATTCAAATTTGGTCTCACCAAGGCATTCTACAGTCTTATTACTGTGGCTATATCCCAATCATTACAGTTTCTTATAACAAAACCTAAAGACTTATAAGCCTTGTTCGTAACAGAGACATAATGACTATTAAATTTAAAATTTGATTGAAAAAGAACACCAAGGTCCTTAACTGTGTCCTTGCGATCAATGTTTACATTATTTACAATATAGTTATTTTTTCTTGTAAAGGTCATTACCGAACACTTTGTGACATTTAAAGACATTTTGTTTTCCCTGAACCATTCTACCACTCTGTTTAAATCGTTTTGCAGCTCTATACTATCTGCTGCACATGTTACAATTTTAAATATCTTAAAATCATCTGCAAATAAAATAACCCAGTTGTATTTTGTATGCAGTCTGGCAAAGAATTGATAAATAAGCTAAAAAGAAGTTCTCTACGTTTGTTTAAAAAGAAGGGTTTACACAACTGGTCTGCAAAGTTAAAATTAAATTTTTGAATCAAGATAATTTCATTTTAAACCAGCAGTCCTGTAACTTGAATACTTTACAAATAAGGAAGACTTAACGACCTACATAAAAAGACTAAAGAAAGGTTTCTTGAATTAAGTTTTAAAGGCAATTTCCGTTTTATTGGCAAGTAAACAAAAAAGTGTACGAGAGGATATCATTTACATTAGTTGTGTTGTGCACTTATTCTTTAGTTTTATTAACAAAGAATTAAAGGAAAATTACTTTTGCAAAAGTTTAAGTACGTATACAGCGTGTCTGCTGTTTACGTAAAGTTTTGATTATATGGAAAACTTTTTATTGTTATCATTACAAAAAAGTTATTCTTTAGAAAAAGTTCTGCATGGTCTAAAACCTAAAATGCAATTATCAGATATTATTTTTTCTTTAGTATTTTAGTTCTTATTTTTAAAAATATCTAAAATTATTATTAAGGAAAAATAACTCTTAATTTGCAGATTTTTTTCTTATGATAAAAAAATAAAAATTTAAATTTGCACATTTGTAAATCTTTTTTTTTTCGGCTCTTTCGGGGTCCTCCTACCCAGGTCCGACGACAGCCCTCCTAGGTGGTGCACTGCAGCCTGAAGTCTTATTGTACCTTGACCTCTACTCCTTCCCATTCACACACCATCATTTTATCACTTGGATGGTTGCTGCTGGGTTCATTCGTTTACCTCCGAACAGAACAACGCGTGCCGTTGCCCAAAACTGACAACGGCCCAGTCACCCATCTTAGTTATCTCCGGTGATCGATGCTGCCGATACAACCGGAGTAGCCACAAGAGCGGCTTTGTAAATACTTATTTTTAAATGTTATCTAAAGAAATTATTTTATGCCTTATTTGTTTTCTGGGAGTTAACGTTTATACAAAATATTATTTGGCTTTTCTTAATAAATTAAAATTTTATTAAACATTTTAAGAAAATTAAAACTTTTATATGCTAGGATAAACTATTCTGTTTCTTACACAATATAATAAAAGTTATAATTACTTTAAAAGAAATAAAATAAATAAATTTTTAATATTTACTTACTTACGATACAAAGGTTTCAATCTATAAACAAAGGTTCAATAGCTCTCGGTTGAAATTATTTTAATCTAATAAAATAAAATCTTAACAAGACGCCAGACGGAAACTGGGCCAATGGTTGCGTCTTAAAAATGTGGTAAATAGTTTACCTATAAATTTACTGATAAGCTTGTTAGAAAATTGATTTTTTTTGATAAAAAAAATTGTCCCAGTTCCCATCAGTCATATTTATTTGTAGACTAAAATATTAAAATAAACCAAACATAATAAAATTATAACAAAATAAATTGAATTAAATTCTTGTTTACACCCATTTTAAAGCTCACTGATTAACTAATGGGGTAAGTACATGTTGTTTATAAAATACTAGAAAATAACGCAAAACTAAAAATCATATCTTTTTAGAAACAAATAACAGAAATATTGCCAAATGTCTACATATACAGTGTAACCAACTTAAGTTCCATATAATTTTTTTGTAATTAATTTTACGAAAAGAAAGTTGTTCTTCATAAAAAGTTCTGCATGGCCTAAAACTCAAAATGCAACTATCAGATATAATTTTTTTACAGTGGTAGTGCGAAAAAGTGACACTTTCCAAACTAAATTGCATGCGAAAAAGTGCTGATTTTTACACACTAATAAAAAAATATAGGATTAAAATTAACATTTAAATATGCAAATTTGTTAATTTTCAATTTTTTCTTTTATTTTTTTATGCGTTAATGGTGAAAATTTTGGTTTGTACAATAGTGCATCCTTATTTTGAAATGTAATATGTAAAGAAAGTTTTAGAACTGTCCAAACAGCAAAAAGTTACATAAATGCTTTTTAACACAAAAGAAAATGTAAAAAAAAGTTAAAAAAAAACAAATAGCATATTTAAAAGCTTTTTTAATCCTCATCTATACTTTAAAAAATAAAGGTACTTTTCTCCTAAGAAATATTCATATTTTTTACCATACCTCGTATACCTTTGCATAAACTTTACATCTAACCATTACATTTTGGGTTTTAGAATATGCAGAACAATGGAAACATAAAAATTGTAGTAGCGATAATTTACGAAACGTTGCTGGTGAAGATTCATTAATTACCTACATTGCTAAAATTTATAAATACCATCAAAAACTTTTTATTCAATTGCTAATATTGCAAATTTTTTGCAATTTTTGACCATGTGGGTTTTGGCGCCCCTAAAGGATGGCCCCGTGTGCACTCCACACTGTGTACACATGGTAGCGGGGGCCCTGTACATAATTAACAAAGTCCGAAGTTGTTTGTTATTTCTTACCATGTGGTACAGCATCCTAGGTCATTTCTGGTTACTTTAAGTAATTTTTAGTTAATTTTAACCAGACCCAACCGATTTTAATAAGAAAAAACTAGAAACAACCAGTGGAACTTCGAACTGAAGTGAACTCGTAAATTTAGAAATGATGCACAACTGACATTCAGGGGTAACATATACAAACAAATCAAACTTGTAATTGTTGCCTTAATATAAAAACCAAAATAACTGTGGTTAAAAACAAACTACTCTTAAACTAAAAATTCCAAGGACTTTTTTATTTTATAATATTTTTATCGTTATGTACCTACGGTTTTACCCCAAAAATGTTGTTTATGGTAAAAGTTTCAATGAGATTAAAATTAAAAAATTTGTGCTGAGTATCCGACAAACATTATTTTATGTGTTTTTTCCGCTAAATACGAATTTAAAGACAAAACTAGGTGCCAGACTTCAAAAAATCAAACTGTTAATGTCAAAAGGACACTAGATTTATTTTTATATAAAAAAGATTATGTAGCATTTCGCTTAAAAAACCATTGATTTTCTACTTTAAGCCTTTAACACCCCGGTCAAAGCGAATAGTCCCCACTATGCCCAAACTATTCGTTTGACATCAACTGAGCGGTCACAGAAACTTTTGGCCATCATGTCTTAATGAGAGACAAATACTGAAGCGAGAGGCCGAGTCGCACAACGTCTGAACGGCGCGCGGCGCGGCGGTAAATTGTGTTTTCGATAAATAATTTTAAATATTTTAAGGCAAGTACTTTGATGATATTTTTTATATTATTTGTTTGTCACTCTTGGGCTTATTATAATTTTCTTGTATGTAAAGGTAGCTTCCAATAATATATTTATCATTAAATCAAAATCAATAGTTTTGGCAGGATTTGGCCTTTCATCAAAACTGGCAGTATTGGGCAAAGTTTCTACAAAAAAACTTATCAAGCCCATTAGTTTATGTAAATCTGGAGAGTCAGTGAAGGGTACTGATAAAAACTATGCGTTGGCTTATTCGACTTTATACAGACTATTTAAAAGCGGTGTCGTTACTCTAAAATTTGGCAGATTCCGTACCGTTTTTAATACAAATGCTACAGGGGACAAAGCTAAATGTCTATCTCAAAAGTGTTGACACCTACATATTAAAGAAGAGCAAAAGCAAAAGTTTGAAATAAATAAAGTAAGAAATATTACTAAAAAACGAAATGTAGAATCAAAAAACGTTTCTATTCTGATTAAAAAGATGAACAACCAAAAAACGTTTTGAAGATATTATATGATTTCTTGCGGTAAAATATATATTAAGGAAGATGATCCAATTGAAGATTGGATTCGACGTCGTACATGTCTTACATGGTGTCATGAGCAATGCTCCGCTTTCAAAGGCAATGAAGACTATACCTATCTGTGATAACTGCCATTTTTAATTTTTAAGATATATTACCTTTAAACGCAAAGTTAAGTTTTTTCCTATTTTAGGTTTTATTACAAAATATAGTTTCTAGATTTTTGTAATTAGAAGGTGGTTATTTACTTTACCCAGGAACCATATCCACTTTACCTGGGAGTCTCGGCAAAGTGAATAATATGACACGATTTTGAATTTTATTTTTAGTTACTTATTATTTTACTTGGTAACCTAAATGAGTACAAAATATGTAAACGCAAATAATAAAGACTGATTTGTAGTATTTATTTTGTTGTTGCTATCTCTTATACCTTTCTTAATAAAGTCTCAAACATCTTAAGGTATTCACTTTGCCCGGACTACCCCTACCCTCTTGGCACCAGAAAAGTTTGACCCCTAGTTTTGACTTCCGATTCGTGTTCAGCGAAAAAAAAATACGTTAGAAAATCTTGGTCCGATTCCAAAGCATACACCCTTTTTTAATTGTGTTAATAATATTACTTTGTATGGACTTACTTCTTGTGGTGGAATATCATAGGTTCTAGTACGAAGATCTACTCGAGCATAGGCATCAATGCATGGTAAGATGAAGAAAATTCCTGAAAATAAAAACAACTTAGAGTTTCATATTAAGACATACCTCTCATAGGTGGTCCTATGCATTTTTATACAATTAATTTAAAAGCTTGATAACTCCTCCCATTCTATAGATTATTTAGCACTTGGTACACCTTTTTTATATTCTAAACGATTTTATTTAAAAAAGCGCCCAATGGTTTACTTAATATATTTACAATATATTAGTAATAAAGTTGTAAACCTTGAGGAAGTTGTCAAAATTAAAACATATTTTAAATGTTTAATTTAACAGCTTCATAATAAAACATATCATGGCTGTATGCTTTCTCTCGTTTATGAATCCACTTTATAAATTTGATTTTTTGTACACTTAAATTAACTCATCATTTTACACTTTTTGCTATTAATTATTAAACAATTAACTTTTATAGCGTATTTATAAATAAATCCGATATATTTTTTCATTTTTCTGTTATTTATTAAATTATTGCTTTTATAGTGTTTTTTAAAAGCTTTTACTGCTTTTTAAGCTTTTGTTTCTAAATAATTCTTTACAGTACGAAATAACGAAAATTTTAGTTGTCCCCTTATTCAAAGGAATTTTCTCGAACGAAAGCCACTAAGTTTAATGCCAACTAACCAGTTTAGTTAAAGAGAAAATAATGGTGTTAGGCCAAAGCTTTATGGTTACGGCCTAACCGTTGGTTCAAATGAAAGTTTATTATTAAAGTAAAAACAACAGAAGTAAATGATTTTTGCGACAATAAAACCCATAAAACGTAAATAAAGATAAGCAATATGGCAAAGAAAAATATTTATTTAGGGTGACCAAGAAGTCAACAATTACACTTAAAAATTCAACGGAGCAACCTTAATAATATACAAAGTAAAATATTTATTTAGGGTATCCAAAAAGTCAACGATATACTAAAAACGCCAACAAAGTAACTCATAAACATCCAGAACAACAAAAAAATCTTTCGGTATCGAGATATTCGTACTAAAAATTTGTAAAAATCGTTCTCTTTAACCACCATCAAGACCTACATTAAACTTAGTTTGTTCGGAATCTTTAGTGTGTTCACGGATGGACTTAAGTATACTCAAAACTGTTTTATTTTTAATATTTTAAAAATATTTTTCTATAAAAACTTTTATTTTAACAGAATAAGCGGTAATATAAGTGCAAATATCTTAAACACCAATGTTTTTTTACTGAAGCTATTTTAGGATTTTTTGGATGCGGTAGGTGGTTCACCAGCCCTTTTAATATTATTGTTGTCTTTTCTTTTTTGGATACCTTGTATATAGAGTGACCCCGGATAGACTTAACTTAATTTGTAAATTTTTTTATTTTAATTATTTAAAAAAAAGTTAAAACCTATAAAAACTTTTGCTTTATCGAAAATGCTAAGAGCTATAAAATAAATTACTAAACGACATACAGGGTGGTTTAAAAAGGCGAAAATCCTTTTATGGAAAATAATAAAATTGATAAAATAAATAGTTTTTTATTCATAAATAATTTATTTTACTTTTTATATACAAACATTAAGTTAAGTTAAAAATCTACGTAACGTAGTAACGCAAATAGTTACGATATATTTATAAAAAAAAGTTAAAATTTCTATCACACTTCATGCTATTTAAATAGGTAGTAAACAAATATTTAGATTCATTTTTTTATTTGCCAAAATAACATTTTCGTAATTTGATTTTTCCTGTATATCACTAGGCGTTTTTTAAGGCTTTTATTCTAAAACAGTTTTTGTTGCCACTGGGTTGTAAAAAATATAATATATATTTCTTTAACATTAACCTTAGTTTTTCTAGAAACCATAACTAATAAAAAACACTTTACAAACAAACTAATTAACAATATTTGACCTAACATATTAAAATGCAAACACTGACAAAATACGCCAATTGGTCTTTGTTCGTTATTTGCCGCGACCCGTCATATATTTTTTCGATTTTTTTTTAGTTGTTAAAGAATTATTTTTGCATTTTTGAAGCACCCTGTATATTATAGAACAATTTTTATTATAGCTTTAAGTATTTCACAATCCATTTTTATGAATTTACAATTACAACACAGAACATATAATTCAGTTTTATTACCGAAAATTATCTCTTATTCTTTGTGCTTACAAATTTAAATAAAACATAAAGATTTTTTATATGAAATAATATGGCACTGTACAATACACATTTTTGACGACAGAGAATATAAGCAATTTAGAAAACATAAATATGCAAACATTTATATTAAAAACTTGGAAAAATTGGCTTTATTTAAAAAGGTAAGGTATCGTAGAGATGTCTTTGGTTATAAGTGTTGTTGTGACTATTTACTGATTTAAATAATTATTTATTCTTTGATTAATAGATAATTAGCCGTCAATCACACCCTGTTAAATTTAGGTATTACTAGAATAGAACTCTGGACTAGGATTATATCGTCGCCTACGAAGGGGCCTATCTCGATTTTTACAACTTTTCTTGACTGGGTTTATGGCTTTGCTGCAAGGCAATCGCGAAATTTACAACTTTTCAGTAAAGCGGTTTAAAGAAAAGTGAGGTTATCATTTTGGCTGTACCTCTGACACTGGCATTATATTTTAATTCATCAATTATTTGTGATGTAATATCTAGATATGCAAATTTGTCATAATCTAGATAAGCTCTGCCGTTGTCTCGCAATGGGTATAACCAAAGACAATTGCAGTTTTGCTATAGACACCCAGAACAATGCTAAGTTTTTGGTCATCAGCTTGGACGCTCGCTTCGTGGAATTTATGAAGCGGGTATCCATTGAGTACACACGTAAACAGTACGTATAATTTGCCGCTTAATAAATTAAACTAAGCCAGCTTCCAAACTAATGAGCAAAAATTTGGCATTGTTCTGGGAATCTATAGTGACTTTGGTATAACTCATTTTTGCCAAATATCAAGTTAGGATCCTTCGTAATAACAGCAACGGCATATCCATTTTTGTTTATTTTTTGACAATTTTAAAGTTATTTTTAAATAAAAATGTTTAGTAATAACTTACTAAGGATTAAAATGTGCCTCGATTAATAAGGTACTAGATTAAATGCGTCAAATTTTATTTGATAAATATACATAGGTAAATATAGGCAAGTAAAAAAAAGCGACATAAAAACCAAACTAATGAAACAAAACGCATTTGTTCAGCAAAGAAAATAGTTTTTGGAGTAAATGACAAAGATAAATTTTAAAAAGATAATTAATAAATTTTTGTCCCTGTCCTTTTCAACTTCGGTTCTTATATGATTAAACGGATCGTTTTAAAATTGGTAATCTGACATTTATTACGATTCAAAAGATCTCGTTCCCTATGTTTCTTACAAAGTCTAAAACTCGCTTGTGTACAGGGTTTTTATTTATATTTTGCCACCAACTTTTAACTATAATCAAGAAGGATAGACAAAAAAACCTGTATAAAAATTTTGTACTTTTGAGCATAAAAAGAAACAAATAAACATTAAAAACTTAATTAATTATGTAACGTGTCACTTTTACACAAAACTAATAATTCAAATATTTTTTATGCTTAGCTGTGTCTCCGCCAATTTGTCAAGAATGAGTGTTAATGTATAATAATAATAATATAATATAAACGTTGTTTCTTATACAACGGTATAATGTATAAACTTATGAAGCGACAACCTAGCAAATTCCCTTAGTAAATACTTGGTTTGTTTATAACTAATTTCGTAATTTAGTTTTATATTGATTTTTAGGCAACCCCCATAGAATGTCGGTGGATTTACAACACTACGTTAATACCTTAGAGGATTTCGCATACTATTATTACCGCCTGCACGCAATTAATACACAAAAACCACAAAATTCCAAACTTTTATTCATCTAACTTCATCTTTTAAATTAACTTAAGCCTTTTAAATCATATTACCTTTGCCAAATTAATTAAATAGATTTAAATAACTACCGGCTGTAAATTTAAATAATCCCGCGAAACATGTCTTGCTAGCGTGTTCATTTGTAAGTAAGGATTAGTTCAGGAGTAGCTGGTTTTCTCGTGCGTAGTAAATTTGCTGCCGTGAATGAGAGAGATGGTGATAATCCGACTACATAGTTATCGGTCTCTTATTTAGAAGCTTGTTGACGATATACTCGCCTTGGATACTTAGTAGATTAATAATCGACAGCGCTACATCTGTTCATCTTTATTTAACTTATTGACATAGTTATTTAACTAAGATATCTCTTTTTATGAAGTGTAATACTGATGCCATTCTGTAAACAGACCCTCTTTTATGATGTTTTTTGAACACTTAACAAATACGAGGCTTGGAGCTGCAATAAATAATTTTAAGCTTTTTTTGCAATTCTGCAAGTGGCCGATCTAGAGTGGCAAACCGGGTTTAAGTTTTATATAAATTTTAACAAATTTAAGTGATACCCAGTGTAAAGCCAGAAAAGCCGGCACGTTCTATACCGAAAATTCGTCAAATCTCTTCATTTAGAAGTGCTAAAGTTATCGGCAAGCTCAACGGCCACTTCATTGACTTCATTGACTTCATTGTCTTCATTTTCTTCATTTACTTCGTTATCCACTTAGTTTCCTACTGCTTTTTATATTACAATCACGAATTCGCTTTCGTGTTATTCACACAATCATTACTACCTCCTGAATGCTGTAATTCATGATCTGTTACGTTGGTGGTCACTCAGAAATAGCTACGGCATTCTCATAAAGCGGCAGGCGGGCGTTTCGAGCTGGATTTGACCCTTTGACCTCAAGTGCCGAGGCTTAAGTAAGATCCACCCACATTCTTGGAGGACTGCGATGCGAAGAAGACCTAGGTGAGAGTAGATTGTTCACATTTATGAATTTTTTGATCCTTTTTAAAGTAAATTTGTTCTAATATTAAAATTTGAGACTATCCCAAAGCAGGGATCTGTTATAGTTAGTATTTATTTTCACGCTATTATAAAAATTTGGGGCTATCCCGAAGAAGGGACCCATTATAATTTGTATTTATTTTCATACTGTTAATTAATAAAATTTGAGGTTATCCCGAAGCAGGGATCTATTATAATTTGTATTTCCTATCACATTATTATTAAAATTTGAGGCCATCCCAAGGCAGGGATCTGTAAATAAATGTATATATTCTCATACTATTAATAAAAACTGTATATATTGCAAAGGTTTGACTATCATTATTTCAACTCCCACACACGAGGGGGTTTCTGCAAGAAGGAGGGTCTTAAGATTCTAATACACGTTTCGTGTGTGGCGCCCAAGCATTCCAACTAATAATATAAAAAGGGGCCTTCTTTCTTGTAGAGACTGCTTTAAGGGGGGACAGAACCCGCATATGATTTATGGCAGGAATGGGGAACTAAGTAGAACTACCCAGCTGCACCGTAGTAGCTAGCCTACGGGCCCTAGGGACGGTAAAAGAAATTTTAATAAAAAAATACAAAAAAGAACCTCCTAGGTAAGTTATATATTAGTTTTTATAACACCCTAAGAAAACATTATAATTATAAGGCTTAACTTTTTTTTAAATGGTACATTTTGTATATTATGTCACCATTTAAAAGGTATTATAAAAAACTTGAAAAAATACCACATTTAATATATCCATCTTTATTAGTTTCGAAAATATGGCAATTTAAATCTGTGTATAATTTCCATTACATCTACAGCCTCACTTTAGTGCCGTAGGTAGAAATAATGAAAATTATATCTACTATATTTCAGATTTAAGTGGTCAAATTTCGAAAACTATTAAAGATAGATATATCAAATGTAGTATTTTGCAAAGCTTTTAAAAACCGTTTTTAATGGTGACATAATTTATAGGGTGTTACATTAAAAAAAAGTTTACCTCTTCATTTTCTTGACTTTTTATTGTTCGTTAGTTTTTTTATGGTCAAAAGATATGAGATTAAAAGTACGGAACTTTTATACAGGATGTTTTTTTAACCTTTTTAATAATAGTTTAAAGTGGGTGGCAAAATATAAATGAAAAGCCTGTACAATGTAATCTAGCGACGTGGGGCTCTATTCCACTGTTCATAAGCGCCTTTTTGTTTGCGTTTTATTAGTTTTTCTTTATTTTCTCTAGGCTCTTATGAAAACAAAAAGTTCTTCGTTCGTGCATAGCCAACTTCACAAATTGGCGGACAACACTGCATTAAAATATGACACATTTGTCAAAGTCAAGTATACTTTTTATCTCATTCAAACACATAAATATTAAAACTTGCTACACAATTAAGATTTGAACTCTAAAGTTAAAACTAAAATAAACTGATCCACTAATGGTGTAAATCTAACGGTAGAAACTAGGTGAAATTTGCAAAAGAGACAACCCACAATACACCAAAGAATTGCCAAAGTAAATAGTGAACATGTGATTCCACTTAACCTTACTTTACAGTTTAAAAAAGTATATTATATTATTTCTATTTTATTATCAATATTAAAATAATATTTTGCTTTGTAAACAACATGTTGAACATGATGTGGAATATTACCTAGTAACTGTGTTCTTTATCAAGAAGTAAGGTACCAAAAAAGGTATGTTCAAATAACCCTATAGGTATTTATATTGTTTTGGTTCCAATTTTTTGTTATTTTTAGCTTTTATCAGAGACTGGTAGAAAGATCCAGTCATATAAACAGCATAATTTGTTACTACAACTAACTAACTACAAATGACACGGCAGGTAACCCTAGAAAGACATGAAATGATTGATCAAACTTAAGACCATGTTCAGATAACAGACAAAGTAAGTCCTATAAAAATAACTTATAACATTTGGGTTAAACAATAAATTTTGTTGCCACACTGATTAATAACTTGCTATTTAAGTTAATTTTAACATGAGTGCACTTTTTAAAATGGGAGAATAAAAGCAACTGTGAATAAAATTTGCATTAAAAGTATACTAATATTTTCCTTAAATCATTACAATTATACATATGATACTGTCCAAGTTTCTTACGTACTTCTCAAGTACCTTAACTTGTGTATTCATGTCTTTTCTTGCTTTTACTAGTTCATTGTTCGAAAATCCTTACGTAACCTAACCGAAACCAATGATCTTTTCACAGGAGCAATATTTTCTTTTACTTAATGGCTTTTACTCTTTCTATTATAATTTTTATAGGTACTCTACAATGTCCTAAGTTAATCCTAATAAGTTAAATGTTGTTTTTTATATTTTGTTCTATTTTATAGAAAAACCTACATTTGCTTATTTAAACCTGAAATTTGTATGTTTTTATTTTAGGTGACCAGATTGTAAAATCATTTGTATTATATGGAACTTACTATGAAGTGTCTGGATTTAATTGCTTTTTCAAGCGGGAGAAGTGAATTAAGAATATATTCTATATAAACTGGGAATATTTTCAGGAGCCCATGCACCTTTTGCTAACCTACTTGTTTATAATGCAAAAATATTCTGGCACAAAAACAATGTTTATTTACTATAATATACCTTTTTATTGTAAGCTTAATAATTAAAATAAACTAAACACGACAAAATATTATTGATTGTTTTTATTATTTTTTTACAAATTACAGAAGCTTTATAATTTATAATGTTAGTCACCTTGGGCTTCATTATTTTATTTATTGATCATTTGATATTATTCTTGAACTATTATGCAATGTTGATGTCTTCTGGCACGGTCCTAAGGTATGTATATTCGTAGTCTTCTAGAATCCTACAAATAAAATTATTATTAAATAAAAAATTAAAAAAAAGACAACTGGCAATAAAAGGTTTTGATAATTTACTCTTTAAAATCATATAAGTATCAAATGTTTTTTACCATCTTTGGGTATTTATATCAACTAATAATTGGTATGTACTAACAATTTACAGTAATTGTCTCCAAAGTGGCAGCAACTACGATCCTCTATTTTTACTATATTCCCCCTTCTTTTGCACAAAATTCTTGATATAACACTAAATTGACACATAATATTTTATTTACCAGCAAAAAATCTTTTTAAAACCTCTTTTTAATAGGTTTATGTTTATGTCTTTTTTATAGTAAATTAAAAGATTTATTTTAAATTAAGTCACTTGTGACCACATCTGTGACAGCTTAAAATGCATGGTTGCGGCATTTAGGGGTAAAAAAATGCAATTTGGCAAAAAACGTGTAAAGTAAATAAAAAACATGTTTTTAAAGTTGTTTATAAAATATTGTATTCCCATTTAGTGTTATATTAAGAATTTTGTGCAAAATGACGGGGAATATACAGAAAAATGAGGATACTTCATTTTCAATTTTAATGAGGGATATTTTAAAAACAATAAGTTTCCGACTAAAACTTCTTTCGGATTTGTGATTAACGCCCCAAAAGCCTCTGTAAATCAAATGGTAATTTTCTAGAAAATGGGAGCAACTCCGATTTTGACAGAAATTTGGTATACGGGGGTTTTTGGGGCGCTGATCACGAATCTGAAAGAATTATTTGGCGGAAACGTTTCGTTCTCGAGATATCCATCATCAAAGTTCAAATTTGAACTAAGCTTATTTTCACTATATTCCCCCTTCTTTTTGCACACAATTCTTGATTTAAGGCTAAAGTGTCACACAATATTTGATTTTCACCTTTTAAAACCCCTTTTTCTACGTTTTTACATTATTTTTGCATTAAACTGCATAGCTATACTTTGAATCATTTTAATCCCAGTTTGCCATGAAGCCCTATGTGTATGTATGGTTGCCGGATTATCAAAGAAAAGCCACGCAATTTAATTCAAAAATAATGTTAAAAACGTAGAAAAACGGGGTTTTAAAAGGTGAAAATCAAATATTGTGTGACCCTTTAGCTTTAAATCAAGAATTGTGTGCAAAAAGAAGGGGAATATAGTGAAAATAAGCTTAGTTCAAATTTAAACTTTGATGATGGATATCTCGAGAACGAAACGTTTCCGCCAAATAATTCTTTCAGATTCGTGATCAGCGCCCCAAAACCCCGTATACCAAATTTCGTCAAAATCGGAGTTGCTCCCATTTTCTAGAAAATTACCAATCAAATTATTTGGTCAAAATCGGAGTTGGTCCCACTTTCGAGACAATTACCCAATTTGCATAAATAAGACAAATATTTTTAAAATATTACTTTTTTAAACTAAAAAAAATTGACCATAAATGTTTTTCTAAATATGATTTTACTTTAGTTTAATACTTACCTTAAGTGATATTTTAATGTAGTTTGCTAATCTCCATTTCCAGTCTTTGTCCTTATCAATGACCTTTTGTCCTAATCTAACATTCTGTACAAGTACTCAACACTCAATAAAAGCCTTCTTTTAGAAAGTATGAATGGAAGGTGGTATAAAAATTATATGCAATAACTTGTTAGATAGTTACTTTTCCAAAGCAATAAGTAATTTTTCATAATTTTTCTTTTCAATCTATATTTTGACAACTGATATATTCATTTTACTCCAAATGAGCTTCAGGCTACCGCTTTCACGCACTTTTGCGCTTTTGCGCCGACGGAGCTGCAGGAGACCGCTTCGAACCCTTTTTGGTTATAGGTTATGTGATTTAGGAACTATTTTGCTTACAAATGATTTTTCTGGCTGCGGAGGACCATGTTAATTATTTATTTGCTTCTTGTATTTCAGTTAAACTGTATATTTTGATTTTAATAGCTTAGTTAACCGATTTTTTCAACTTTAATTTCACTTTAAAGGAATTTTAGGTTATGTAATGACTTTGAATTTTGTCAGATGTCAGATGGTAATACAGATTTCTGTTTTATGACCGCCTGTTTTGAAAAACAAGTGAAGGTTATTCGTTCGTTAAAGAAAAACAGATGAAGGTTATACGCTCCCGGAACGAATACGTTCAGCGAACGAATGAGTTCAATTTAGTGGAATTGAGGCCGTGGTATTCTTTGCACAATAGGCAACCCATGTTGCTTTTGATGTATGACTCGTTGACGACCTGCCTTAAATTTGCCTATCATACATTTTCTTTTTTATAAAAAAGGCAATAAAATATATAAAAAAATAGCGTTGGGAGTCTTTGTAACCAAAGAATTATTAAAAAAAAACATGTAAATGGATGTGGTAGAACTCTTTTTGGCATTGCGTATTAAATATAAAGATTAGTAAATGCATTTTTTAATGTATTTAACATTAGCATACATTCAATAACATTTTTGCAAATGTACTTCTGCGATAAGTATTTTAAAATATTGCATTTTATTTTATTTTTTTTAACGCAACGCAACATTGATATATCCAGCTTCATAGATATTCAATAATTGACCTTTTACTGACAAGCATGCTTTTACGCTAATTACTGATATCGCTTTTTAATTACGTGACCTATTTTCAATACAACCAAGTTTTTATTAAACATAAAATGTTACATTGCTTCGATTTATGGAACGAAATAAAAAAGCAAATATATTTAAAAATCATTAAAAAAATACCACATTTAAAATATGTATAACTGGAAAACACAGAAAATGAATTATTGTTTATGGTATAAAAAACAGGGTAAGCACAAAAAGTCTTTATACACCATTTACTTTGTATTTATTTTTTGGGATAGCATCAGCCAAATAAAAAATATATGAAAAAAAAAACATTAAAATAATAATTTTGTAACAACTACGAACACCGCAATAATTACTGCAAATACAGGGTGAGTGTTTTAAAACTTACCGTCGCTATTTTTCTAAACCAATACAAATATTAAAAAATAAAAAATATGATTTTTATAAAACCCAAGGCGAATATAAATGACGTATTTTTTAAGACACTTCTATTAATCTCTTAAGCAGCACCCCAAGTCACTTATAAATCTTAAATGGCCACTAGCTCTCTGAAAAGCCTATGAAAAATTCTTTTCGCTGATCGTAATAAAGTTGGGGTAAAGTAAAATACTAGCCGCAAATTTTAAAAAATTCAATAAGTTGTTAGCAAAAGCAAATAAAAGAAACTATTGTAAAAGTATGTTTTATTGTTTTAATAGATGTTTAAAATAACAGTAATTTTGATCAAAATAGAAGTAGCAGCGATTTTTAAATTCATCCCTTAAGTGCTGGCAATGTTGTAGCATCTTTATAGCGGCATTTTTAATAATATTTTAAGGTCTAGTGTGTTAAGAAACTATTGCATTTAAATCTTTTTATGGGGACGGGTAAGTAGCGGGAAGAATTATTTAAATTTATTAATACATTAATATTTGGACCTTTGGTATTCTTTATGAAACATAAAAAAAAACGTTAAGGGTATAATCTAATTTTACTTTAATTTTTTTACGACCAACAAAGGGAATTTTTTATAGGCTTGCCCGAGAGGTACCACATAAAAGGTGTTTTTATTTAAAATTCATAATGGATTAAGGGTGCAGCTTAAGGGGTTTATAGAGCTAGATATACGTCATTTCAATTTCTAAAAGTTTTATAAAAACATAATTTTTTTATTTTTGTTACTTTCCCTGGTTTATAAAATAGGGCCATTGTTAGTTTTTAAAAACGCACCCTGTATTTGTTTGAATGCAAGACAAGAAGGATTAAAACTTCAAATTTTAATGACGGTATAATGGATAAGCATGATTATCTTTAAATTTTAAGGAAAGACCTTAAAAAGTCTTTAAAAATAAGGACTCAAAAGCAGATAAATTTTTAAGAGACTAACGACTCTAAGCATACGAAATCTTAGTTTTGTAGCAACTCCATATCCCTTCTGATTTTAATCCAATTAAACAATTATGTAAAAAACTGTAAAGTTGTGTAAACAAACTACATTTTTGTAAAGAAGAATTAAAAACTTAAATCACAGAAAAATGAAAAGGTTTAATAATAATAGAGATAATAATTAAGAACAAACAAAATATTGGATTAAAGAAAACTTTATTAAGGTAAATAAATTATACAACAAACTCCCTCTTACCTCGCTTAAGACACCCACGGTACGTTAGTATTTAGGCTTTTAGCCTTCGTGGTTTGTCCAAACATAAAAAAATTACTGTTAAGTGTACAGAGACTTTTTAACATAATTTTTATAGATATCCACTCATTACATCTTATTTTTTGGCGTCTTATTAAAATATTTTGTAGTTATTTTTAAATTATTTTTTATTGACTAAGCTTTTTATCCAAACCTTTTTTTATTTAGATTTGGTTATTACCGGGTGACAACACTGATCTCGATGGATTGCCAATGTTATAACCTGCGCGAACCAAAAGGTACATTTCATGGGCGAAAAACCGGATTGTGCGCAAGCCAGTTGAGGGTAAACGCACCTGGCGTCTAACAAACTATCCGCATTATCGGAAAGAATTTGTCGACGGGGTCCTGGTTTTCGGTTCGGAGTACGGTAGCTAATAAGCGTCACGGTCTGACCGCGGACGGAAGGTACGGGATGCCGGTGTTTGTATTTTACCACGGCTTTTAAGTGCGCATGTTCGTCCACCCATTCATTTGTTTACTACGCAATGTCGTAAAAATCCTTCTTGCCACTGCGAATCTAAATGTAGGGTATCTATGGATGACAACGAAATTGCTATCTAGCAATTTATTTTCTTCAGTGCAACCGTATTGTTTTTTGGACGTTTTCTTGTATCACCGGATACCAATTTTAGATATAATAGCAGCTGTGTTTTACTTTCGGTTTAACCAGAAGTTTTGGAAAAAATGGCGTTTAAAAATGTCCTTACGACAGCACAATTTGCAGGTTTATAGGAAAATAAATAAACATAACCAAAGACTCTACCTTTAGCGGCCATTATAACACCACTTTCTGTTTAACTGAAAGTGCTGTAAAATTTGAACTTCTAGTATGATAACCCTGGAAATTTGAATGGAACACCCTATATATTTTTAAGATTTTAAATTCTTTAAGCTATTTTTTATATAAATTCTTTAATATCCCCATATCCTATCTTTTTAGTTTTAGAAAAACAGCGTTTGAAAAGGTCCAGACGACGACACAATATCTATGAAAGTGTTTATTGCGAGGTCGTTCGAACCTTTTAAACTCCGTTTTTTCTAAAACTAAAAAAAAAGGTTATGGGTATATTATAGGTTTTATATTAGAAACAGCTTAAAGAATTTAAATCCTAAAACACGTATATAGGGTGTTCCATTAAAATTTTCAGGGTTACCATACATAAAAGTTCAAATTTTACAGCACTTCCAGTTAAACGGGAAGTAGTACTACAATAGACTCTAAAGGTAGAGCCTTTAAAAGAACCATTTTATGCATTTACATTTTTTTTATGTTCATTTGTTTTCGTATAAACCTGCATATTGCGCTGTAGCTTTGACATTTTTAAACGTCAATTTCTACAAAATAAATAAACTTAGGTCATGGAAATATTAAAGATATTATTTCAGAAATGACCTGTAGAATTCAAATCCTAAAAAATTTAAAGGGTGTTTTATTTAAAATATCAACGTTTAAATCACTTTCGGTTAAACCAGAAGTAATACACAGATGCTATTAAAACAAAATTTGCCATCCGGTGATACAATATACCGTCTCTAAATATGAAAACTATACGGTTGCACTGAAGAAAATTAATTGCTGGAGAGCCGTCCGTTCATTGTCACCCGGTATATGAAGAGCTCCAAATCAAAGCGCAGTTTTTGATAAAATACAATTTTTAGAATGCCCAAGAAAGAATCTAAATCTCTTCCATCCAACTATAGACCCATTTCACTCCTCTCAATGCTTTGTAAAGTAATGGAGAAATCCAATAACTCGCAAATTCTTAGCTATTTAGAAAAACATAAAATATTACATGACAGGCAATACGGATTTCGTCACAAGAGATCTACAGCAGATCTTCTTTCCTTCGTTTTACACAACTGAAACAAGTCTCTTGAGTTTCTAGGTGAGTCCCAGATCGTTGCTCTTAATATATCCAAAGCTTTCGACCAGGTCTGACATGACGCACTTCTTAATAAACTTCCCTCCTACAGTCTTCTAACTAAACTCTGCACTGGGCTCTCCAGTTATCTTTCTAATCGACCTATATCAGTCATTGTTGATGGCCTCTTTTAAGCTTTCACGAAATTAATGCTGGAGTGCCCCAGGGTTTAGTACTAGTACCAACTTTGTTTCTTCTTCACATCGACGACCTCCTTTCTTCCACAACTAATCCCATTCATAGTTATGCTGGCAATAGTACCCTTCACTCCACTTTTTAGGTTCTTAAACAAATCTCTCAACCCGACTTGAAAAGCAAACGCAGGGCGATGCAGATATCTCTTTTACAGGATCTCAATTTATTATTGGATTGGGGCGCAAAAATCTCATTCAACTTAATGCATTCAAAACACAATCATGTCCCTTGTCGCGAAAAAAATCATCAAACACTCACCCTTTGCTTATAAGTGGCCAAGTTTTGCAGGGCGAGGGGACATTCAAACTTATGGGCGTCACATTTGAGAATAACCTTAACTGGCATAAACACATTGTATCTATAGCCACCTTCAAAAAAGCTTGGATTTCTTTTCCGAGTCAAAAAGTATTTTTCTTCTTTCAATTTATACACTTTGTATGTGTCGAAATTCGACCCTCTCTGAAATATTGTTCTCATTTCTGGGGAATGGCATCCTCTACAACCCCTTAGCATTCTTAAAGTCATTCAAAGAAGACCTGTTCGTCTTATTAATGATCCTTTACTTACTCAAAGACTTCCTTCTCTTACCCATCGTCAAGCTATGGAAGATATATCGCTCTTTTATAGATACTTTTACGCGTTCTGCTCCGACGAATTATCCAGTATAGTCCATCCTTTTGCAGCTCCCAACAGAGAAACTCGTGGTGCCGCACGTATGCGGTTTATACGGTCCAATTAAACAGGCCCCGAACTTCCCATTTTGTTGGTTCTTTTATCCCTAGAGTTTCTAGACTGTGAAAGCTACTGCCAGCGTAGCTCTTTCCTTCTCCCCCAAATCTTCAAGTTTTTAAGTCCCACGTTAACAAACTTCCTCTTACTTTGCTTAAGATACCCACGGTACTTCGTATTTAGGTTCAGCCTTCGTGGTTTGTTCAACGATCAAAAAAATAGCCTACTATTTTTACTGCGCATTTTCTAATAATTAATTATAAGAAGTTTATCAATAATGTTATATGTATACATTTATAATTTAATATATTTCAAATAAATATCTTTTTACCTATAAATAATAAAACACGGAGTAAAATTTGTAAGGTACTCCAAAAATCGTGTTTAATCAAAAACTGCATTTGATTTGAAGCCCTCAAGTGCTGACTGTATAAATAAGTAAATATTGACTAAACTGTATTTGTTTTGTTTTTGCAAAATATTATAAAATAACTTGTGTAAATGAAAAACCGAAAAATATTAGGTATAAATCATTTTTTAAATTTTAAATTTTTTAATACCAAAACTTACAGCAACTGATTTTTTACTGTGTATCTAAAAATTAAAGCATGTTTTTTCTTTTGTTTACTAAACAGAAACCAAAATTTACTTCACCTTTGCATTTGTATTTTTTGCGTTAAAAACATGATACAACTTTAAAATTTAAAAACAAATTTTTAATGTAAATTAAAAATACACGTATCTTAGACTTTATTAAAAAATTAACGCGTTATTACCAAAATTAAAGAAAAAGAGATAATATGCATGCATACCAATTTAAATGGGACAAAAATATAATTTAATATATTTATTAGCTATTTTTTTTTACTATTAAATTTAGTTACTCCTAAAATACTAAAATAAAACTTACCAGGTCCTTTAGCACCGCCAGAGAGAAGTCTACCTAGGCGAAATATAACTGCCCTTTCGTATTCTTGTACAACCTGAAATTAATAAAAATGTATGTCATTATTTTTATAATTTATTATGTAAAAGACAAGTTTTATGATGAAAAATTTAAATATTCATACTTAAAAGAGAAAAGGCTTGCACAAAGCCTTTGGATTAACTTTTATAATATTAAAACTTTAGACATTTAACCCATTTGACCCCCATTTCCTTAGCATTGCTTAAGTACCAAAACGTGTAGATAATCCTTTTATAAAGGCGAATTTTACTAAAGGATAAATGGCCGTTCCAAGGTGTTTTTGTTTTAATTTAGCCAAACGCATAAAAGAATACAGATCATACATTAAAATCACAGAATTTCATAAATTAAAAATTAGTTAACACGGATTTGATATTAATCATAGAATAAACTGGGATGCTTTAAGTATTTTAGCAAAGTATGTTCTAAAAACGCAAAATCAAAGAAAGTGCGTATATATTATTAAGTAAAGATATTTTTGTAGCATCAATTTCAGTTAGTTTATATACCAGTTGTTTGCCTTTTCTTGATACTGGAGACTTAAAATTAACTTACTCATCACCTCTTTGGTATTATAAATAATAAATACACCAGCAACCAGTTATGTATGTCACTATAAAACTATAACCAAACAAACATATTTGACATTAAATGTCAATTTTTTTAGAATCCCTTCAAAAGAGCTTAAATATTTTAAAATTTTATACCCAAATAATAGGTAATTTTTAATTTTTTTATTTTTATTTAATTTATTTTGACAACGGTTGCAGACTTGCCACCGAAACGTCGATTCTTAGTTTTTCATTTACTTGATTTCATTTTTTGGGTTCCTTGGTAGTTTTAATCCACTTTCTGGCGTGTACCCAAATACCTACCATCAATTAAATGAATCCGCCGAACCAATACAGAACATGTCTGGCATGACGCACTCCTTAATAAAGTTCCCTCCCATGAGTCCCATGGTCTTTAACTAAACTCTGTTCTTGGCTCTCTAGTTAGTTCTGATCAATGTACCATATTGTAAATGGTCACCCTTTAAGCCCTAACCAAAAAATGCTGAAGTGCCTCAGGGCTCTTTACTGGCACCAACATTGTTTCTTCTTTTCATCAGCGACCTTCTTCGGTCCACAACTTATTCCATTTATAGTTTTTCCAACGATAGTACCGTTCACTACAGTTTTCTTGGTTTTTAAACTAATCTTTAAACCTAATTTGTAAAGCAAACGCAAAGCGATGCAGATATGTCTTTCAAAGTACCTTAAATTTAATTGTGGATTAGGGCGCCAAAAATCTCGTCCATTTTAATGCATCTAAAATACAATTATGTTCCTTGTCGCGAAAAGAGTCATCAAATACTATCTCTTACTTTTAAGCGGCCAAGTTTTGCAGAGCAAAGGTACCTTCAGCCTTGTGGAGGTCACATTTAAAAATAACCCTAATTGGCATAAACACACATGGCACTAAAGCCACGGCTTGTTGTATTTATTTTGGGGTGTTTCACAAAAACCGCCCCGAATGCCAACTTACGCTACGTAGCCACTAACGGTACGCGGTACAAAAATGGCAAAATGTTTCTTATTTTTAGGTCAAAAACGATAATTTATAGAATAATGAAGTTTTATAAAAATACTGCTACTATAAAAATTATAAATACACTGTCTGAATATATGGTTGTACTTTATTAGAATAAATAAAAGGGGGACTTTACAAAAAAAATTACGTAGCGTCTTTTTTCCCCACTTATAGTAATTGACAGTACAGAAATCGTTAGCTGCAATTCAAAATTGTCTTATATGTATTTTTAAATCCAGATTAAGATCAGTTTGGTTTTAAATGAAGTTGTTTTTATTAGTCCGCCTAAATTTAAATGTATCCGAAACGGTCCGCAATGGTGCTTGTTTGGGTGGATTTGAATATTTAATACGACTCTCATTTGGTAATTTCGTATCCGGTTCAAGTAAGGATGTTTAGACTTGTTTCCAAATGTTGGATCGTGACCGCTTAACATATCCTAGAGGGTTGCACTTGCAATTATTTGGTTGACCAATAAATGTTATGATGTAAATTGTTTGATATCTGGTGGTCTTTACAAGTTTGTTTTTGTAACTGTTGTTTATAACTTTAAAGCTTTGTATACATATATTTTTTAAATCTAGTTAAATTTACAAGGTGCTGGGAAAAGTCATGTTGTTAATAACACGCCCGATATATTAAATGATAATAATGTTAGGCCGTAAAAAGTTTTTTCGGTCATTCCTTACCATTAAAATATAGCTAATTTTTCGATATTTTTTTATAATCCTACAATTTATTTTCTTTTCTTTAATCGTTGTAAAAAAATTGACTGCATGACAATAAGGAATATTATTTATAAAAAAATTACCACGTACAAGGTTACATAAAAAAATTGTTTGGATTTATTTTTAAAAACTTTTGTTCTTATTGTAAATAACCTATAGCTTTTTGTGGCATTTTTTTATTTTGTAACTTGGTATATGGTAAATTTTTATCTTTAAATAATACTTTAAGTTGCCCTATGGTCAATTTTTTAGGGCTAAATTCATTGAGTATTAAAATACACATAGCCCATGTTACACTTTTAAAAAGAAAGATTGAATTAAAGAAAAATAGAAAATTATGCAGGATTTTCCATTTAAAATATCAAAATTACCATTGGCATTTGGTTTCTATGCTAAAAAAGTCACAACTAAATGGCGGAGATACCATGATAAAACCTTAAAGAAACCCAAGACTTTCTGCAAAAACGACATCCTAATCAAGATGACCACTTAGTATTTGGGTAACTAAATTAATTTATACCAAAGCTTCTTTTATAAGTAACCAGTTTTAAAGTAAATCGCTTTTAATTCTGCACAGTGTTGTGCTTCTTTCGTTAGCTATAGTTTAACGAGGTTCAAAACGGGTTCTTGCGTTTAAAAATAGTTGCAAAACCTAGATGGCCACTTATCCTAGTTGTTAACTTTTTTTTCTGCTATTTGCAAATTTAAAAGGAAGAGGGTTAAATTCCAATTACTAAATTTGACCAAAATAAATTATATAAATAACAAATAATAAACAAATTAAGTAAAGTAAAAACGTTAAAAAATAATATTGGTCACTAGAAAAAGAATAAATTAGCAATACGTAATAGTCTTTGTTAAAATACACCCATATTAAAAGCTAATCTAACATTATTTTTATAAATGCATATTGTTATTACCTTAATAAGTATTTAATGTATAAATGGCTAGTCCGTTAATAAACGTTTATTTATTTATTTATTAATCTCTACTATCGTTTTTTTTTTTAATTTTCCTAATATATTTGCTTGTACTTTTAAATATTTTATTTTTACATTGTTGTATTTAGTTTTTAAGCCTTTGGTAAAATATGTTAATTTAACTCTAAATTTTAATTAGTCAGATATATTATGTCTATTTACCCTTTAGATACAAAACTTATTTTAATATCAAACTATAAACAAATGCCAAAGTTAATTATTTCTAAACAAATACATGTATAACAGCAAATGCATTAAATGCGAAGCTTTTGGCTTAATTTTATAGTTTAATTAAAAATATTGCGTAGAGTATTTATTTAAAGTTTACTAAATCTATCTGAACACCAGTCATGTGCAAAATTCATTTATGGATTTCCTAGCAACTGTATGCCACTAAGCAATTTTGATTTTGGTTTTAAATAAAAATTTTAGTTCTTTAATTTAGTTTCAAACGGGTCACACGTGGCTTAAAATTTTGCCTAATTAAATTGTATTTTAGTTCAACAGTTAAGAGAGTGCTTTTTAAAAATTTGATATAGTAGCTTAATTGCTAAGTTTTACCCTGGATGTAATGAGAATTATTTTGGTTTTTAGCTAAATAGAAAATAAAGCTGTAAACGCTTTTTTAACAATCATTTTAAAAATATGTCATAATGTAATAATTGGTAATTGTTCAGAAAGCTGCGACAACTCCCATTTTGACGAAATTTGGTATACAGAGATTTTTTGGGACGCTGATCATGAAGCTGAAAAAGATTTTTTTTAGGAAACGTTTTATTCACGAGATATCCATTATTAAGGTTAAAAATAAAACTTACTTAATTTTGACAATATTTTTCCTTTTTTTTTGCGCACAATTTTTAATTATAAATTAAATTGGAACAAAATATTTGATTTTTACCCTTAAAAACACAATCTTTTAAACGCAGCAGATTATGGTGAATGCGCCGAAGCAGTGAATGCTTGGCTTGCTGCGGTTTTAAATGGAACCTTTGCAATTTATTTGATTAAAGGTGTAAAATACATGGAAAAACGGGATTTTAAAAGAAAAAATCTAATATTCTGGGACACCTTAGCTTTAAATCAAGAATTGTATGCAAAAAGAAGGGGAAATATAGTGAGAGTAGTGTACGTGTAAATTTTATGGTGGATATTTTAAAAATGAAACGTACCGAAAAAAACTTTTAGATTTGTAATCAGCAAATTTGGTCAAGTAGGAGTTGCCGCAACTTTCAAGACAATTACCTAGTGATTCAATTTTTGTGTTTTCACCCCATTAAGTAGCAAATAAAGACCTGTAATAAATATGACCCTAAAAAGTTTTATTCAAAAACAAACAGAATACAAAATAAATTTAATATTTTTAAAAGAAATAAACTAGTTAGTATATATATATATATATTACTATATAAACTTTAATATGTTGATTTAATTTTTTTTTTTACTAAATAATTAAAGACCAAAATACAAAAATTGACATGGTTTTTGTGTGGTACTATAATAACCAAAATTTTCCAAACAAACAACTTGGAACTCAATTTACCGAGCAAATGGTCTGTATGTAACGTTAAATGAAAATTGAATGTTTTTCAGAAAAGTTTAGTATGTGCAAGGTAAAAAAATAAGTAATTTTTATTAAAGTAAGCTAGCCTTCCTTAAACGGTTAAATTATTTTACGCAAAATGTTATTTTTCACCTGAGGCCATTCTTTTGAAGTACAATGTTAAGATGACAAATAAAAAATATGAAATTTTTAAAACTAAACTTGGCCGTTAAATTGTTTACAAAAAGTTTGGGACAAAACTTACGAAAGTTACCTAACTCCAAGCCTTATTTGCTACGCTACATTTAAAGAAGAAACTAGCCTTTGGAAATTCTGATTTTGAAATCCTTTATATTAAATAATATTTTCTTCTTATTTATTATTAAAAAAATTAACTAACCAAACTAACAATGACTCTTCCAATGTGACAGTTTTGGATAACTGTCTGAACCAATCGAATGACCGGTTCCGGTGCTTTTACTTTAGTCTCGTCCGTCGCGCTTCTAATGGACGCACTCTAACTTGTTTACAAGATAGGACACGCGCCAGCAGTCCGGCCCGTTTGCCCGTCCGTCTCTGGTAGACGCCTACCTTCATATCATAATGTGGCTTATGACAGTTCTTGGTAGGTTTAGAGTTATAGAAAAATGACACAATGACATTGATTTATTCTTATTTAATAGGAAAAAAATATACCAATTTATAAAGCTGTGTAAATGCATATGAAAATTGTACACAAAAACCAATTTTGTTTTGTTTAAGTTTTTAAAACAAATCTAGACACAAATTGTCAGTTGTAACTAACTTTACATTTTATAACCATTAAGCCCAATAATAAACAAATCCACCGGCGTAAATTTTTACGCCACGGAGAATTAGTTGAATGTTATTTTGTGCATTTCTGCAACATTGTCGCATTTACTAACATACGTAAATATCTAGAGAGCATTTACATGTTTAAACAATTAAATTCCCTTTTAAAGTTCAAATACTTGTCGGTGCTATATTGTGCAAATATTTGTTACGGTAAATAAAATTTGATATTCTTTGTAAATAATAGGAAAAAAGTGTATTTCAGTTAATTTTTTAAGTAACTGTACTGTAAAAACACTCTTGTAATTCGTAAAATATTGTTAAAAATGTCATTAAACAATAATGAGAAAACCCATTATAGAGGTTGGGATCCACGGCTGATGGGCGCCACCTTGGAAAAAATTACATGGAAAAAGGTTATTTAAAACTTTATTTTAAAGGTGATAAGAACCTTAAAATTAAAGTCAAAATCTTCGCTTACTATAAAATGGCGGTATTGTCTAAATATCTTATTTGAATGCCCAAATTTCCAAAACTAATAAGTTAGATGTACTTAATGTGGTATTTTCCTAAAATCCTTTTAACAATGTTTTTAATTAAGTTACTGGTGATTAAATACACGGTGGGACAAAAAAAAATTTTTAGTGAAGCACCCTGTATATTATATCACCTTAAAAATGTTTAAAAAGCTTTAAGAAGTAACCGTATTAAGTACATCTTACTTTAACTTTATTATTTATGGAAATATAGCCATCCAAATTAGGCATTTAGACAATTTTTAAAATACCGCCATTTTGTCGTGTTTAAAGGTACTAACTTGATATTCCAGGGTTACAAAGTACTCATCAGTAGCTTAAAAATAAAGACCACAAAACCCCTTTATAAATTATTTTTCTTAAGATGGCGCCCATCAGCCATCTTAAAATTTTTATTTGTCAACTTTACTTTTAAATACCGGGTTAGTAGAAAAAACAGTTGATTATCTCAACAACTGTTAAATATAAATGAAATAAATTTTGTGCAAAGCTTTCTCTCTAGGTTAAGGAATTTTAAAATTTGAAATGGAATACCCTATTTTTAATTATTGTAATCAATTGCTTTTATCAACTTAATTATGGCCTGATATAATCGTTTTTCTAGTCCAGTTAATTTCGAAGATTAATTAATTAAGCCTGAATACAAAAAATACCAGGTATGGTCAATTATCTTAAAAACGATCCAACCTAAATTCGTCAAAATTATTGCAGGGAAGTAACTGTATATTTTAAATTTAGCAATTGCATATGCGACTTTTTCTAATTAATTTTTTTATTCACTTTCCTATACTCTTTTAAGAATCTCGAAAATGTCGCAAAAATGCTATTCATAGTTTTACACCTGTACTAATTTTGACAAATATTGGTTGGATCGTTTTTTAAATAATTGACCATTACTAGTCGTTTTTGTATTAATTTCGAAAAATCCCAAAATTGACAGAAGTAAAAACGGTAACATCAGGTCAGAATAAAGTTAATACTAGCAATTGATTGCAATAATAAAAAATAGGATATTTCATTTAAAATTTTAAAATTTCCTAACCTACAGGAAAAACTATAAACTTGGCAACCATGCAAATATATGTTTTTAATTCTTCATGTTTAGTTGAACTTTGGCACAAAATTTGATTTATTTATATTTAACGGTTGCTGCGATAACCCACCGTACTGGTTTTTTTACTAACCCTGTATAGTATTTTGGCATCAATTTTAAATCTCAAAGTTTTAATTTTCTAAATTAATTTGTCCTTAAAATAGGAGAGGGACAATAAAAAATGCAATCTTTAGGGTTACCAAAGAACAAACATAAAATTTACCGCCAAAACCCTTTATAAACGGTATCTTGACTGGTTTCTGCAGTAAATTCAATGTCAATGTCATAAAATAAACACATACAGGTGCATAATAGATGATGGGTTTTTACACAGAAATTGGGATTTTCATAAAACAAATCCTTTTTAAAATAAACTATTTTATTATACCTACTAACTTTAAAAAGGTTTTTAAAATTTTATCTTATGTTTTTAATCATGTACTAAATAAACCATCAAAAAAGTATACAAACATTTTTTTAATACGAGCAAATACACCATTATAACATTTCTTAGCTTTTATTAGATAATTGTATACTATAAATTTATTTAATTATATACAGGGTGTCCCATTGTCGACACTTTTAACGGGTATCTTTGTAAAAATAAAAAAAAATAAAATAAAAATGACCTTAAATTTTCTTAATTGAAGGAGACAAGAAAAATGTTTAAGCACAAATGTTTCTTTTTAATGACTGCTAAATAATCTTTTTTTGTTTTCAGAATAAATATGTATATGAAGTCGGGTAAAAAGTTATCGGACCTAACCTCACTTTTTTAAATGGAATGGTATGTTTTTGTATGAAAAGTTAGTATATTAAATTCCCTTTTAAAAATATAACACACGATAAATGGTATTGGTTTTCTATAAAATTTATTTAGGTTTTATTACTTTAAACAGCAGTAGGCTAGGTATAAAACAAAAGCTAATATGACAAAAAGAAAAAACTATGTTAATTTTATAGTTAAACAATATATTTAATAAAAAAATAATAAACAGCTGGCCCAAAAAGGAAAATAAAAAAAATATAGAAAATTTAAAAGAAAATAAAAGATTTGGGTTAAGGAAAAAATAATGGGAATTATCGTAAATGTTTGAAAGCCCCTTAATTGCACTTTTGACATCTTTTTTCGAACAAATTTTAAATCACTCATAATGTGTAAAGGTTTTATTTCAGCAAAGGTCTAATAAATTATTTTTTCAAGCTGTTCTCGAGTTAAGATTACTTCTTTATAAATTTTATTTTCCAACACCCCTTAAAGAAAAAATCTGGGGTGTTAAATACGGAGATCGTTGTAGCCACCTTATAGGTCCTTATGTTTCTATCCAACGGTTTCCAAAGCAAGTATTTAAACACTTTTTTATTCGAACGACATCCATTTTGTTGTAAGTAAATTTCCATTACTGTATTTAAAAGAACATCATCCAAAATGTCGAGAATGTTTGACTGAAGTATGTCCAGATATCTTATTTGCATTAAAATTTTCTTTAAAATAGCGATACACAAGTGTATTTTAAAATAAAAAGCAACCTACAACCTTAAAATGATCTTGTTGATAAACAGGTTGTAACATGTGGGATTTGTGGATTTCAATGAATTTCATTATGTCAGTGAAAAATACCACAACTTGTCATTCGGCATTCGTTTGACAAAATATTTTTTTGTGAAAAGAGCGATCGTAGTTAGGGTTATTTAAAAACACGTGACAAAAATTCAGTCTTCTCCCATCATTACCATGGTGCAAATATTGGGCAATATTGACAACATAAGAAAAATATTTATTGAACATCAGAATTCTTTGCGGCTTAGATGTTAAAATTTTAGTTTTAATTTCTATTTCTCCTACGGAGATTTGAGTTTTTATTTCTAAAATTTTAAAGCGAAAAGTAAAAACTTTATTAAGACAAAATTACCTATTACCCTTTTTAATCAAAAATTCGGAAATTTGTAATTCCAGAAGATAAAAGATTCGATCAAGGAAAACCAAATTACCATTGCATTTGATCATACTCTAAGCTATGACAGGATATAACATTTTCTCCCCAAACCCTAACACGCATATTTCTTTATTTTCCTATTTCCCTTAGTATAAGTTTTTAATCCCGGCTTCGTCAAAGAGCCGTAGGTTTTTAAATTATTTTCCAGTCGTCGAAATATATCCTTAAATCGTTACCGTCTTTCCAGATAGCAACAACATACAAATTTTGTGCTAATTCTTTGTTTTTTTCATTTTCAAAATAAACTGAGTATATATTAAATTTTTTAAAATGTTCATAACAAATTATCACGTAGAAATTTAATTGACGATAAATTTTAATATTAACTAGAGTGTCATAAGCCTAGTTTACACCGCGAGGACCAATTAGATCCGTGGACCAAACCTAGGACTTATTTTTGTTAGTTCACTAGTGTTTACACCTACTTAGTTTATGGATCAATTTAATTCACGTTTAATCCTAGTACTAAAATGACAGCTGAGCATATGACCAGAACCTAACCTCGTTTTTTATTTTTTAAAACTGTATCGCTTTTAAATTCCATATAAAAAAGAATACGGAAACAGTTTTGGTTAAATATCAACAAAATTTTAAATAATATTAACAAACAACAAAATTATTAGGTTAAGACCGAAATTCAACGTCTTTTTCATCGAAATGCGCACTGTCAAAGATCAAGGCTGTCATTTTGGTCCACTAAAAGTCCGACGTGTTTACACCAAGGAAAATCATATTTGGTCACCCCCACTTGAGAAGGACTGAATTGGAGTAGCAAATTTTAATACTCGAGTGTTTACACCGTGAATAAAGTACGCGTGACGTCATTTAGACCTCGCACTAAAAATTAGGTTTTCCCGGTGTAAACTAGACTATAGTTTTGTTTTTAGGATATTAACTTTTGTTTTAGGCCTACTGCGGGTAAAATAAATAAAGTTTTAATACATTGCATAGGCAACCACTTTTATCCATGGTGTGTTATATTTTTAAAAAGAGAATTTATTTTGATATCTTTTCATATAAAAATAAACAGGGTGTTCCATTAAAAAAATAATAATAATCTTTGGACAAACCACGAAGGCTAAAAGCCTAAATACTAACGTACCGTGGGTGTCTTAAAGGTCTGATAACTTTTTACCTGACCCCGTATACTTATTTTGAAAACGACTAATTATTCAGCAGTTATTAGGAAGAAAATTTGTAAAAAAAACATTTTTTTGTATCGCCTTTAAATAAGAAACAATAGGGTAATTTTAAAATTTACATTTTTTTTATTTTTTTCTGTGTCTCTTAAGAGTTATTAGGTATCATACCATTTTAAGTTTCACCAAAAAATGCACATGACTTCTATATTACTTTTATGATAGCAATTAGGGAGATACCCATGAAAAGTGTCAAAAATGTGATACACGTATAATAGCAATCAGTTAGGGTTGTATTTTTATGGTTGACAATTTGTAAAAAATGTTTAGGTCTTTAAGTATTAAAAACTTTTTTTTTTATTAATTTTGTAATTTTAGGTTTATACTCTACTGCTTTATGTATTTGATTCTTACAATGGTAAAATCAACTTTTACAAAATAAAATTTTATTCAAAAAAATATGTTTTTACTTTGGAGACAGCAAAGCAAAATAAATCTTGTAAAATATTTAAAAACATTAAAAATAAAAACACGTGAAAAACGTAATAAATGCCCTTAAAAAATGTTTTTATTTAGAAACACAATTTTTTTGAATGTCCTGTTAAAATTAATCCCGATTGTGGAAATACGATGTGAAAGGCGACAGGTGCTAGCCACCGTTTAATTTTAATTTTCGGAATTCGCAATCAAACGCTTTTTTAGCATTTGAACGATAACTGCAAATTTAAATTTAAAAATACATAAAAATTTGCGTAAAAAATGTTTTTCAACTAATAAGCGAATAAAATTGCTTATTATTTTAAAATGTTTTTGTATGAAAAAAAGTGGTTTTACGGATTAACTTAATATTTCTAAAACTTATATTTAAAAAAGTTAAGTAAAGATTATCCGATGTTTGAGTTTTTGATTTGGCTTAATATTTAAACTAAAAGTAATATTAGTAGAGGAGTCCAAGAAGGGAATTTCGGGATTCACTACAGCACGGCAGGTTAATATACCGGAGGTTACCTTTCCGGGTTAAGTACCTCCACCAAATATGAGCTTCGTATATAAGGCCGCTTCTACAGCATATTTACACATGCTATACGACGGCACCAGGGTGCTAAAATCTGTTAGCCTTTGATGCACACAAGTACACTGCAAACGCTCACTGACTTAGGCACCTACTAAATAATGATCCATCCATTAAATTATAGTTAGTAAGCTTTTAATGCAATTAAAATTTTAATAAATAATACGCACATTTTTATTATTGTAAGTATAGTATATATTTTTGAGATAACAAATTTCCAGTATCAATTTAAAGCTTGAAAAGACTGAAAGAAATGTCGAAGGATTGCAATAAACTAAATAATATATGTATATTGAAGATTGAAGCAATATAATCTAATTTTTGACCTTAACCCAAGAAACAAATATAACAAAACATATAAAAAGGCCAAAAATAGGAAGCGAACGAATATCTCTAAGTACAGATGTACAGATATAATATAACTATACAGGGTGTCCCAACTCTATACACGAAATAACTTCGCCCCTGTCCAACATACAAAAGTAAGCTTAAAATAAAAAATGTTTATTAGGATATACTGCTTTTACTGACAGTACCAGTTGATATACAAGGTGTCTCAAAAGTAGACTTTTTTGTCAAGTAGGTTTTTTTAATGGAACACCCTGTATATTTTAACAAATTTTGACTCTGCATTAAATTCTATATCAAAAACGTAAAACACACTATACGTCAGATATTGCTGGTTTTTGAGATATTAACAGTATACTGTGATACTGATTAACAATAATTAAAAGTGAAGAAAAAAATAATATTTTGGATTTAATTATTTTTAAATAATTTTGTCTCTGTCAGAGTGACAAATAATATAATACTATGTATTTAATTATCCTTTATTGTAAAAAACACTAATAAGTAAGTCAGCTATTTAGTTTATTTTAGATACATATTTATTTAGTTAACCTAAAAACCAGTCATAATTGACGTATTACTATTTTTAGTGCAATTAGGTAAATACTATGTGTCTAAAATAAACTAAATTACTGACATACCTATTAGTAGTTCTTACAATGGAAGGTAATTAATTACATGATAATATATCTTTGTCATTTTGACTTGACTTTGACACAACTATTTAAAAATAATTAGAACCAAAATATTATTTTCTTTCTTCACTTTTAATCGTTAATGAGTAATATATCAGCGTACAGCTGATATCTCAAAAACCAGCAATACTGGACGTATAGTGTGTAATAAATTTTTGGTGTAGAGTTTAATACAGAATGATTTTTTTAAATATACAGGGTGTTCTATTTAAAAAACAAACTTGATGATAAAAAATATGTTTCTGAGAGACCTTGTATAATAACTAGTACTGTTAGTAAAAAGAATAAACACTTTTTATTTTACTTTTATTTTTGTATCTTGTGCAGGGGCTAAGTTATTTCGTGTATAAATAGAGTTATAACACCCCAAATAGGTAAGTATTTATACCCACAGCAGCAGCAACAGAAGTACGATAAAAGTGCCGCAAAATTCGCTTGCAGACAACGGCATCTATGCATGGGTGCCTAAATCAGTGAGCGTATGCAGTGTACTTGTATGCATCAAAGGCTAACAGATTTTAGCACTCTGGTGCCGTCCTATAGGAGCATGTGTAAATATGCCGCCTGTGAAGGATAAAGCATTAGATTATTAAAATATATTCATCAGAAATTTTCGAGCGCGTTAGATAAGGATAGGGTGAGTTTATACCAAGGTAAGAAGTGTATATTCTACTAATCTGACAATTTAGAAGTGACGCAAAAAAGCGAAGGGTTACACACATGTAAAAAGAACGTCATCTTGACATTCTTAAGCGTGGCTATTTTTTTCAAAATTTTAAAGTAAATAATTTAAGGATTACAAAAAATATATAGTTCGACGATTTTTACAAGCCAAAGTAACACCAATTTTTTTCAAATATTATAAAAATCCATAGCCGCTTCCCCAACCAATGAAAATTGAATTTTAAATAACATGTTTTTCTTTATATATCATCTAAGCTTTGTAACGCCGTAGGTCTTTAAGACGCTCGAATAAATTCCAATTTAACATCGTGGGCTCCCCTACTATAATATTGTCTGGATCATTCTTATATACTACAGTAAATTTCCTTTTTTATAAAAACAAAATATTTCATATGTAACGTGTTTTGCCTATACCTCAGAGAATATTATGTGAACCGCAGTATCGGGGGCCCTATTCCACTGTTCATAAGCGCCTTTTTGTTTGCGTTTTATTAGTTTTTTCTTTATTTCCTCTAGGCTCTTATGAAAACAAAAAGATCTTCGTTCGTGCATAGCCACCTTCCCAAATTGGCGCACAACACCGCATTAAAATTTAAAATATGACAGATTTGTCAAAGTCAAGCGTACTTTTCATCTTATCCAAACTCATAAATAGTAAAGTTTGATACCCAATTTTGATTTTATTACTAAAGTTAAAACTCATTTAAAAGAATCCAAAGATCTTTGCGGTGTAAACTAGGCTATCAGTCAGTAGGTAGCTAACCCACAATACACCAAAGATATAGGTTAGAAAATTTTATTATCGTTTTATGAAAAATATTAAATTTGTTGAAAATGATGTTTTCCACTGTAAACAACGTATTGAAAATGCTTTGGTTTATTACCTAGTGATAGTTTTCTTTGTCTAAATATGAGGCATCAAGTAAGGTAGAAAAAAAGGTGAGTTTAAATGTCTTATATTTATATTTGTTTCCCTTTAAAAATTTTGATATTTTTAGCTTCTAACAGAGATTGCAAAAAACATATAGTCATTTAATGACAAGGCAACTAACCCAGGAAACCCATGAAATGCATCAAAACTTAAGACCATGTTTAGATAACAGACAAAGAAGGTCCTACAAAAATACCCCATAAAATTTTGCCCAAACACTGATTAATAACTTGCCTATTGTTAATTTTAAAATGAGTGCACTTGAATATGGAAAGGTATTATTTCATTGCTGTTTTAAATGGAAGAACAAAAGCAACTGTGAGTAAAATTTGCATTAAAAGTATACTAATATTTTCATAAAATTATTTCAATTATCCATGAGATACCGTCCCAGTTTCTTTAAAAAGATATTCAATTTTACTTTTTGTATTCGTGTCTCTTCTTCCTTTTACCAGTTCACAGCTCGAAAACCCTTACGTAACTAAACCTAACCTAAACCAATGATCTTTTCATAGGAGCAATATTCTCTTTTACTTAATGGCTTTTAATCTTTCTTTTATAATTTATATACTCTACAATGTCCTAAAATAACCCTGCTAATGCTAAAAGTTAAAATAATGCTCATTAAACTCGTATTAATGTTTAGAGAAAAACCTACGTTTGCTTATTTAAACCTGAAATTTGTATTTTTTTATTTTTAGGTTACTGCCAGATTGTAAAATTATTTGTACTATACGGAAAACACAAGAAAGTGTCTGGATTTAATTGGTTTTTCAAGCTGGTGTATTTTTTAGGAAATATATTTTATATAAACTGGGAGTATTTTCAAGAGCTTATCTGCAAAAATATTCCAGGACAAAAACTTAGTGTTTATAAAAACAATGTTTATTTACTCTAATGTACTTTTTTATTGTAAACCTAAGAATTAAAATAAAGGCAACAAAAAATATTGATTGTTTTTATTATTTCTTACAAATTACAGAAGCTTGGTAATTTATGTGTGAGTCATGTTGGGCATTATTATTTTGATTATTATCGATCATTTGATATGATTCTTGAACTATTATGCAATTTTGTCTTCTGGCATGGTCCTAAGGGATATTCGTAGTCTTCTAGAGTCCTACAAATAAAATTATTATTAATAAATGAAAAAAGAAAACAACTAGCAATAAAAGGTTTTGATAATTTAGGTACTCTTTGTTTAAAATCATGCAAGTAACAAATGTGTTTTGCTATCTTTGGGTACCTATTTATTTCAACTAATAATAATTACCGATATGTACTGACAATTTATAGTAATTCTCTTGAAAGGGAGCAACTATGATTTTGCCCAATATCAAAAACATTTGTGTGTGTGTAAACATCGTTGGTCAAGAGCTCGAAGCTATCCGCTTTAAAGGTGTCCGATGGGTATGCGACGAATGCCGTATACAGTCCGCCAACACTCCTAGAACACGTACTTCGTTCGCGGGTGGTGCCACCCTGTTCAGGGCCCACCGGCTGGTTCCAGCGACATTATGGCTAAACTTCATGATATACAGGGGCAGCTAACGTCCCTAATGGAATCCGTAAATTTCTGTAGCAACAAAATTTCAGATTTTGAACAAAGGTTCCTTAAGCTAGAGGAACGAGTTAAAAAAATAGATACGGTAGTTGCAGAAAACAAAAGACTTAATTCCAATGTTCAGCGCCTGGAAGACAGGGTTGGTGAGTTGGAGCAGTTATCAAGATCTGCAAATATAGAAATCCAGGGTATCCCAGAAAAGGACAACGAAAATTTGCTCAACGTGCTGGATAAAATAGGAAATTATATTAACTATAAAATTATGCCTGACAAGGTGGAGTATGTGCACAGAGTACAACTTAATAAAAATTCCAATAATAAAATAAAAATATTATTGTTCGCTTTACTTCCCCCAAGGAAAAAGAAAATATTTTATCCGCAGCAAAAGTTAAACGCTTACAAAAAGAAAATGGATCTCCCATCATGAAAATCGAGGGACTCTCTGATAACCTCTACATTAACGAACACCTTACTCTTTCAAATAAAATTCTTTATAAAGACGTTAGAGCTGCTGCTAAAGCAAAAACTATAAATTTTTCTGGACCAAAAATGGCTCTATATTTGTGAGAAAAAGTGATACATCCCGTGTACTGTTGATAAGAAATAAAGATGCCATTAAAGATATGTAAACACTCTAAACCAATTTAATTAACAGTAAAAGAAGAAAAAAATATATATTACAATGGGGAGCAACTTACATGTTTTTTATCAAAACACCCGTGGTCTTCGTTCTAAAACTGTACACTTTTATCATAATTTAATTTCTGCAAATTATGATGTTATCTGTATCACAGAAACATGGCTGAACAGTAGTGTGTTTTCTAGTGAGCTTTTCACTAGGGAATACGATGTCTTTCGCCGTGATAGAGAATGTGCGGGTTCATTAAAGAAGGACGGAGGTGGTGTGCTTGTGGCAGTTAAATGTGCATTACAGGCAAGGCGCTGTAGTGACCTTCAGTCGGATGCGGAGGACGTTTGGATTTCTCTTATGGACTCAAAGGGTAGTAGAATGTATATTTGTTGTGTTTATCTTCCCCTGGTGATAATAACGCTTTTTCTTCATTCATTGGTAATTTATATAGACACGAATCTCTCATTTCTAAAAAAGCGATTACAATAGTCGGTGATTTTAACCTATCAAATGTAAACTGGATAAATGTCATAAATGAAAACTTCTTTCAAGCCACTCAAGTGGATGAAAGATCTTCCCTCTTATCGATGCCTTCTCGTACTCTGGGTTAATGCAGTTAAATAATATTCGTAATTCTAACAATAGAACACTTGATCTCATATTGTGTAATCACTCATTGATCTCTTGCATAGATCGTTCTGATTCTGGTTTAGTGGACGAGGATAGACATCATCCATCACTTGAATTTTATATTAAAAATGTTGCAACTAAACCACTCGTCCACGAAAGCAGTTATCTTTTTAATTTTAATAAGGCAGATTATGTACAAATTAATAATGATTTGGCTGACGTAGACTGGGAGAATCTTTTTCTGGAAAAGTCATTGGAAGAAACTGTTGACTTATTTTATTTAGAAATAAATAAAGTAATTAACAGACATGTGCCATCTTATAAAATAAATGGTAAATACCCTGTATATTTTAAACTGGATACAATAAGAACAATTAAAGAAAAAACAAGCATCACAAAAAATTTAAAAGATTTAATGATAGAGTATCTTATCTCACATTCACTCGCCTGCGTCGTCAGTCAAAACAATTGATGAGAAGGGATTTTCAAGACTTTGCACGTACATCGGAGGCAAAAATTCAAACAGATGCTAAAAAACTCTGGAGCTATGTGTCCAGCAAAAAAAAGTCTTATGTTTCAATACCTCAAGAACTTCATTTTGAGGGTCGTAATGCCTCCGATGGCCAAAGTGTAAGTAATCTCTTCGCAGATTTTTTTAAGAGCGTCTATGTAAAACCGGATAATAACAGAGGAGTAAAAGTCAATGCTTATGGTGATGGGTCTATTGTTATCACTCCCGATAGGGTCGTCGATATAATTAGGGGATTAGATGTACGCAAAGGTCCTGGGCCTGATGGTATTTCCCCATTATTTATAAATAAATGCATGGTAAACTTAGCTATCCCACTATGTATAATTTATAATTTATCCTTAAAAACTGCACATTTTCCTGAAAGATGGAAACTGTCACATTTAATACCTTTACATAAAAGTGGAGATAGAAACGACGTTACAAATTATAGACCTATAACCAAACTTTCAATTTTTCCAAAAATGTTAGAGAAAATTGTGTATGTGGACATTCTAAAAACAGTATTCAATATTATTATTGAAGAACAGCACGGTTTTTATCCTGACAGGAGTCTAGAGACGAACCTCCTCTGTTATTCTCAATATGTTTGTCAAACAATTGATAACCAGGGTCAAATGGATTGTGTCTACACTGACTTCAGCAAGGCTTTTGACAAGATCAGTCATGGACTCTTGGCAGAGAGACTTGCTGAGGTCGGTGTCAGCGCAGGACTTATTCAATGGGTTTGGTCCTATATCTGTCATCGCAAACAGGTTGTTACAGTGAATGGATTCCACTCCGAACCCTTTATAGCCACCTCAGGTGTCCCACAAGGTAGTCACCTGGGACCTCTCTTTTTATTATTTATATTAATAATATAAAGAACTGTTTCCTCAACTCCAAATTCCTTCTGTACGCCGACGATCTAAAGATATTTCGTCAAATTACTGTAATTGAGGACTGCTACAGGCTTCAAGAGGACCTAGATAGACTTTTCACGTACTGTGAAAATAATAGCCTTTTTCTAAACTTAAAAAATGTCAATCGATAACGTTTTCCAAAAAGACAAATCTAATAAATTATAATTATTCCATCAACAATCACGAATTGGAAAGTGTCAATAATATTAGAGACCTAGGTGTCATACTAGATCACCAGTGGTCTTTCAGACCTCATTTTGAAAAAATAGTGGCTGAGGCAAGTAAAATGTTGGGATTCATAAACAGAACATGTAAGGAGTTTAAAAGCCCAAGTACGTTTTTGACCCTGTATTACTCCTATGTGTGTAGTAAGTTGTCTTTTGCTTCGGTTATATGGAGCCCGCATTACAATGTACACTCTAAAAGAATTGAGTCAATTCAAAATAAATTTATAAAAATGTTGGCTTTTAAACTAAAAAAACAACCGAAGATGTTAAGAAAGAATTTAAAATTATTTCGTTGGCCCATAAAAGAATTATTTCAGACTTATGTTTAATTTTTAAATTAATTAACCATACTGTAGATTCCCCCTTCCTTCTGTCTTGTCTCCACTTCAAAGTCCCTGGAAGAGATTTGAGGCACTGTGACCAATTTAATATACCTTTCTGTAGGACAGATATTGGACGAAACACACCACTAATAAGAATGCAGTATGAATTTAACTCTTACTGTAAAAATATAAATATCTTTTCAATAACCCTTAATGCATTCAAAAACATATAAAATCATACTTCTTAAATTTTTAAACTGTTAATAAGCATTACCAACTAAATTTAATATTATTTAATAAATAACATCTCCTAGTTCATATAATGAAAAAAACCTAGAATAACTGTACAAATTGTAAATGGACTGAACACTACTTTAATTATTTACTTTAATTATTAGTTTTATTTTTTTTTTTTGTAAACCTGTTTTAAGAACCACTGTATATAGTGGATACTTTATTGGAATTCTAATTCTGTTGTATCCTGAATTTGTGAATAAATAAATAAATAAATAAATAAACATTCCTATTCTCACTATGTTCCCCGTCTTTTTGCACAAAATTCTTAATATAACAGTAAATTAGAACATACTATTTAATTAAGCAGCAAAAAGAAAATAACCAGCCCCTTTTTTATTAGTTATGTGCCCCTGTATATCAAATTTGGTCAAAATGGGGGTTGCTCCAACTTTTGAAACAATTACCCAATTTGCATAAATAAGACAAATATTTTTTAAAATATTACCTTTTTAAACTAAAAAGAAATTTACCATAAATGTTTTTTTCTAAATATGAGTTTACTTTAGTTTACTTACCTTAAGTGATATTTTAATGTAGTTTGCTCTTCTCCATTTCCAGTCTTTGCATGTCCTAATCTAACATTCGGTACAAGTACCTAACACTCAATAAAGGCCTTCTTTTAGAAAGTATAAATGGAAGATGGTATAAAAGTTATATGCAATAACTTGTTAGTTACTTTTCCAAAGCAATAGGTAATTTTTCATAGTTTTTCTTTTCAATCTATATTTTGACAACTGACATATTCATTTTACTCCAAATGAGCTTCAGGCTAACGCTTTCACGCACTTTTGCGCCTTTGCGCCGACGGAGCTGCAGGAGATCACTTCACGAACCTTTTTGGTTATAGGTTATGTTATTTAGAAACTATTTTGCTTACAAATGATTATTCTGGCTGCGGAGGAAAATGTTAATTATTTATTTGCTTCTTGTATTTCAATTAAAGTGTATACTTTGTTTTTAATAGCTTGGTTAACTGATTTTTTTAACTTTAATTTCACATTAAAGGAATTTTAGGTTATGTTATGACTTTGAATTTTGTCAGATGTCAGATGGTAATACAGATTTCTGTTTTATGGTTCCTGTTTTAAAAAACAAGTGAAGGTTATTCGTTCGTTAAAAAAAAACAGATGTAGGTTATACGCTCCTGGAACGAATACGTTCAGCGAACGAATGAGTTTAATTTAGCAGAATTGAGCCCCGGTAGCTATTATATTTTTAGGAAGAAACTAAAAAATGTTGTATTAGGTGCAAAAATTAATAACATGCTAAAAGCGTAGCATGGCGCTTTCGGTAAAAGCATCAGTGCTACCTGCAAGCAAGGGTTAAACTAGAAAAAAAAATATTAAATAATTTTAAAAATTTTGAGCAACGAAAAACAAGTAGGTTTTGAACTTTTATTTCTTACCATTTCTAAGATGCCCATACTGGCCCTCATTATCTTGGACACGTTGTGTATAAATGTATAGCATCTAATGTGCACATTATTCTTAAATAATTAAAGCGAAGATTTTGTAAAATTAATTTGTGTCAAAGTTCATCAGGTTGATTTTTGTTTGCAAAAAGAAAGGTGCAAAAAGTTTTTAATTCAGTAAACTATTTGACACTTAGGTATGAATTTTTAAATGTCGTAAAGCTTCTACAACAAAATCCAAGGATACACCCTTTAAAGCGTTTTTTTCTTTACCTAGCCTGCTGGTAGGATCACAACCACTGAGAGTGTGTAATGCCGGCAAAACACGACAAACGTTTTTTCTCAGGGATTGAGCAGCCAAATGACATCCTAAAATGTATTTCTTCTTATATGAACCGTCAAACAACAAGCCTAAACAACCAAGACGTGCTAGCATATCCCAAAAATGAATGGCTAAGATGAAAACATCTGTATCAGCGCTTATAATTATAGTATGAGCAGCTTGACTTTTTACAGCGTGAAAAATGTGGCAAAATATTTTTAAATCGGCTTCTAAATGGTTTGATTTAAATTCCGGTACCTCAAGAAACAAAGAGTCTTCCAATTTAAAATATTTTGTAGGATCACCAAATCCTTTAATTGAAATTCCATAACATCGGGCATTAAAATATTCTACTGACCCATAATATTATTTTTGATTAAAAATTAATTATCCGAAGAAGACAATTGCTTAATTTTAATGTATTTATCTCAGTCAGTAACAAAAAGTCTAGATACTATTAATACTATTATAGTAGAAAGAGATCTTTAATCTTTTCAATTCATTTTACCTTTTATAATTTTTAATTTACTTTTGAAAAAAACTTCATGAGAGATTGGCTAACATTTTTCTTTTATTTAAAGCGGAAACAGTAAAAAATATGGTGTTTTTTCCCTAAAATGGAAAACCCGGTACATCTACCTTTATTAATTTTGGAAATATGACCATTCTAATCAGGTAATTTTTTAATACCGCTATTTAAAGTAGATATTGACTTTATCTACTTATATATAATCTAGTGTTATAAAGTACTTGGAGAAGCTTATAATGATGGTCTGGGGTACCCTTCTTTTCACTTAACTTTATTTTAAGATGGCGCTCAGCAGCCATCTTAAAATTTTCGTCTGCTAATTTTACTTCAAAACATGGTATATTTGCTCCAAATTTATATTTAAAAGTTTGAATTTAATAAATTAATTTGTTAAAAAAAAGGGTGTGGGGCATTAGAAGAAGGCACTGTATAATCTTCTTTGTTTTAATAGAAACTCTAGTATATCTTGTAACCTTAAAAGTACGACTAGATTTTCTTCTTTGATTGAATATTATTTTATAATCATATTGTCATAAAAACCAATAATATGGCTTTAGCTACAAATACCTACTACAGTAAATTAATATTAAAAACTAAACGTGTCAAACTTACTAACCAGAAACAAAATAAAAAAACAACACATTGCATATCAGTAATCAGGGTTAATACTGGTAAGTCGGACAAAGCGCAAACTAATTTAATAATATTTACTTACCTGCGGCCGTTTGGCATAGCTTAAACAATTTATGATTGGAAATGTTTGGAATGTTAAACATAAACCAAATGGAATGTCACGTATTGTTTTAATGTATGACATATGAATATTAAATAAATCCTTTATAATACTTCAACAAAGCCATTGATACCGACAAAAATTACCATTATCTGTCAGAAAATAAAAGCTGCTAAATATACGAGGCTACAAGCTTGTTTTTGCTGAAACCCCTTTGGATATACATATATAAATCTACCAACAAAGCCAGTAGAGTCTAGTTTTTGCAAATTTTTAGGACAACTTATTAAGTTTTTACAAAAATATTACAATATTTTATTTTAAAACGATGATTTTTGTTTGGTTTGGAAAAGGTGTGATCCATTTTTATAAAAAAACCATGTCTCATGCTGTGTGTCTTTAAATCGTGCAAAAAAAATAACACTAAAAATTTTTAGGGGTAAAATACCACAATCCAACCCAAATTACTTTGGTTTAAAAGTAAATGATTTCAGAGATACATGGTGGAAAAAATATAATCTGGTTTAAGTTTTTAAAATTTAGTGAGTTTATAATAGGTGTATTATTTTATGTTTTATTTGTTTTCTGGGAGATTAAATTTAAACAAAATATTATTTGGCTTTTCTCCAGAATAAAATTTAAAAGTTTATTTAACATTTTAATAAAATTAAAACTCTTATACATTATGAAGAACTATTCTGCTCTTACATAATATAATAAAAGTTATTATTGCTTTAAAAGAAATAAAATAATGAAATATTCAATATTAAGTTACTTGTAAAGTATTTTATGTTTTATTTGTTTTCTGGGAGATTAAATTTAAACAAAATATTATTTGGCTTTTCTCCAGAATAAAATTTAAAAGTTTATTTACTATTTTAAGAAAATTAAAACTTTTATACATTATGAAGAACAATTCTGCTCTTCAATAATATAATAAAAGTTATTATTGCTTTAAAAGAAATAAAATAATGAAATATTCAATATTAAGTTACTTGTAAAGTATTTTATGTTTTATTTGTTTTCTGGGAGATTAAATTTAAACAAAATATTATTTGGCTTTTCTCCAGAATAAAATTTAAAAGTTTATTTACTATTTTAAGAAAATTAAAAACTTTTATACATTATGAAGAACTATTCTGCTCTTACATAATAAAATACTTTATTATATGGCTAAACATTTTTTACTATTCTTTTTATCTGGTTAAGATACCTAATAGGTGTATCTTTTACCAGTTAATTTTTTCAAAAGTAATGTCAAACTCTAAAATGTCAATCAGACATTTCATTTTTAATTTTATTTTCAGTTTTCTAACAAGTTTATAAGTTTTTAGGTAAACTGTTTACCACATTTTTGCTAAACTATTTACCACATTTTTGAGACGCAACCATTGGCTCAGTTCTCGTCTGGCGTCTTGTTAAGATTTTATTTTATTGCATTAAAATGATTTCAATCGAGTGCCAATGAACCTTTGTTTATAGATTAAAAGCTTTGTATTGTAAGTAACTTAATATTGAATATTTCATTATTTTATTTCTTTTAAAGCAATAATAACTTTTATTATATTATGTAAGAGCAGAATAGTTCTTTTTAATGTATAAAAGTTTTAATTTTATTAAAATGTTAAATAAACTTTTAAATTTTATTCTGGAGAAAAGCCAAATAATATTTTGTTTAAGTAGGTGTATTGTTACAATAGTTGGTTAAAGGAGATTTTGGGGGTGTTATCAATAAACTAAATCCGCTCTTATTTTATTGAAAATTATAGAGGCGGATGCACATTTTGTATTTAACTTTTTGATTAAAAAATATTTCTATATCATTTTTAACTAAAAAAGGTATACGTGGCAAAAGTTAATTAGAGCAGCATTTTTTTAGATATAAGAAAGCTTGTTTCATAGTCTAAGGTCTTCAACATTAGATTTAATTATTATATTTTATAAAAAATAAACAACAAATCTATACATCAAATGTAATTTATTTTCTCTAAATTATGTTGAAATTAAAGATTAATTTTTATATAGAGGGTGAATACAGTGGTCAAAAAAAATAAATAATTATTATATTTTACATTTGTGCAATATACCGCAAGTGATGCCACCTACAAATTACAATAAAATTAAAAGCAGATTCTAATTATTTTCTTTGCCGCTAACCGAGTATTATGACAATACACCTATTTTTATGAGAATTCTTTATATAAAAAAAAATAAATTGATCTTTTGACGCCCTGTATCCTCGAAATCATCGACTTTTAGACTAAGGTAACTTAGGTTAGATGGTCATATTTCAGCCTCACCCTTTGTGATGACAATAAAAAGTTTTGCTAAATTTCCTAAGAGTTTAAAATAAATATTTAATTTATAAACCAACGGTAGAACCAACCTAATAATAATACTGGTATTGTATTTTAAGCAATCAGTTTGGTAAACTCTAAAATAAATTTGCAGTATAATTAAAGCAGAAGTGGTTTTCACATATGACATAAAAGAACAGCTTTCAATTCACGTATATGTATACATATAAAATATTTATGTTCGTACGTACCCTAAAGTTTTTGATTTTAAATTTTAGGAAAGTTTTAACGCTAAAAGTATTTCGAAAACTCAGTTGTACCATTTAATTTGCAAATTGAATTTAATTTGGCCTGAAACATTGTTAACAACCCAAATAATGTATAATTTTGAACATAAACATGAATTTTTGGTTCAGGTCTTAAATTTTATTCTTTTTTCTAAATAGTTTGTTGATACCGGATCTGTACCGGTGTTGCAACCATTCTTTAAAGGTAGTCAATGTTATGTTTTCAATTATACTTCTTTCTTGGACTTCCAATGTCTTTTATTTCTAAGTAATAAACGACGTTTCGTATGGTGTCAATCTTGAACCGTTTTCTAGTGATAACTGTACAACTTTTAGCAGTTATCACTTGAAAACGCTGTATGTGTATTATTCACTTAATTTTTAACGGTTATAAAAAACCCTTTAAATAATAAATTGTACCCTGCACTACAAAAAAGAAAATCAAATTCATTAAAAAAAAATATATCCTTTTCGTAAAGTTAACTTATTTTTAACAGTTTTTAGATCTAAAACAAAGAAGGTCAATATAATAAAAATCGGTTATACAGTGTGTACAAAAATGTTATTGAAAGGGCTAAGAAAACAACTTATAAGGTTTTTGAGATATTTGAACTTTATCATAATGTTCAGGTTTTTGTAAGAAATAATTATTTTTTGATATAATAAAAATGAAAAATTACAGCTATAATTATGTCAATTCGTGGACACACGGCAGATTTTTCTGAAAGAACTTTAATAAATTAATTAGTTTAATAAATAAAATAATTGTTTATTATTGGCCTTTAATTAATGAATATAACTATTTATTTCTGCACAACTAAAAAAAAATAACTTTTTTGGGTGTAACAGTCAAAAATCTAATTCAAGATAATAATTTTAATGAATTTTATGTGTTAATGGGCCATATTATTAAAAAGAAGCAAATGCTTTTGCTTATAAGTTAAAGGTATTGATCATAATATAGAAATAAAGAAGGAAACGTACTGAATAGCAGCAGCACTTTTCTATAAGTAAATACCACTGATCTCGATGGATTGCCAATGTTATAACCTGCGCGAAACAATAGTTACATTTCATGGGCGAAAAACCGGTTTGTGCGCAAGCCAGTTGAGGGTAAACGCACCCGACACCAAACAAACTATCCGCATTACAGGAAGGAATTTGTTGACGGCGCGGCGTCCTGGTTTTCTGTTCGAAGTACGGTAGCTAATAAGCGTTACGGTCAGACCGCGGACGAAGGGTACGGGGTGCCGGTGTTTGTATTTTGCCACGGCTTTTAAGTGAGCATATTCGTCCACCCACTGCGCGAGGTCGTAAAAATCCGAAAAATGCTTCTTGCCACTGCGGATCTAAATGTAGGTTATCTATGGTAAATACTCGCACTTGTAAGCAAATGCTTATACGTTTAAAGTAAATCCTTTTTAATTATATGTTATTATCAATACCTTTTACTTATAACCAAAGGCATTTGCTTCCTTTTATTCATATGGCCCAATATCTCAAAAACCAAAAATTTTACATGGGTCATTTTATATTTTTCTGGATGCTTAGCATAAAGGGTTTAAACCCCCTTTCCCCATAGAATGACAAAGAAGGAAAATTTGTATAAAACATTATTTTTTAACTATGTTTTTATAGCGGACGGTTATGTGGACCTCCCCTTTATTAAGAATAGGGGAAGAAGAAAAGGGAACATGTGGAGGTAGAAAATTTTAGTAAAATAAAGTAAAATTAAATGTTTTTTAAAAGCAGGGACCTTGTTTTTGCTCTTCAATATTTTTGTTAGGACAAAGCAAATAAGGGACTACTACAATAGTAGGTAGTAAAGAAAAAATTGGTATTTAAAAGGGAGGGGACCTTTTTTTCGTTTTTTAAAAGTGTTTTGGTACAAGATTTTTTTGGTACTCAAAACCCTTTATAAAAAACTATATATACGTCCGTAATGCTTAATATGGGTTTTTTATTAGCCCTTTTAGCATTTTCGTTGACTTTCAGACACTGTTTAGTAATTATCAATTAGGAAAAAAACACATTTTAATTTATTCGGTATTTTTTCATGAAAATTTGAGAACTCTGGTAAAACAACATAAACCAAATTTTAGGCAAAAAAACACAGTTATAAATATGAGAGACATGTGCATCGTAAAAAAAATGGAAATGGGAGTCTTGTGACACAATATTAAAAAAAAACAAGTTTAAAAAGCATATCCTCTATTTATATCTTTTTTTTCCCAATTTGAATCAATTGTATCGGAATCTCAAATTTTGCTAAATTATCTTCATTTTTTAGGACACTACAGCTAGTTGCATTTTTTCTTTCTATAATTTTTTTATTCAAGATTTTTGGACGCCTCTAATAGGCAGATATTATTGAGAAATTTAGGATTTCTCGATAAAATCTAATCAAACTTACGAATATAATAATATCGGGTATTTGCTTTTAAAACTAATATTTTGCTGGTGGAGGGAGGGGGTAAAAAAATAAACTTAAAAATGTTAAAATAAAAATATTTTTTACCAAAGTGGTTTTCCTAAGGCCAATAGCATCAGGTATAAATTTGGTGTGTCTCACTATTTTAAAAAAGAAAAATTGATAATCCCCGGTACTGGTCTTCACATTAGGTATATTTACTGGTTTTGAACATATGGCCATTAAGATCTAGTATACAGGTAATTTTTAAAGTACCGCCATTTTATAAGTAGGTAAAGATATTGACTTTATGTTCTAGGGGTATAAAGTACTTGGGGGAGCTTTAAAATAATGTGCCGCAAGACCCCTTCCTTATCCAGTGGCGTAGCTACTATGGGGCTAGGTGAGGCAGTGCCCCAGGGCCCTCTCGCTTAGGGCCCCCCTTAAAGTTGAAAAAGGAAGGGAAAAAATAAAGGGGGGACTTTTTTTTCTTTCTTGTTCTTCAAATTTTTTTAAGGTCTTGGTCAGTATGAATGAAGATACATAAAAAGAAAGCAGAAAAAAGTTAAAAAGTAATAACGACCTTTTTTGCTCTTCAAGTTTTTAGGGGCCCCACCATAATGGTTTGTCCCAGGGCCTCTGCTGCCCTAGCTCCGCAACTGTCCTTATCTTTTTTATGCATATTACTTAAATTGATATTAATAACTGTAATTTCTTCGTAAAATTTAATTTAGGTTGTCTATACTCAAATGTTCAAATTTTCATGAAAAAATACCAAAAAATTCAAAAGATAGGAGACTATAGACATGCACTGTATATATTTTTTAATTAAAAATAACTTTACAGGGTTTTTGAAAAGTCCACAAAAATGGTAAAAGAGCTGGGGGAATAAGTCATAAGCATCCAAAAAAAGTGACCTTAGTAAAAATTTTTGATTTTCGAGATTTTGGCACATAAAATTTAATAAAAACATTATCTTGGATCATATTTTTGACTGTCACACCCAAAGGAAGTTATATTTTTAGATTTTGTTTTTAGTTTCGCAGCAGTAATTTGTTATTTTATCGATAAAAGACCAACGTCAAACTAAAATTTCTCTCAGAAAAATCTACAGTGTGTTCACGAATGGACATAACTATACCTATAACTCTTTTATTTTTAATAATTCCAAAAATATATATATTTTTAACGAAAACTTAAAAGTTTTAATGTGCCCAAATGTCAAAAACTATCATTTTTTTACTATGGTAGTTTTTAGTATTTTTGGGTGCCTGTGAGTTGTTACCTTAGCCCTTTTAACATATACGTTGACTTTTTGGACACCCTGGATAACCGATTTTTGTTGGATTGACTTTTCTTTCTATAGGTCTATAAGCTGTTAAAAGTAAATTGTCTTTTAGAAAATGATATTTATTTGTTTTTTTGTGAATTAGTTTTTTTTGTAGTGCAGGGTACAATTTATTATTTAAAGGGTTTTTTAATAAGCGTTTAAAATTAGGTTAATTAGTATACAACACGTCTAATGCTGGTTTCGGTATAATATAAAAGCTAATTTATTAGAACCTGAACACCTCACTTAGACTACAGCTTACCATAACAAATTTCATGAATATTAAAAAGCTTAGCCCATTTTTGTTAAAAAAATGTTTTTAAACTTCCTAATTTATTATAACTTGTAAAGTTGCTCTACCATACTTCGGATAACTTAATTCTATAGCACCCTTAAGGTTGGATTTCAGATTTAAGTTGTAAACTATATCTTGCTGTTTGCTTGATCTACTTTTAAATTAAGTTTTAAGACCGAAGAACTAACCAGAACTAAACATCTAAATGCAGGGTGTGGTTTATCATTAAACAGATTATATTTATTTTGGAAAATTTGCTTAACTATTGGTATAATTTTAGTTCTGGTTAGTTCTGGTTAATACAGGGTGTGGTTTATATTGATTTTTAAAAATTTGGGTAATTATTAGTATACTTTTAGTTAGTAAACGATTAAGATAATATAATATACAATTTTTGTTATGTGTTTTCTTCTATTTTAAATTCTTAAACCTAATATAAATCTTTTGTAAAAGACATTTTTCTTTGTATCCCTTTTAATTAATCAAATTTACTTAACTATTTTATTTTCCCTGTAACCCTTAAGAGAGCGAACATTTTCAAATTTTAATAATACCATTTTAGCTTTGGCCCAGAAAGATAACATTACTTCTATATTATTATTACTTTTATGATAGCAATGACAATTACGGAGATACTTACCTGTTAAAAGTGTCGAAAATGAAGAACAAATAATATTACCAACGGTTCCGATGTCGTCCGTGAGGGACTTACTGTAAATATTTTTTTTCCAAAAATGGCACGCTACTGCATGTTTAGTTTTAGGATTTTATTTTTTTAAAAGGGGAAAGAAGGAAAGGGAACATGTGAAGGTAAGAAAATTCAGTAAAATTAAGTAAAATAAAATTTTTTGAAAGCAAGGACCTGTTTTTTGCTCTTAGATATTTTTTGTTAGGACAAGGGAAACAAAGTACTACTACAATAGTAGGTAGTAAAAAGAAATTGGTTTTTAAAAAGAGGGGACCATTTTTTTTGCTTTCTGAAAATGTTTAAGTACCAAGTTTTTTTTTGGTATTCAAAACCCCTTATAAAAAAATTATATATACGTCCGTGATGCTTAATATGGATTTTTTTATTAGCCTTTTTAGCATTTTCATTCACTTTTAGACACTGTAAAGTAATTATCAATTTAAAAAATATATATAAGAAATTTTAAATTGTTCGGTATTTTTTCATGAAAATTTAAAAACTCTAGTTAAAGCACATAAACCAAATTTTAGGCAAAAAATAACAGTTATAAATGTGAGTGACATGTGCATTTTGAAAAAAAATGGAAATAGGGGTGTGGTGACACAATATTTAAAAAGAAATCCAAGTTTAAAAAGCATATCCTCAATTTTTATTTTTTTTTCTAAATTCCTTTAATTATTTAAATTTACTTAACTATTTTATTTTCCCTGTAACCCTTAAGAGAGCGAACACTTTCAAATTTTAATAATATCATCTTAGCTTCGGCCCAAAAAGATAACATGACTTCTATATTATTATTACTTTTACGATAGCAATGCCAATTAAAGAGATACCCGTTAAAAGTGTCGAAAATGAAGAACAAATAATAATACCAACTGTTCCGATGTCGTCCGTAAGAGACTTACCGTAAATATTTTTTCAAAAAAATGGCCCGCCACTGCATTTTACTGAAAAATTAGTTTTAATTTTCGTTTAGTTTTAAGATTTTATTTTTTGGCATTTTTTTATTTGATTTATGATTTTTCGTAAATAAACACAAACCATTTCTTAGCATGGTCATACAGCAAATATATAATTACAAAATATTAAATGTAAAAACATTATTATTAGTTTTATTAATATGTATATACTTTTCACATTTAAGGAACGTAAAATTACCCGTAATTCAAAAATCGGTAATAAAGTTGGAGCGAAAAACGTAATAGAGTGGATAATGGTAAATTATCCTCACCATTATTCTTAACCTAGCCATCTGCTTCTTCTTTCTATTTTTATTCGTTATTTAGGTCAAGTCTATAACTTCAAAACCAATATATTCTTTTTCTATTTTTTCTCGATAGCTTTTACTATTCTTGAAAGATCTTTTCCATTTAGTAAATTATAATTATGGGTAACGTAAGTTAGTTCTGCGGTCTTTTCCACGGTAAGTCTATTTCTTATTTTCCGATGAATAAATCCATAAGTAATAAAGGTTTTTACGATAAGGGCTGTTGACGATGGTAAATTTAAAATGGTAACAGCAAATCTACTAATTTTAGAACTGGAGCAAATTCCTGCCCACCAAAGAGGCCCAGAAATGATTTTTTCGCTGGAAATGGCAAATTCCTTAGCAAAAAGGTGGTAACCTCTATTTTTGTACTGTGCACGTAAGCACTCTTATCCTCTTAGGCATCGAATCTACTTGTGAAGAATGCTTTGGATAACGCCTTGCAGTTTTAAAGAGAAAATTTTTAGCTTTAGTTAAAGGACCGCTGCGTTGACTTGGTTAGAGTATAGAGCAAAAAAATACAATATTTCCAATGATACCGATTTTGCAGGTATATTACGTAATATTATCAAAATTACTGAAAACGTTATTTCGATAATAATTCATCACTATTAGATTTTAATTGGTTTTCCGAATTTTTCAAATAAATTTAAATTAGTGTAAAACCTAATTAAAATAAAAAATATAACAAAAAATTGGCCGTACTTTCAAAAGTATGACGTTTAATGTATGTTATATGTAGTTTTAAAAAGCTTTTTTCTATTTTTTAATAAATTACCTTAAAAGAATTGTCAGTAAACTTTCAAGATATCCTTAAAAATATTTTAACACTAAGATTTTTTGGTTTATATTTAAATTTGATTTAACGTATAATAAGGAGTGCGTAAAATTACTTATAAACACCTAAGTTCTTAAAGCAAGCAAAAACATTATTTATGCATCTCTGATTCACTTGACTTTAAAGTAAAATATAATCATAATTAGCTCTTAAGGCAAAATTTATTAACATCTACATTTCTTGGCAATGCATTTATTTAACTTCATTGCTGTTTTAGATAGTAACACTTTATACAAATTCTCTTGGTTTTATTTATACTTTAAAACACTTAAATAAAAACACATATAGGGTCTATTAAAAAAAGTGTATTTTAAAGCTAATGCTTTGAAAAACAGTTAACATAAATATAGGTTATGGATATGTGATATCTTGGTTAGGCGAATTTATTTATTTGACGATAATTAGTTCGGTACACGCCCTAATCTACGAATAATGGGATTTTTTCGGTCCTGGCACTGGAATATAAAGAACCGACCCTGTTTGGGAGAAAATCCCTTCTTTATTATATTAAACTTTAAAAAATTAAATTAAAAATTTAACGTTTCAGTGGTAAATCTGTTACCGTTTATTTAATTTAATCTTGAGAATTGTGGCAGACATGCCACCAAACCGCCGAGATTTTAATTACATTTTTTAGTGTTTTTCTTTACGTTTACAAGAAAAAAATAAAAAAAAATATGCAACATAAAATCCCTTAAAATCTTCTAAAAAACATTTCGATAATTTAATTGTTTTAATTTATTATTTTATACATTACCACATAAGTACTGATGTGCTGTAAGGGTCATTATTCCTCTATAGACCCTTATTAACTTCTATTCCGAAAAGTTTGCCATTATAAGTCGATTACCAAAAACTTTCTAACCTATGAAACCTGCTGCCTGCAGATGTTCCCTTTTCCTTAAATCCAACGAATATTTAGGCTTTTTGGTTATAAACCACATTTAACATTTACAGTATAGTATTACCAAGGCTTAAGCCTTTGTAAACTTTGATTAGATGTAATAAGCCTATCTGTAAGAAATTATGGTAAGCTTGGAGTAAAAACTATACTACTTTAAAACTTAACAATCCTGGTACATAAAAGACATGATAACAATATTTTAAATTACCTGTCCTTTTGTATTTATTATATGAAATAAGATTTATGAATTATGTAAAATGTGTTTATTTTAACAATGCAGTTAAAGGTAATTTTTATTTTTTTTCCAAATAAGAATATAAAATAATCAGAGGGAATGACGTCGCTAATAGATAAAGTGCGTCCAATATTACAAATTTAAGATTATTAAAGTAAACATCAATAGTAAAAAAGCCACAAGCGTCATACAAATAAGGACGGCAATCAACTGTTGTCTAAACGCGTCGTTTAAATAGCGTGAGAGCAACAAAAAGGGAAATAATTAAGAGTAAGACAGAACTGATGACCGCGTGGCGTTTTTTTATTGATGTTTACTTCTGTTTAAAGTACCTTTAAAGTTTTAAAACATACACCTAGCAATTTGCATGCTAACAGCTGTGAAAAAAAACCCACGCCTGTTTATTTGTAACGATATCGTCAGATCCATCTAATCAATTACGGCTATAATAAAACGTAAATTTGCAAGTATTTAAAACATTAAATTAATATCTTATTTTTAAGTACCAGACAATTGCTTAAATAATAGTTTTTTTTGGAAATAGCACATACTTCTTAATATCATAAGCTTTGTAAAAGCTGTCATCATGCTTTTATAGACACTAAAGCTTTGTTTTCACAGTAATAGTACTGCTGTAAAAGTGCTTTCATGATAATAACCTCGATAGTTACGAAATTGAGGTGTCTACACGTTTAAAAACTATTACAGTAGTAACCAAAGTATTGTTAATGTACAAAGTCCTGATAAGGGCAGCAAAATTTCTTTAACATGGCTCTGTTATTGCTATAAAATCTTAACTTATTATTATTATTCGGGAAGACTGTTTTCCATAAACATCAAAACCTTTCATATTTTTCCAAAAATGTATTCTAACTGTCTTTGCAGTTTCTACAATTATTTGTAAGAATTATTTTAAAAATCACGTACCACGCGCAATTTGTAAACAAATAAATAACAAATTTTATCATGAAAGTTACGCCAAACTATCTAGGCAAGCGAGAAAGTGCGAAAGTACTATCACGACATTATGATAGCTACTATCGGGTTATTTACATGGTGATAGTTCAAGATAACTCATGTGACAGTCACTATCATGATAGCCACTATCGCAAAAACCATCACCGTGAAAACGAGGCCTAACAAAAAATATCAATATTGCCTACCTAAGCCTTGTTTTCACGGTGATAGTTTTTGCGATAGTTGCTATTATGAAAGTGACTGTCGCATAAACTATCGCCATATAGTAGCTATCATGCTGTCGTAATAGTACGAATTAACTGCAAAGGAAGTTAGAATGAGCCGTAGGCAATTTGACAAAATACATTTTTGGAAGGAATAAAAGGTTTTCTTGTTAATGGAAAAAGATTACCCCCGATTTAAAAACAGAGCGAAGAGGGACCGTGCTGAAGAAATTCTGCTCCCCTATCAGGACTTTCTACAATAATAATTAATAATAAGTAATACATTAGTAACTATCGTGATAGTTCTTAAGTATAGTGTAAATACCTCCATTTTATAATAGGACTATTGAGAATACTATCATGAGGGCACTTTCACAAGAGTACTATCACTGTAAAAACGAGGCTTTACAATTAAAAAACAAAAACCTAATAATACATAACACTTTTTACTGTTTTCAAATATTAATAAGCAGAAGTAATTCCAACTTTTCCTACGAACTAAGAGATTTCGGTTTTACAATTAAATGTTGTATTCAATTTTTAATAATTTGTTTGCTGTAAAATATAAAAATACAGAACAAATAAAATATTATAATCATTAACCTAAAAAAGTCGGTATTATATACAAAAAAATTTTAATACGCCATCGCCATCCAGAATTTTTTTTTATTTTTACAAGAGCTTTGCTTGACGTAAACTTGTTTAGAACTATAATTTTTCATTTCCGTTTCAAGGAAAAGTTTTATAAACAAAGTCTGATTCAATATAGGATATTGGAAAATTTTAGAAGAATACAGGTACACTAAGGTCAATGGAAAGAGTTAGATAGAATATTGTAAAACGAAAATTGATTTTACACAGTAAACGCCAAATAGTAGATACATATTTTTTCTGACAACAAATAAAAACTTTGTTCGGAAATCGCCTGTGCTCATTCAGTAACCTTAAAATTAATATTGATATTTAATTTATGGCCTTCAGTAAGATTACTAGTTATAAAAATCTTGATTCATATAGTTGGCATGATATTTAAAATAGTAATTTATGCAACAAGTGCATAAAGTAATACTTTTTTTTACGAATGGGAAGTTTGACAACACGAGCCGTTAGGCAAGTGCGGCAATCCCATAAGTAAAAAAACATTTAATGCATGTGTTACAAACATAATTTTTGCTACGACCGTATAAAAATTGCCCGTAATACCATTTTATACATGTTTTATTTATCTTAACTTATTAATTTTAATTTTTGCAGCACAGCCATTATATTTTAACAAAAAATCATAGCCTCCTTATTTTTAAGATACAATTGTCCTCTTCATAACTATGCATTTATTATTTAATTTTAGAAAATTGTATGAACTTACTTTTTGTAGAAATAATACTAAAATAGTATAAATTCCTTTTTAATTTCTTAGTCATTCAAATTCATTATAACTTTTTACTTTTTATATTTTTTATTAAATTTATTTGCAAACTATCAAACTTTAAAACTAGTGACACATTAACTATAAGAAATAATGACGAAATCAAAGGTAACTTGACCATTTGGTACAGTCGATGTCGCGTTTTCTGTTACATTCACATATATATAACCAATTGGTTATATATATATGTGGTTACATTGCATAAATTGAAATTTAAAAGTTTATTGTAGCTGGCATTGAAACAAAATACTAATTTAAAGGGTGAAAAAAGCTTCGAAGTGTTAAAAAAGTAACTTTTTAAACACTTTATGTTGTGTAATAGGATGGAGTACTTTATCTTCATGTTAACGATTAAAAAACTACATTTTTTTACAGTCGTGAAAAATAGTATTTTAAAACAGCTGTTTAGAATTTAAATAAATGTTTTTTGTGTTTTGTTTTATTTAAAATTATGATTTTTTTTCTTGCCCAATGGTAAGAAGTGAATAACATATTTAATAAATTTTATAATTTTTATTTTCCTTATTTATTAAAATGCACAATCGTAAACATTTTGTCTGATCAGTGCAGAACCAATTTGTGCTTAAGTGTTTAATAATTTAGTGGAACCCTATAACCCCAACTAAAAAACACACTGTACAATCTCTACATACTTATACTGACTTGGATAAACTATATTTTAAAACAAACCTAAAAAACGTATTATTTAAAAGGGCCTCCAAGTTCTTATTATGAACGTTATAAAGACATTTATTGAACATTTAAACATATATCAAGTCATTTGAAAATTCCTTTGGGAGTTAAAGACTTGTAAGTCTTTTAGTACAATGTTTATTAATAGATTATAGTAATAAATTAATATAAAATAGCAAAAGCCATTTAAAATTACCTAAAAACATTTTTTAACTTTTAAACATTTAAAATGTTTTTTTTTAACATAAAGTTTATTTAAAACTAAGTAATTTAACTATAGAAGCTAAAGCAGGGGGATATTTATTTATTTCTGCTTTCTTAACCTTAATAACATTAGAATTTAAATGAGAATAAAATAATTATCACTTTACATTCACATTAACATATAGGGCTGTTTCTGAGGAGACTTACGCCCTGGTGCAAAAAAATATTTGTCCCCTATATAAGAGACAGCCTTTGGTTTTACACATTCTATGTTTTTTGTAATTAATACAGTATTAGGTGTTTGTTATTACTTTTAAAAAGAATAAATTAATATATTATAGCTTTAAACAAAAAGATAACAAAATCTTCAAATTAACCCAAAACACTTGTAAATTATACTTACATAAAAAAAAAAATAAACATTTTTATAACCAAATAAGCTATATCTATATTTACTTAATTTTCTATAGCAATGAGCGCCAAATTAGTAACCCTGTCCTGACTTAAAATTTGCTATCAATTCAACCCTTGACCCACCTCCTAATCATCCAATTCCAATTATCGAATCCAATCCTATTATTGGCCAGTTCTTCATAAAATGACCAATAATATTTTTAAGGTCAAACATATTACGTGTACCCTTTCTTCTCGCTATACCAAAAGATCGTCCAAGCTGAATGGATTTCCTGAGCACGTATTTCTTGTTGTCTTTCTGATCGACGCATAGTAGTTATTGTTTATGGTCACTCTTCAAGCTTTTACCAAGTTAATGCCCAGGGTTCAGTACTGACACCAACTTTGTACAATAAATTCTATTGATAGTTGTGCTGAGAATAGTATCCTCGACTTTATTTTTCTTCTAGGTTCTTCAACCAATCTTTATGGCTTGGAGAGCCAATGCAGGGCGAAGGAGATATATTTTTTACAGGACATTAATCTAATTTTAGATTGATGGACAAAAAATCTTAAGAATATATTTTTATATACATTATTTCAAAAATTTCCGCCCCAAAAGCATCGCGCCCCGGCGCCATTGCACTACATGGTAGGCACGGCCCTGTTAACATAAACAAGAGGGGTTTAAAATAAATATTTTTAACGAAAAGTGGTATGCCACTGCAGTTTTTTTTTTAATAAAAACTTTTTCTTTTAATCCCAATTTAGTTTAAAAACAATAAATAAAAATATATTTTTTAAATTTAATGTACGGTTTACGGGTAAATAAAAAGAAAACATTTCTTAGCATGGTCAAATCTCTATTTAATTACAAAATAAATAACAAAGGCAATTTTTAACTTTAGAAATTTATATTAGCGATACAAAATTACTACGCTGCGCGATAAAAATGTTTTTATTTTAGAATAATGCAGTGGTTCTGTCTCAAAAAATATTAACCCTAACCCCTTATGGACGACACTGGATTTTTTTTTCGTGTATGCCAAAAATTGTCTTCTGGTGCATAGGAGGCGTCCCCCATATTTTGTTAAAAATATAAACTTGTATAAAAGTTAATATAAAAACACTATTTTTACCATTCCTTAATTTAAAAAACAAAAAACGTTTAGGACATATTACGTTCATATAAAGTTTTTTTCTAATTTTTTATTGTAGAACAAACCCTTAAAGAAAGAGCTACTGGACACCTTGTATAAGATCCATCAAATCTTTTAGCCTACATAACATTTGTAAATTTTGGAAGCTTTATAGGTTAAAAGTAAAACCCCCGAATGGCTTTTGAAAATTTAAATTTTTCAAAATTTTACGAGTGGCTAGAAATTTCAAGTACTATTTTTGTAAATTACAATATACAGCGTGTCTACTTAAGTTTGCAGTATGGGAATTTTTTTTTAAATTAAATTTACAAAAAATAAAAATTTACAAAAATTTATGCTTTGTCTAAAACCTGACATTTTAAATATCAGCTATTAATTTTTTGCAGTTTTTCACGAGGTATATAGAAAATTAGCTTCATTTTTCAAAATATTAAAAAATTTATAAAAAAAAATGTTTAGGATTACATTTATCATTTACATATGCAAACTTGTGTAGTTACAAAAACATCTTTTTATTTTATTTTCTATGTAATAATGATCAAAAGTTAATTTTGAACATAAGGATATACTTATTTTGAAATTAAAAGTGGAAAGGAAGCTAAAAAAATTGTCAAAACAGCGAAAAATCACAGAAATACTCGTTATCGCAGGAAAAAATAAAGAAAAGTTTTTTTTTACCGAAATATACCATTTTGCATATTTAAAAAGTGTGTTTTATCCCTAAAATTTCTTCTTTATAAAATTTCTTATTATTATGGAAAATAAAGGTACTTTTCTCCTGAACCAAATTCATATTTTTTGACATACCTCGTATACCGCTGCAAAAAGTGTAAACTTAAGTAGACATGCTGCATAAGCGGATAATTACTGGTTATTGATGTTAATTGGTTTTTGTGCTAAGGAATAGTGGAGAGCCAAAAAAAACCCTAATGTAATTTATTAAATAATGAGTTTTATAATAAACAAGTATAAATTTAGCCAAGTTTTCGGTGTTGTGGAAGAATTTTGTTTATATAAAAATATTCAATAACTTATTTACTAAATAATGGCACAAGAAAACATTGGTGCTCTTTACCAAAAAAAAAAAAAAAAGATATTAACGCTTTAATACGCCAGGTACAGGTTTTATTTAGCCTGGAAGACCGCAGAACGTAGATATATGTTCAAAGACTCGGCGTAAGACACAGCGCTCCAAATAGCGCGTCCGCCGTACCCGCTTTTTAGTACATTCAATCGCTAAATCGACGAAATAAAACCGTTTTGTGGCACATTAAAGCGTTTATATTTTTTGTGCCATTATTGAGTTTATTTATTTATTTATTTATTTATTGTATTCTTTACAAACACCAGTACAATTGGTAATTACATGTAAAGATTCTAAAACCTAGAGAACAAAGAAAAAACAATCTTACATACTAAACAATAAGGACGGAACAACCATAACATATAATGAAAAAATAAAGACTTTTACTAAAGTACAGATTTCAGCTTTTTTAAACTATCACTGAAGAAATCTGTCTGGACCTCCCTGAGAAGCTCGTTTGCCACAGCCATCATACGGTTAAAAGGAGACAAGCTAGATGGGTCTACACTAAATATTTTACGGTTTACTGACATTCTTAAGTTAATCTTTGGTACATTTAAATTAACATAATCGATAAAATTAAAATCTTTGTATTTTAAGTTATGTATTATATAATATAAAAATATCACAGCTTGTTTTTTTCTTCTTTGGGACAAAGATGTAACCCCAAAACTACTTAACATACTTTTATAAGAAACTTTAAATGGATAATTATTATATTTAACAACATAGAGATACCTTAAAAACCTTTTTTGTACCTTTTCTATAAAATCATCATGTGTGGTCTCCATTGGCATCCATATTTGTGATGCATATTCAAGATGTGGCCTTACTAGGCTGTTGTATAATTTAATTATTGTGGAGATCTTAAAATGTTTACTATTTCTGATTATAAATACCCAAAACTGCCTTTACAGCTTTATTTTTTATAATAGATTATAACGAATATTTTAAAATAAACAAACTTTCAACACTGAAAAGTTAGCTAAATTTTAAATTGTTTATTATACAAATAATTATTTGTTTTTAACGTAAATAATTTTTTTGTTGTTCCACCATTCCTTAACACACGAATTAATTTACGTCAAAATTCAGTAATTATTTATTTAATATATCAGAACACCTAAAAATTTATTTGATTAAACTACCAAAAATATTTTGAGCAAAATTTTTTTCTTGGAAAATAGTTAAATGCACAATAATTTAATAGAAACACAAGACTGCACAGCGGTCGAGTGTTTTTATTTCAAAATAAAAACTTGAGAAGCGGTCGAGAGTTTTTTTAAAATTATTTTCTATGAAACTATTTGCCACGAAGTTCTTGCGTTTCTATGAAAACCTTAAATAAACATTTTGTCAATGTAATTTCGTGATTTGACAAACATATATTAATAATTTAAAACTAAAAGTGATTATTTAGTAGTTATTTTGAATAAATAAAATTAAAAAAATATGTAATGGAATTTTTGTAAGGAAGAGCAAATATTTACAAATCCGACGCATCACCGATTATAATGAAATTTGGTATATGGGTTTTTTTTTGTGGCACAAATTACAAATCTAAAAGGGTGTTTGGTTGGACACTAGGTGGAACAGAAAACTTTTTTTTAATCGTTTTTGAACAGTTTTTAAAATGTGCCTCTGGATGTACGAAAACTCGTGTTAAAATCTAAACTCTTTACCTTTTTATCTTCAGGTTCCTCATTAGCTCTGAAATTGGCTAAATATCTTAATTATATTGATTTTTTCTAGTACATTAAAAAATCTAAAAAATACGAGAGTTTTTTTTTAATATTATTGCCTATATAAAACTATTTGCCAAGAAATTCTTGCAAAAAATATTTGGGTAGTTTAATCGATTTAAATTTGTAGGTCGAGTGGTATATGGCTAGATTATTTCCTAAAAACTTACATTTAAGCCAAAAACACAAAATTTTACTGATAATAATGTTTGACATTTCCTTTATATTTTGAGAACTAGTATAAATAACAGAAATTTATTCGCGGTTCAACAGCACATGTGGTTTATTCACTTAACTAAACAAAATTTATCCGAAAAATGGTGGTTTCTGATTGATCTATTTTCTATTGAGGGACATAATCGGTAATATATTGTATTTTACAAAAACAGGACTCGAATTTGTCAATCGCTGATAAATTTATTAAAAATTTAAATTTTCATTAACCGCTCCGTTCTGGTTTATAACTTTTAACCTATGAAGCTACCAAAATATGTTAAAAGATACATTTAAATCAAAGAGTCAATTTTTAGTGGCCCGCTTAAGAAATTTTAACTTATAATAAGAAAATAATGTAATTTTTGGGGATTTTTCCTTTATATGGTTTTAGGCAAATACGTGTATCCAACAAAATATCTACAAATATATGAATCTGCCTAACCAATATGGAACATATTATTAAAAAATTATAATGCAAAGATCGACAAAGTTAGGACAACACTGTAGGATTTTATGACTATCCTTAAACTTTTCACAATTTAGATTTATTTTTACGGTAGCATAAGCAATAAATCACCACTGTTACAGTACGACATTCACTTGCTTTACCCAAGTAACAGACATTAATCAAAGTATAGCAATGCTGTGCTGGCTGACTGCAGAAAATTTATAACCGGGAAAAAATGTAACATCAATATATTTAAATAAAATGTTCTTGCTAAATAATTTTAAATTGTGAATAATTAACATTTGAAATTTTTGCCGTTTTATCACAAATTCTTTATTATTATATAGGGTTATTCACAAAGTGCCGTATTAAAAGATCTCGGAAAGTAGTTAAGATACAATTTTAAAATTTTGGCACCGGGTTAAAATAGTATTAATCTTTTATGAAAAATATTTTACGTCTCTGATACTGTCTGTTATAGAGACAGTTCGTATCAACTTGCCTATTTTAAAAAGAATACCCTATACAGGGTGTCCCAACTCTATTTATACATCAAACTTCGCCCCTGTACAAGATACAAAAATAAACCTAAATTAGAAAAAGTTTATTCGGAAACACCTTTTTTAGTGATAGTTCTTGTTATTATACAAGGTGTCTTAAAAACTTGATTTTATTGCACAAGTAATTTTTTTTAATGGAACACCCTATATATTTTAACAGATTTTGACTCTGTATGAAATTCTACATCAAAAATATATAACACACTATACGTCAATTAGTGCTGGTTGTTGGAGATACCAGCAGTATGGTGATATAGTCATTAACAATTAAAAGTGAAGAAATATAGTAATGTTTTGGTTTTAATTATTTTTAAATAATTCTGTCACTGTCAGAGTGACCAAAAATATAATAACAAGTAATTCATTACCTTTCATTGTAGGAACTACCAATAGGTATGTCAGAAATGTACTTTATTTTGGGCACCTGTTTACTAAAATGCATTAAAAAACAACATTACGTCAATTATGGCGGGTTTTAAGGTAGGTTAGTAACTTTGTATCCAAAATGAACAAAATAGCTGACTTACTTATTAGTAGTTCTTACATAGTAAGATTATTAGTTGTATGTTATTATATGTTTTGTCGCTTTGACAGTGACAGAGTTATTTAAAAATAATTAGAACCAAAATATTATATTCTTTCTTCATATCTGAAAAACCAGCAATAATTGACGTATAGTGTGTTATATATTTTTTATGCAGAATTTATTATATAGTTAAAATTTGTTAAAATATATAGGGTATTCGATTAAAAAAAAACTTGACAATGAAAATTATGTTTTTGAGACATCTTGTATATTAACTAGTACTGTCAGGAAAAAAGTGTATTCAAATAAACATTTTTTATTTTAACTTTAGTTTTGTATCTTGTACAGTAGTGAGGTAATTTGCTGTATAATATTCTTACATTTTTGAATTTTTCAGACGATTCTAAGACACACTCAACAAATGTTTTGCAAACTTTTTAAAAATAATAATACAGGGTGTTTGAAAAAGTTTAAAATGAAATTAATAAAACATTCTGTATATTATATTATATTTTGTATTTAATTATTTTGATACTAAAAAACACATCCTAACCTAAAACAAATAACAATATAAAATTATTTCGAGGCTTATCAGATTTCTAGGTCAACAGTGTTTAAAAGTGTAAACAATTGAGTTCAAGTTTGTAAATATTTATAGATTGTGAATATTTACAACAGGCTGGGTTAAAGCGCCACTTCCATATAGGGCAGTATGAATATTCGCGTTAGATTTGTTAAAAGGAACCCTCCTAAATAGGTTTAAAATGTAAATCAATCTGATTGCTGGTCCATGGACTATAATTTTATAAGTATTTTTATCACAAAATGTCACAACACAATATTGGTTCTTAAAAGCTAAAAGTTAAGAAACAAGTTCTTAACAGTAAAATGATAAAAACACATAATATAACTGAATCTTTTATTGAAAAATCCAATTTGAGATAACGCGAACTGGAAAGAAAATAAAATTTATTTTTACTTAAATAAAAGAGAGCATTAATTAGGAAAATCACTTCGAAAAGCAGAAAGATAAAGTTATTTTCCAAGGTTTCCTAAATGGATTATTTAACTCGAGCTCTTTTTACTTCTCCTGCTAATAAGACAAATACCCTAAACTCTAGAGTTTTAGATAATAAGCACGTTCAACTATTTTAAAAGTTAATCCCCTAAATACAGGGTGATTTCTAGCTTGTATAGACCAGTGCTAAAGCCTTTAAAAGAGGTAAAAAGTGATAAAAAAATTTAGGGAGTTAAAACTTACTAAAAAAGGTAGAAAATATAGCAAAAATTAAAGGAAAAATAAATTTCGGGCCATTTACGGTCGGGAAGGAATAGAGGAAGGGGCTTAAGTGTAAAATGCGATTTTATTCTTGATTTCTGGTAAAACTACAAGTCCCTTTAAAAAAACTTAAATGACAAAGTTGTACGCAATACAAAGGTCTAACACTTTTTATATACGCTTTCTTTACATAACCGCAAAATTTATGTAAAAATTTAAATAACAGAGTTTTTAGTTTTTATTTATTTTTTTTTAAATTATTTTTAATCGAAAATTCACGTTTTAAAATATCGGCATTTAAGAAAGTCGGTGGTGTTTTTGTTTCTTCTCTCTCTTCTCTCTCTTTACTTTCTAAAAGTGTAAAAAGTATATGTTGCAATGGGAAATATTTTTAGAAAATGAAAAAAAACTCGGTTTCGGTTTTTTAAAAATCATATTAGACAAGGGCGAATAATTTTTAAAACCAAAAAAAAACAAACAGGAAAGAATAAATAAATTAATGGCGATCTTAGGTCGGGAAGTGGAAAAGGGTGAATTTTAAAGGGTAAAATTCGGTGCTTTTGATTTCCGGCAAAGCTACAAGCCCTACGGAAATAAGTTTTCTGAGAAAATATACCGTAATAAAGTATATTTTTATACTATCAGAAAGTAGAGATTTTAACGAAAAAAAGCCCAACTACTTTTTTTTAATATTTTGACAGATGAATTTTCCATTTAAAATAAGAGAACTTCTTCAATATTAAGTCAAAGCAATGTATATAATATATAAAGTTAAGTTTTAACAGTTTTAACTAAACTTCAAGACAGTTTTTTTAAAGATAAAAATAAAAAACCCAAAAACTTGGTCATTTAAAATTTTCACATACATTTTAAGGTCATGTAAAGAAAGTGTAAATACAAAAGCTAAAGACCTTTTTATTACCTAAAACTTTGTTATTTAACTTTTTTATAGTACTATTAGATTGGCCGAAAATAGGAAAAACTGTTTTTACCTTTAATACTCTTCCCTTCCTTTTTTCCGACTTAGATCTACTTAGATTTCTACACCTACAACAAAATCCTAAAACACAAAATATAGTGTCCGAGTTATCCCCTCCCCCCACCAACAGAAACGTCTCAAAAAGTTGGAAATGGAAAATGTAAAAAGGGGTAAAGTGATTCCTTATATTAAAGTGTTGTAAATTCATTTTTAATAAACTTTGGTTTTTTCAATATCGGTTTAGTATTTTCCGAGAAAATGTTCCTTAAATACAGGGAGATTTGAAATGGAACACCTGGTAGTTTTTTATTTATTTAAGTAGGAAATGTCTGACGTCTAAACTCTAAATATTTTTTATTTTTAATATATGGGGCTATTATTTTATTCTTTATTTGTTTACTCGGAGATTATGTTTAGACAAAATAATATCCTCCAAAATAAAATTAAAAAAGGTTTAAACATTTTAGGAAAATAAAACTTTTATATACTATAACGAACTATTCTGTTCTTGCACAATATAATTAAAGTTAAGATTACTTTAAAAGAAATAAAATAATGAAATATTTTAGTATAAAGTTAACTCTACAAAGGTTTCAAACGCTCAAAGAAGGTTTATTAGCTCTCGGTTAAAATTATATTAATTTAATAAAATAAAATTTTAACAAGACGCTAGGACGGGAACTGGGCTAATGGTTGCGGCCCAAAAATGAGGTAAATAGTATACCAAAAATGTGGTAAACATTTTACCAAAAACTTACTGATATTTTTTTATTATTAATGAAAAGCCAAAGAATATTTTTTTAAAGGTAATCTTTCAGAAACCAAATAAAGCATAAAATACTTTATTATATGGCTAAAAATTATTACTATTTTTTTACCTGGTGAAGATACCTAATAGGTGTATCTTTTACCAGTTAATTTTTTCAAAAGTAATGCCAAACTCTAAACTGTCTATCAAACATTTCATTTTTAATAAAAAAAATCATCAAGTTTATCAGTAAAATTTTTACTGGATGGTCTTCTTGTTGGGTACACGCCTGGAAAGAATGGGACCGCTTCGGTCGGGGTATACGAGCTGACCTTGTTCAGCCCTATTGACCCCTATGAACTGGCCGGTCGCCTAAAACAAAATAAAAGAAAAACCCCCAAAAGAACCCAAAAATTCTAATTAAAAACGACGTTTCGGTGGCAAGTCTGCCACCGTTGTCAAGATTAAAAAATTAAGTTAAAATATAAAAATAAAATATTAACTAATATTTAAATTAAAAATGATTAAAATTTTAGATTATTTTTGTATCGCAAACTGAAAATAGTTTGACATATGTGTCATGAGTGACATAAGTATCTGGTGTATTTATTATTTGTAAGACACAAAAGGTAATGAGTTAGTTGATTTTTAGTTCTCCTGAAGATACTTCAGTATCGAGCAAAGGCAACCAAGTGTTATTTAAATTAACTGAAATTGATGCTACACAAATATCTTTATTTAATAATATATACCCACTTTTTTTGATTTTGCGTTTTTAGAACAAGTTTCCTTTGCTGAAATACTCGAAGCATCCCAGTTTATTCTATGATTGTTATCAAATGCGTGTTGGCAGATTTTTGATTTATAAAATTCTGTGTTTTTAATGTATGATCTGTGTTCTTTTATGCGTTAAGCTAATGGTCTACAAGTTTTACCTATATAAAACTTATCGCATTAATTATATTTTTTGGGTTTTTGGGGGTTTTTCTTTTATTTTGTTTCAGGCGACCGGCCAGTCCATAGGGGTCAATAGGTCTGAACAGGGTCAGCCCGTATACCCAGGGACCAGGACCGAAGCGGTCCCATTCTTTCCAGGCGTGGACCCAACAAGAAGACCATCCAGTAAATGAATCCGCCTTACCAATATAGAGCATATCTCCAGTAAAATTTTTGGTAAACTGTTTACCACATTTTTGGTAACCTATTTACCACATTTTTGAGACGCAACCATTAGCCCAGTTCTCGTCCTGGCGTCTTGTTAAGATTTTATTTTATTGGATTAAAATAATTTTAACCGAGAGCTAATAAACCTTTGTTTAGAGTTTGAAACCTTTGTATCGTAGGTAACTTTATATTAAATATTTAATTATTGTATTTCTTCCAAAGTAATCTTAACTTTTATTATATTGGGTAAGGACAGAATAGTTCTTTATAGTATATAAAAGTTTTAATTTTCTTAAAATGTTTAATAAACTTTATTTTATTTATTTTATTCTGGAGAAAAGCCAAATAAAATTTTGTTTATAGTGCTATTAATGTGATAAGACTGTAAATTTTAAACAGGGAGTCACGAAAAATTAATCTAATTTTCTATTTTGCCATGGCTACTTGGCCCAAAATTAACCGCTTGAATGAATACGATCTATGGCGCTCTTGATTGAAAATTTAAAAGATTTAAATGTCAGACGTCAAAAAGAAGCAAATGGAGTATCATTTTAATCGAAATGATATTTTATTTAAATTAATAAAAATATATCTGGTGTCACATTTAAAATAAGAGTATTAAAGTCATTTTTGGCCAACCGGAAGTAACAGAATACAACTGAATCCATTAAATAATCTACATTTACGTGATAGACTTACGTACCTAATTTAATTTTAATATTTTTTAAAAATAAAAAATAATTGGGGGCTCGGGACGCATTTAAACATTCCACTATAGGATTCGGAACCCGTCTTACTCCTGATTGGTCAAGTTCATTATGGCGCCACATTTATCGAAATGCGCGGTGCCGAAAGCCGTAGTACAATGTGCGAGCGGTGCTGAAATTTAGAGTTGATTGTTGGAATACTGCGTATGATGCATTTTGTTTTTTATTCTTTTCATTCCTAATTTAGCTTTTCTATGTAAACAAATATAGTAATATTTAGAGCTTATATTCAGCTATTAATTAAAATTTATTATTAATTATTGTATTACCTACTTTAGAATGGAGGAGTTAATTAAAGTTGATAATTTTCTTTATCGGGCTAAGTTCAAAAAAGAAGTGGAGGTAACTCGGTGGCTTCGTATTTTAAATTTGACCAATCAGGAGTAAGACGGGTGCCGAATCCTATAGTGGAATGTTTAAATGCGCTCGGGACACCAGGTATTTAGAGTACATTTCTTTAAAAACTATTTAATCAAATTTGGAAAACTATAGTCTAACGAAAAATGTAAAACCCTTTAAAACAAAATATAATTTGACTTCCTTTAACGTTTATGTTGGTTGGGACGGGAATAACATTGGATACAAATTTTGACATGAAAACATGTCTCCCTAAAAATAAAGATCGTGTTTCAGATTTTTTTTAAAACTGTACAATAACTTACTTACAGGGAATGGCTCTTTTTAATTGGAATGCACTGTGCAAGGTGGCGCGTTTTCGTTGATGTGATTTGTTTGGATATAACAAATTTGAATGCACAATTCCTCTTTCTTGAAATAAATTTAATGGTAAAGTTATTCATGGCTTCTTATGGATTTTTTTCGTATAATTCACTAGTGTACCTAATTTTTTTATTGACTCTTGGTTTAAAGTTATAACACAAAGTTGTTTTTTCAAGGACACCCTGTATATTTTATTATCATTAAAAATGTCTTCTTACAAGCTATAAGAAATACCACACTTGATATATGTAATATTAATAGTTTCGGAAATATGGTCATCATTATTTTTTCCACGGAACACCCTATATGTTATATTACTATTGCATAAATATTCTAAAGAGGTTTAACAAAATAGCACATTTATCATAGTTATTTAGCATCTTACGATTTTGAAAATATGACCATATAAATCTAAAAATAGCGTATAAACGCCTAAAAATTAGAACCTCATATTTCCGAAACTATTGGAGAAAATTATTTTAAAGAGATAAATTCTTAACAGGCCTTTCAAAATGTCTTTTTTATGGTGATAAAATATACAGGGTGTTTAATTTAAAAATGCCATTTTATTATCGAATTTCTGACGATGGCTATATTTATAAAAATATGACAAATTAAATATATCAAATGTAATATTTTTTTATGGTTCTTAGGGCAATCTTTTTATAGGGAATAAAATATAGAGGGTGTTTTATGTTAAAACAAAAACAACTTTGTGTTATAACTTTAAAATATAAAGTCAATGGTAAAAATATAGGTACGCCACTGAATTCTACGTAGAGATTCCTAAAACTTTTTTACATTCTTTTTCTATCCATAATATAAAGCGAAGTAACAAGTGTCAGGCCAAATTGGCAAAATTTAAAGAACACTCTGTATCCCCAAAACAAATCAATTTAGCTATGATTTACTTTCACCACTGATTTTTTACCAAAAAATGTGATATTGAGATTTCTTAATCAGATTTGTTCTCTCTTTTAGTTTTTACTATACTTTGCAAAGTCAACAAAAAGACGCCACCCTGTACACAAAGGTGGACACTGTCAAAACCTTATGCTTATATGCCCACTTAAATTCTTTCTTTAAATTACTAAACACATGGTTCAACCCTATACACACTGTTAAACCAGTAATGTTAAAATTTTTAAAATTATTCAGTTTGAATTTATTTTCATAATGTTTTAGAAAGTGGCAGAAGCTACAATTTTGATTAAACTTGGTATACAGGGATTTTTGGGGTGGCAATCACGAATCTGAAAAAAATTTTTGGTGAAAACGTTTCGTTTTCGATAATATTTATCAATAAGGTTGAAATTCAAACTTATCTTATTTTACACTACATTCCACCTTCTTTTTGCACACAATTCTTGATATTAAGCTGAAGTGCCACATAATATTTGATTTAAAATTAAGAATTGTGTGCAAAAAGAAGAGAAAATATAGTAATAATTAATAGTTTAAAAAACTAAAAAAACACGCTTTTATATGCAACCGAACTAAAAATTAGAAAATAATTTTTCATTAAAAAAAAAATATTGTAACTTCATAGTAAAAAGCGTGGGGTGCTTAATATATTAAATGTTATAATTATTATATTTGCCAATATCTATGATGGAAAAGTTATGAAAAAATAGTAAAATGCACCCCACGCTTTTTACTATGAAGTTACAATATTTTTTTTAATGAAAAATTATTTTCTAATTTTTAGTTCGGTTGCATATAAAAGCGTGTTTTTTAGTTTTTTAAACTATTAATTATTTTTAATTTTTAGTTCGTTATATCAATTAATTTTTTAAAAATAAATGCTCCAGTTTATTCACTAAAAAATTTTTTCGCCATTTTGTCAAGAGTAGCAAAGTTTTTCAGATGGACTTTCTGAAAATAACCTAATATAAAATTTGAGTAAAATCGAATCAGATCGAACTCTTGAAATGGCCGGTGGTTGGTACCACTGGGACGTACAGGTGACAGATGACACTTGGTGGTATCAAGCAGTGGTTATATTAATAATATAATGGAATTTTTTTCCTGGCGATCCAAAGCAGGATAACGGGATACTGTTTGCAGATTATTGCATTGTCATAGGACCTTAATACGTGTGCAAAGTTTCAAAGAAATCGAATAGCTGGAAGTTGGTTAAAATTAGGCTCAAAGATTCCGTTACATAGATAGCCAGATGGATAGATAGTTACAACCCAAGTTAATAAAAGCGTGTTAAAAGGGGATTGCTTAAATTTTAACTTTGATAATAAATATCTCGAAAACAAAATCTTTCCACCAAAATACTTTTCCACCCATATACCAAATTTTATCAAAATCGGAGTTGCTGCAACTTTCTAGAAAAGTATCTTTATTTTATACAATAAATTTAGTAACTTTTTATTAAGTAAAAGCCCTGGTATATAACAAATTTAATTAGATCTTACCTTGAAGCAGACAAAAAGCGAAAATGGCATCGTAAGAATGACAAGTCCCCATGATAATACAGTCAATATCTTGCCGCAGGTCTTGTTTTCTTCTACAACTTGTTCCGCTGAAACAAAAATAATATTATGATTTTATTTTTCTTTTTAACCGTTAAAGAAAAAATACAAAAGTTACTTGCATTAAAGATATAATGTTTTTCAAAAAATATAGTCTTTTTTAGGAACTTGACGAAAACAAATCCCAAATCGTCATTTTTTATTCATGTAAAAAAATGTCAATGCCCAATGCCAATATGTATTTAAAATTATTTAACCTTTTTTAACCTTTGTCGTATGGTGCTTTAAAAATTACACAGAATACGTTGCGGGTACATTTGTACCCCAAGTATAAAAACATTTCTCTGCTTTCCTAATTTAACTTTTTTTTTTAATTTAAAAAAATTCATATTAAACATCAAATATTTATTTAAACGAACATTTAACAAAAAAACTTAAAAATATTGGTTACAATAAAAAAAACAAGCTTGAAAATATAAGAAAAAAGAACAAGTCTATTTTTTTATATTTTGACATTCCACGCACATAATTTGTTTTTAGAGTGTAAAACACACACAAAACGATTGCACTGACAGAACATTTGTCTCGCATTTACAGCGCCTGGGAGTAGACTGTTCTACTTCTTGTTGTTCTTCTACATCTGTATTGTCTAACTCAGGAAAAATATCAATAATGTAATTTCTAAGAGTTTTATGCATATTTTTGTTGGTTTTAAATCTCCTTAACGTATTATCTTTTATTAGTGATTTTCCGAGCGCCAGCAGAAATTTTCTACGGCTATCTTTACTAACTAGTTTATCTGGAAATTTTAAACTCCATAAAACAAATACATTTATTCCGGAAACATCTAATAGTTGTCCAAACATTGTCATCGACCAGAGTACTACCAAGCACAAACGTAAAACCGACACGAATTAGACGAAAACGCCACCTACACTTGAGTCGCGCATGCAAAACATGTGTCTTAAAGAGCACCTGGAAATACGGTGCGGGGTACAAACGTACCCCACGTCGCCTTTAATTTTTTTATATAAAAAGTATAAGGTTAATGTTAGTAAATTACCAAAAAATATATATAGAAGTTACCAATTGACAATAAATTAAATTCGCAAAGCGAAATTTTTAAAATTTACGAGAATATCCTGAAATCTGTGACTTTGGGGTACGTTTGTACCCCGCACCGTACGACGAAGGTTAAGGAAAACTGTCAATTGCAAAAATTAAAATTAAATTAAATTTTTAAGTGATATTTATTAGTGGTGCGATTCTATCTGTTTATACAGATTTTTTTGTAATATTTTTAAATAATACGTCAAAAATAATTGCATTTTGGAGGTAAGAAAACATATTAAAAATGTAGATGTTTGTGTCCGATCAGAGAAAATTATTTTTTCCTGAGAGTCGCAAAAATTTATAAGAGGAATAGTCCCAGAGCTAGAGAACCCTTCGAGTTACGTTGGGCCTATAAGGCTAGAAATTTGTATAGTGATGAATCATAGCATGCTAAGTACGACAATCATCACCTGGTAAGCATTAACCCTGCACATCATCACCGTGTATATTTTTAAAAGTAAAAAAACTTTAAAAAAATTGAGCTGTAAGCTTAAATTTTTCCAGGATTTATTTCATTTATAGTAAGGTTAGAAAAAAAATTATAGGCGTTTTCGATCAGCACAAGTACCTTTCAGGCAAACTGAAAGGTGTGTCTTATTTGGATGGCCATATTTCCAAAACTAATAAAGTCAGATGTACTTAATGTGGTGTTTTCTTGAAGCTCTTTAAAAGATCTCTTTTACGGTGATACCGATAATATTATTAATATACAGGGTAGGTTTTTTAATAGGACACCCTATATAATATATTAGCATTAAAAAGATTTTAAAGAGAGCTTTAAGAAAATACCACATTAGGTACATCTAACTTTATTAGTTTTGGAAATATGGCCATCCAAATCAGTCACACCTTTCAGTTCGTCAGACAGTTGTGCTTATCGAAAACGCCTGTCAATTTTGTTTTAAACTTTACTCTAAATAAACTATATTCCAGCAAAATTTCAAGATTACGGCGCAAAGATTATTTTATTTTATTTTAGTTTATTTTATTTTATTTTATTTTATTTTATTTTATTTTATTTTATTTTATTTTATTTTATTTTATTTTATTTTATATTATTTTATTTTATTTTATTTTATTTTATTTTATTTTATTTTATTTTATTTTATTTTATTTTATTTTATTTATTTTAACTTTTAAAAATATACAGGGTAATGATGTGCTGGGCTGATGCCTGGCAGGTGATGATTGTCGTACTTAGCATGCTATGACTCATGAACTTTACGTTACTTGAAGGGTTCACTATTTCTCCTACTAGAATAAAGTTCCGGTCTTGCATCTAAGTTTCTCATTTTATAACAATTAACCTTTTTGGCCATTACCTTTTATACCTAGCTATTTTGAATTATTTGTCATTTTTTACTTTTACTAAAGAAAGTAAAATGATAATTAACAATAAAAAGGAAGTATTACGTTTCCTAAAAGAATTAGATTTTAATTACAAAGCTAAAAATGCCTTTTAAATACACCATTGTTCAACGATTTCTACAAACAAAATATTTCTCTTATCTAAAGGACACAACTTGTGTCAGGGAATTTTTATGTGAAAACCCCAAGGCACATTTTTTATTTTCTTATTCCATTATGCTAATTGGGTGTCGGGTATTTCATAAATTTTATATTTTGTCATCTTTAGCTTCTTCTACCTTAGGGTGCCCACTTATTATTATGAACTTAATAATTTGCAGCAAAAATGAAAGACCCAAAAATATCTTTAGTATACAGAATATCTTTTTTAAATCTCGTAACTTTGTTTTTTTAGATAAACTGTCTAACATTAAAAATGGTAATGTTTTGTTTATTTTTCCCTTGTAGGTAAAAATCATTGGTATTTTATTTTATTGCTACATTTAATTAATTTGGTAGTGTAAAATAAAGTTTATTAACTTATTTTGTGACCTCTTTAAAAACAAAGAGTAAAGTGAATAAAAATTAAAGTTTAATTAAATGTTACTTTACAAAGCCAGAAAATCAATTTATAAAACAATGTATACTTTGTGGTTTTTATTTTATTTTCCTATTTTTTAATTATAAGATTAAGGACAGCTAAAAATTGTCAAAATACTTTTTTGCTTAATTTTGGACTCGCGTTTTAGTAGTAAACGGATTTTTTTATAAAAAATTTGCCCTAGTCCCTAGGCCAGTAATGAAATTGACTTCATAATTATAACACTTTTAAAACCTTTCTAGGAGATTTTTACGACTCTACCACGAATATTTATAACGCCATGTATAAAGTGGCGCTTTAACCCAGCCTGTCAATGTCAAACGGTTACGGTTACGATACCCGCTCAATCCGATACCCAAAACAGGTCCATGGGTTTTATGGTTTTGTGACTCTAACACTTACGATTTTGGCACAATGTTTAAAAATTGCATGTAAAACATTGTGGTAAACTTGTCCCACAAAAAAGTGACGCGTTTGCTCAGTCCGGCACCCGAAACATTTGACATTGATAGGCTGGGTTAAAGCACCGCTATATAATGGTGGTATAAATATGTATTCATTGTAGACTCGTCAAAAGACGTCATGAAGTCAATTCCATTACTGGCCCAGGGACTGACATACTTAAATAAATAATAACTCCTATTTTCTAGATATGTCTTGTATTGATTTGGCCGATTTAGGTAGTTAAGGGTACACGGCATGTTCTGCAAGGAGACCATTAAGACTCTCCGCACATAGGTCGGTGAAACAGCGACGAGGACGCGATTTAAATGCCTGAAGGCGAATTCACGCTTTGAAGCAGAAATCGCAGTTTTCTTAGCACACACAACGTTTTCTTTTATTAAACAAACTTTATTTGTTAGGATACGAAAGATTACACTGTACTAACTATCAAAAATAGTGTTTTGCTGTACCAAGCCCTAAAAAGGTTTTTTTTCCGCAGCTGCTTTTATCTTTATTTACATGAATCATGGATAATTTGGAGTCTTGAATATTTTAGAAACGCTCCGTGGATAATGTTTGTTCGTTAGGGTAGCGGCAGGACTTTTTGCTCACGTTTATTGCATCCGCCTGATTTAAAAATACAAATTCTTTAATGCTACCATAAGGATTAAAGGCAGCGATCTCACACTTTCCGCTCTCCGCTGGCCGCTAACGCTTGGTAATTAAGCCGTAGCCTTAGTCTTAACTTAAATAAATATAGTTACCAAAGTATTGTTAATTAGGATAAAAAATGTATTTTATTGTGTTTAGAAATATTTATTAGAGGCTATATTTTTGTTATTTTTTTTTACCCATTAGCTATTTTTATTCCTAATTTTTTTATCGTGTTACTTTATGAGCATAAGTTTTAACATCGTTGCAACTTTACACACAATTTAGGTTAGTTCTGCTTAAGTTTTTTTCACCCCATGCATACTAAAGCCGTAAATCCACTTTAAATTCTTTAAATATTTACATCCTAAGCGCCTATATAAATTCGAATAAACATGAAGGCGGCCTCATTTATCTTTTTCACAGTGTCATCTTATTCATGAAGTGTCTAATAAATTATGAATTTTAAAACATGATCGGTTAGGCGTCTTTAAATTTACCTACAAAAAAATTTAAAAAATTAAAAATAGGTATGTAACAAGTGTTTTTATTTTTTTTTTAATAAAGAGTTAGCCATGGGACCCCACACACACACTTTGGTCAAGAAAATTTTTATTTTGGAAAATTAATGACAACATATAGACTAGGGTCGTTTATTTTTAAACCAAAAAAAAAATTTGGAAATAAACCCATTACAAAACGTAGATAACAAATATTAAGGGAAAAATAAACTACGGGCTATCTGTGGTCGGAAAGGGAGAAGGGGGGTTAAAGGTAAAAACGGTTTTGCGGCAACAAGTCCTATGGAAAAAAATTAAATAGCAAAATTTTGTTAATAAAAAGGTCTACAACTTTTGTGTTTACTTTCTTAAAATAATCCTAAAATGTATGTGAAAAATACAAATAACTAAGTTTTTGGTTTTTTATTTTTATCATTAACAAAAAAAAAAGAGAAATTCCACAAATTTGTTGTAAACTAACTTTTATAGTGTGTCTACGTAAGTTGGCGTCATATGGAAAACTTTTTTATAATAACTTTACGAAAAAAGGGCATTGTTTATAAAGTTCTGCATTGTCCAAAACCTAAATTACAATTATCAGATATCAAAGTGTGTCAGTCATCTACGAGGTTTCGCCAAAAATATAATTTTTTCTCAAGAGTAAAGTAGCTGTGTTTATGCTAGTATCGCAAATTGCTAGAACGAAAAGGTGTTTAGAGTAAAAATTACTTTTAAATATGCAATTTTGTTTATTTCCAAAAAAAAATATAATTCTTTTTTCTGCGGAAATAGAGAAAATTTATGTTTGTACATTAATGCATTATACATTCTTCTTTTATTTAAAACAATCAATTTAAAAATATTATTTAAAACTGTCCTATTTTATTTATAATCATGAAATTTGGTGCACTAATGTACAAATCTAAATTTTCACCCTTATTGAAGAAAAACAAATTTAATATATTTTTGTCTAATAAACAAAACTACATATATTAGTTATTTTTTATTCTTAACACTTTTTTTATACCACTTTGCGAGGATAGCAAAAATACAGGTACTACTACTCATGAGCAAAAATTACATTTTTGACCAAATTTCGTAGATGACTGACACAATTTAATATCTTATGATTGTAATTTAGGTTTTGGACAATGCAGAACTTTTTATAAAGAATTACTTTTCTTCGTAAAGTTAATAATAAAAGAGTTTCCTATATGACGCCAGCTTACGTAGACACACAGTATGTCATAAATATACTGTAATTTTTTGAATTAAAAATATTTATTTTTACACATTATTTTCACTTAATATTGAAAAAGTATCTTTATTTTTAATCGAAAATGACGTGTCAAAATATCGGTACTTTTAAAAAAGTCGGTGGGCCTTTTTCGTTAAAATCTACTGTCTAATGGTGTAAAAAAATATTTATTACAACGGTAATTTTCTCAGACAATGCATTCCATTAGGACTAAACGAGAAAAACTGTTTTTTACCCTCAAGAACTTAGGCCTTTTCACTTAACAACCTCAAATTGCATGTAAATTATTTTTCCTTTTATTTTGGGTATATATTTCACATTTTTCAATGGGTTTAATTCTACTATATTTTTTGTTTTAAAAAATATTGACTCTGGTCCAATAATGGTTTTAAAAAATCGTATCCAAGTCATTTTGCATTTTCTGATAACCCCCAACATTGTAATGTATATTCTTTTTACATCATCAGAAAGTAAAAAATATAACCAACAAAAAGACCATCGATTCTTAAAAAATTTCGACAAAAAATAGGGATAGTTTTTCAATATTGAGTTAAAATTATGTGAAAAAACAAATATTATAACTCAAGAAACTTACCTTATATTTGTAACATGTGTAACATGCAGGGGCCCGTTTTCAACAAATCATTTTTAGTAAAAAATAAAAATAAAAACCTTGGTTATTTTTACATAAATTTTGAGGTTAGGTAAAGAAAACGTGAACGTAAAAGTTGTAGATTTTATCTATCTTAACAATTTATATGTTTAAATTATTACAATATTTAAAATAATCCCAACCCACAATGGCGAAAGCACAACCATAAAATAGTCTTGGTAATAGTAGATAATATTTTTAAATTCTAAATACTAACGATTTTTTTTAATCATGTAATAAAACACAAAAACAAAAATACAATAAGTCAATACAAAAAAATAAAGCATTTAAGCCCAAAATTAAGCACTGGAAAAAAGCGTAGTAATTTGCAGTAAAAAGAGTATAATGCCTTAAAAGCAAACATTCTTTTTAAAAGTATACGACAATATTATTACTTTATACCGTTTTTTTGTAATAATTTTATTACTTTATACCTTTTTTTATAATAAAATACAAACTAAATAATAACAAAAAATTCTCTTAACTATAACAAAAGTATCTTTTACCAACCATAACAATTTAAAATAAAATTTTGACAGCGATGATTTAGCGAAAAACTAAGGTTTGCTTAAGTTGATCTCCATATTCGGGCCATTTTCAAATGCGGCAAAAGAAAATTACGAAATTCTCGGCAGACATCACAAAGAAAATTTAAAGTCTTTAAATGAACTTTCTGAAGGGCGTTTTAAATATTCCTAATATAAAAATAAGTATAAAATAGTGTTAAATAATAAGTTGTAGATATATATTTTTTTAAATTGGTATTGCATTGCTAATGCAGGGTGTTACAGAATGCTGTTAAAAAAATTAGGGCAGAATTTACCAATAAAAATGTAAAAAAAAAAGATTTAATAAACATGGGCCCGGAAATGCATAGCTTTTTAGAAACGGGGTGTTAAACTTTTTAAAAATGGTTTTTAATCGGTTTTACTTAGTTTGACCTGTTTATTGATTTGTATTTACTATTTGTGAGTTGTTATTTGAGTAATTGAAATTTAGACCCCATTTTGACGACCGATCGATCTGAAATTTGGTACACACTCTTAATCTTGATGATAATACAATATACATTCTTTATGATTGTAAATCCAAGATGGGCGCAGATACAAAATGGCGGATTACATATCACTTTACCACAACCTCAATATGGGTATTAAATAAAAGGGCTTGATTGGTAAAATAAAGCTCACTATAAACTTTTTCTCGAAAACTCGGTACTGTAGACATTACTAGCAATTGATACTGATCTCAATTAACATAAGACTTTAGTCTTACGTCTCCTTTTTTGCGTTTTTAATTTATTGTTCTATCCTTGGTATTTAATAAGATATACCATTTTATAACTTAACATGTAAAAAAATGTTAAATGTTTGAAAGGACCCCGCTCAATCCTTATGGAAAGTGGTTTTCGGTTAATTCTTGTAAAATTTATGCTATCTAATCGTAAGTTAATATTATCTACCTAATCAAATTAAAAGATAAGATTTGTAAAGTATTTAAAACTAATATAGCTCAATTTTCGAAACTTTTCCTGTAAAACCAAGAATAAATTGCTTGTTATATCCATATCCATATATTATAAATTATTAAGGTGTCTCTGGACTTTATTTTTTCTCTCCGCTGATTTTTATATGATGAACCTAAAATGTTTTCAAAGGGTCCCATATATTACTCTTCTGAAAGCTACAGATCATTAAACTGTAGTTATTTAGGGTCCACACAGGGTTTTAAATTAAGCGTTTTTCTTTTCCCATATTTATTGGGTGGCCAGAGGTAAAAAATTCGGTAAATAATATTTTATTTCTCGTAAACTTAGGTAAGTACAAAAAAACTTCAAAAGCCAAATAAAGTGTATTTTTACTTGCTTCGTTAAAAAAATATAAAAATATTACAAAATTTAGTATCGTACATTCTTTTTTAGAAATATTTGTTAACGTTTTGTACGCCTTAAGACGCCACTAAATAAAGTAATTTTTGTCTTATTTAGCATATTAAACCTACCAATAACACCGTCAAAGCATTTTCGGACCCATGTTTATTTATTATGACTTTTTTACATTTTTACTAGTAAAAGCTGCCCTTAAATTTTTTAAACAACATTCTAACACCATGTAAACTAAAAAATTAGTTTTTGGAGTGTATTGATAAGAAGAACATTTATACCAAAGGTTTGGTATTTCCTGGTTGATTTCAAATAGTTTAATACACTTAATGCATAAATTCAGTGGTTCTTTACTGGTGGTCCGCAGACCACCAGTGGTCCTTGAAAACATTTTTAGTGGTCCGCGAACCATACCAATAAATAAGTGACAAAGAGTCGACACAACATTACACGAGCGCGTCGAGTGCAAGGAGGGAGGCTACGCTAATTCTCACATGCACCCGGCCAACTCCGTAGGTAATCGGAGTTCGTCGGTATAGTTTTTGTCAAACTGAAAGCCAATTGGCAGGCAACCTACAATACTTACGGGTAATATAAAATTTTCTTGAAGATATGGTGAAGGTTTAATAAAAATATAATAAATTAATTTAGTTATGCACTACGTAATACGTATATTAATATACGAACCCAACTAACATACAGTATAAATGAAGGACAAAAAAACACCAAACGAAAAAGATATAAAAATATTACAACAATTTCTGTTTATATTTACAAAATATCTTTAAAAATGAAAAAAAGTCGATGATTGAAATTTTTTTTTCTGTGTTCGAGTAAACATATTTTATTTAACATTCATTTTTTTTTATAGATGCATACCTCAATTATTATTACCTTCGTAATACGTCATAAAAGAAACCTGTCTTGGTTTTTTTAATAAAAAAATTAAATTCCTTTTAGTCAAACATGGAGTTCATGTCATCGCTTGGGAAAAAATGTAGCAATAGGAGCTTGAACAGGAAACTAAGGATATATTATTAATATTATTATGTAGGGATTTTTTACTACAAAGGTCTATGGATTTTTAAAGCCAAGATTACCTTTTATTTATTGGTTTTTACTAATTATTGCTATATATGTTTATTTCTGCAAGACACCTAGAGAATATTGTTTCACATAAGTCGCAGAGTAAATTATTATTTGGTATTTGAGCAACTTTATTCATTTTTAAGACAAAAGTATACACAGGACAATGAGTATGTGAAGTTTGCTCGTCTTGGTTCTCTTTTACCACCAAAGTGATAGAGAATCGCATCGCCTCGTTGACCCGATCACATCCGATTACCTACGGAGTTGGCCGGGTGCATGTGAGAATTAGCGTACTCTCAAGGGAGGTTCACAGAATAAAGCTAAGTTCATATCCCAACCCCCATCTACGGTTCATATACTTGCGAAATGCGATTTGCGAAACGTGTTCTGATTGCTCAATTCTGAGGTTTTTCGAATGTTTATTTAAAAATAACGAAAATAAAATTGAAACTTTGACACCCTGTATTTCGCAAACGATTAACTTTTTAGCATTTTGCACAGACCTTTTATAGACACCCTGTATAATAATGAATCATTTAATGCATCCATTTGTCAACTTTTAATTAAATTAGTAAATTGATTTTGGGAAATTATTTTGCTGATGACCTATAACCAATTTTAGGTCTATATTTTTACTTACAGAGAGAGCACTTAAACCAATTAATTAACTGAATAACGCCCAGAGAGCAGCGTAAGTACTGACCTAAATTAATTATTTGCACTGACATAGATCTGGGGTCGACTCGTGTGATTTCCTCCAACAATTTTTGTGTGAGTAAACCCATTTTTTAAAAGCATTTAAGTTAAAAGCATATATATATATATATATATATATATATATATATATATATATATATATATATATATATATATATATATATATATATATATATATATATTAAGTTGTGATGTCATATCTTTTTATTTAAAGTTATAACTGTGTCATAGCGCTTTTGTTTACCACGTATTTCTGCCCTCCTTTTTTGTCTAATTTCTACCTGTAACTGTTCTATACGCGTTAGAGCGTCTCCTTTTCATTCATGGCTTATAAACCTTTTGATTTGGCTGAACGTGAATATGTATAATGTAATATTTTAGTTTTATTTAATGCAATAAATAAGTGTTTCTTATTAAAACATGCGAGACTTTAAAGACGTATGGATGTTTTAACACACAGTTACATTTAACAAAAAGGAGTAAAAGAATCAGAAAGAAAAAACCGTTCTTTATTTTTATGTAAAACCGGCTTCTAAAACTGACTGTTTAAAGGAGGCTAACACATAGTGAGGGAGCCCAAGAGGGGGATTTCTGGAGTAACTACAGCGCGGCAGATTAATATACCGGAGGATATCTTGTATCCGGTTAAGTACCTCCACCAAAGCCCCATGTAGAGGGCCGATCGTATAAAACAAAATTATTTCTATCAGAAGTTTTAGAGCTTATTAGACTAAGATAGGGTGAGTTAATTACATGCTAAACAGTGTACTTATATTCTTCTAAACTAAAATTTTAAGAGTGACGTAAAGGAAGCGGAGGGCTACAAAGTTGTGAAAAATACGTCAATATGACATTCTCGAACCTGGCAATTTTATTATTTTGAAGAAAATTTAATTTTAATTTGATTTTTATTTAAAGAAAATAATTTAATGATAAAAATCGATAAATACTATCCGGAGGATTTTCACAAGCCAATTCTTTGACATATTTAAAAACCTTTTGCCCTCCCCCACCGATCAAAGGTATAGGTTATATAACATTTTTGTATTCTTATCATCCAAGCTTTGCAACCCAATAGGTCACTACTACGCTTTAGTAAATCCCCATTTACCATCGTATGCTCCTCTACTATCATGGGTTTTTAAAATTTTAAAACCTTAAAAGTCAAGCGTGTAGATGTAAATAAAACAAATCAAAATAAATACAGCGTTCAACAAAAATCAGTAAAGAAAGTCAGTTTTAAGCAATTTTTAGATAGGTAACTTTTTTTAAATAATTATACGAGTTTTTTTATGAATATAACTATACATAACAAAAATGAAGTAAAACATATAGGTATAGTAAATGGTAAACACACAAATAGAGCAATTTCAAATAAATGTCCCTTTACATGCCAAGTTTTAAGCTATTTCTGCATGTTTATACAAGAAACTCGGGCCTTATTTATTACCCTTGAAGTGTATTTACAATTTATAAAGACACTTTGAAAACACACTTGTTTACCCTATACGACCTTGGTATTTATTTTTACCACGTTTTGAAATTTATCAGATATTAAAAATATACAATTCGTGCCAACTTGATACGTTCAAATTAACTTTTAGTGTATTAAACACTATAGCAGGTATATATCAGACAAAAGATGTCTGCAAGTAAATATTTTGGATATGATGACGCATCGGTCTCACTTTATTGTTGCTTTAAACCGTCTCTTTTATAACCCTTAATCATAGAAATCCAGTCATTTTAACCGGCAGGGTTTACCGTTTGGTCAAGATTATGGCATCTTTATCATTTCTCGCAATCAATTTCATGCTATTATCCAAGTCGTAAAAAGTGTATGGTTTAAAGCACGCCAAATATTGGATTTAGGGATAAGTATAACCTTTTTATCGCATAACTTTTTCTTTGAAAAAACATCAAGCAGCATTATGAGTTAGGGACGTACCCAGGAAATTCTTTTGGTTTTTTTCGAGACTTGATCAGTAATCAAACCGCTAATTATCATTCTTCTCAAACTTATGTGGCTAACTTTATTCTAAATATTTCAAATAGCATAAACTGATAGAGGTAAAACTGCCTATGTTTAAAAGAATAAGTCCTAGTAACGCACCGTGAATGAATAACCTGAGTGACCTGAATGACATAAATGACATTTTATCATTTTTGGTGTTAGGTGGTGTGGCAATTTTACAAATTGCAAAAATGCATTTTAATAAATTTGATACGATTAGTATTTCTTGATATGATGCTTTCATTCAGTATTTTGTACTGTGCTGTTATTTTCCTCTTGTTTCAGTAATATTATTAAAACCTACTAACTGATAATTGTGCAAGTGGAGTGCTTGTTATTTTTGTACTCCTAAGTGTAAATATACTCTCATTTTTGTAACCCTAACTGTATATTATACATATGTAAGTTAAATTTATGTGTTTTTTATTATTATTTAATAAATAAGGTTATTTCTGCTTAATCTAAAATAAAAGTAGTTTGCTATTTAAATTTCAAAAACATTTACCTAAAACATAATTGTTTACACACCGGACGCATCGCAGATTTTAATAACATTTATACGTGGTTTTTGGGACGCTGATTACTAATCTGAAAGCATTTTTCTCGGACACGTTTTGTTATTATTCATTAATATTAAGTATCAATTAGGCTTTAAATAAAGAACTGTTTGCAAAGAAAAGGAAAAATAGTAAATTTTAATTAGTTCTGGATATCAAGTCTGATGATGAATAACTCGAGAACGAACCGTGTCCGAAAAAAATCTTTCAGATTAATAATCAGCCCCCAAAAAACCCCGTATACCAAATTTTGTTAAAATTGGCGATGCGTCCAGTTTGTAAACAATTACTAAATTTAGCAATACTTAACGTTTTGTAAACGTCCCAAAAAAACTTTAAAAGCCTGTTCCTAAAACGTTTCAGGTACTATAAAAAACGTTTAGTAAACGGACAAAAAAAGAAACGTTTTTAAAACGGTGCTTTTGCTGACACAAGTCTTTTAAAAACGTTTATCCTACGTTACCCAATTTTTTTTTTTTTATCTTTGGACAAACCACGAAGGCCAAAAGCCTAAATACTAACGTACCGTGGGTGTCTTAAGCGAAGTAAGAGGGAGTTTGTTGACTTGTTGACACGGGACTTAAAAACTTGAAGATTTGGGGTGCCACAACCTAGAAACTCTAGGGATAAAAGAACGAACAAAGTGGGAAGTTCGGGGCCTGTCCAGTTGGACCGTATAGGGATGCATACGCGCGGAACCACGAGTTTCTCTGTTGGGAACCGTAAGTGGAGGAACTAAACTGGACAATTCTTCAGAGCAGAAGCCATGGAAGTACCTATAAAAAGCGATAAATCCCCACAGCCCGACAATGTGCAAGAGAGGGAAGCCTTTCTGTAAGTGAAGGATCATTAATGAGACGAATAGCTCTTCTTTGAATAGAATCAAGAATGCTTAGGGTTGTGGGGGACGCCATGCCCCAGATATGAGAACAATATTCCAAGGGAGGTCGGATTTGGGACACATATAAAGTGTATAAATTAGAAGGGGAAAAATACTTTTTGGCTCGAAAGAGAAATCCAAGCTTTTTAAAGCTGCCGTGGCTATAGATACAATGTGTTTATGCCAGTTAAGGTTACTTTCAAAAGTGACGCCCACAAGATTAAAGGTGTCTTTGCTCTGTAAAACTTGGCCGCTCATAAGTAGAGGATGAGTATTTGATTACTCTTTTCCTAGCCCTGAGGGACTCCAGCATTTACTTGGTGAAAGCATGAAGAATGGCCGTCCACAATAACTGATATACGACGATGAGATAGATAACTAGAGAGCCAGGTACAGAGTTTAGTTGAAAGACCATAGGAGGGAAGTTTATTAAGAAGTGCGGCACCTGGTCAAAAGCTTTGGATATATCAAGAGCAACGATCTGGGACTCACCTAGAAACTCAAGAGACTTATTCCAGCAGTGTGATACAAAGGAAAGAAGATCTGCTGTAGATCTTTTGTGGCAAAATCCATACTGCCTATCATGCAAAATTTTGTATTTTTTACTTATATATTTTATAAACGTATATACCGGGTGATGCATCGCCGGGCGGGACATAGGAAATCCCATGTAATTTTTAATGGGGTCAATTATTGGCTCCCCTGGATATTTTAGAGAAAAATTCTATTAAAGTTTATTAAAGAGTATGCAAATCTACGTCCATGGTAAAAACTTTAGATTTTTCGGTTAATCCGTTTGCTAGTTAGAAGATAATATATTTTTAAAAATTGCTACATTATTATCGCCTCATATTTATGAACAACAATAAAAATACCAGTTAGCATGACATAACTTTGTAATTTTAAAATTTATTGCTTTATTATTATCAAAAAGTCGTACAGTGAAAAGATTAAAGTTCTATTTATACAAACAAATTAAGTTAAGTTAAACTAAACTAGAGTTACAAATTTCAAGAACTTATGAGATTTACAATATTTACATGCTTCAATAAATTCTTAATATTATTACAATAATTAATATGTTGGAAACAAACTTAAGATTTAAGAAAATTTTCAAATATTCCTCCATGGACTGCTAGACAATAACCCAGACGTTCATAAAATTGTCTTATTACATTGGCTAACTGGTAAATTGAAATTTTATTGCATTCTGCAGAAATAGCATTTTTAACTCATCTAGATTAGGCTAATTTTTATCCTTGTATATCATGCTTTTTAAATGGCCTCAGAGAAAGAAGTGATTTGGCGAAATATCAGGAGACCTGGCTGGCCAATTTATAGTGTGGTGTAGGCCAATAACATTTCCTTTAAAAGCATTGTGTAAATATTCCCGAACAGCCAGGGTATTATGTGCCGGGCAGCCATCAATTTGGTACCAAATTTCCCGATTTTCCCTGGATACATCATTTAAATAAACAAGTTCTTTGAGTAATTCCAAATAAAATTCTGCATTCAAATTTTAATTAGGAGAAAATGGCCCAATAATATGTTGTCCGAAAATTCCCGCCCAAACATTTGCTTTCTGTGGATATTGCGTCCTCGTTTCGACAAATCAGTGTTCTTTGCTTCAGTATCGGTAATTTTAATGATTGGATTCATTGTTTAACGTAAATGTGCACTCATCAGTAAAACAAATATTTCTTAAAAATTCCCTGTCCATGTTTGCCCTCTCCATTATGTCAAAACAAAATTCCTGCCGTCGTATTTCATCCCCATCCCTTAGCTCTTGATGTCTTTGATATTTGTATGAAAGGTATTTATGCCTTTTGAAAATCCGGAGCACTGTTGATTGATCTTTTCCTTTGATATCCTGAAGTTTCCTTGTACTCACCTTCCCTTCATTTTCCTCCACGTGCAATAAAATTTCCAAGTCTCTATCATCTCTTACATTTTCTTCAGCGAACATGTCTGACACCTTTTAGTAACTATTTTATTGATAGTACCATTTAATCATCAATACTTTTTCTTCAGTAGTATAACTCATGGTTAATCTTTTCGCTCTGCGATTTTCTGATATTAATAAAGCACTAAATTTCAAAATGATAACGTTATGTCACGCTAACTGGTATTTTTATTATTGTTCATAAATATGAGGCGATAATAATGTAACAATTTTTAAAAATATATTAGCATCTAACTAGCAAACGGGTAAACCAAAAAATCTAGACGTAGATTTGCATGCTCTTCAATAAACTTCAATAGAATTTTTCTCCAAAATAATTAGGGGAGCCAATAATTGACCCCATTAAAAATTACATGGGATTTTCTATGTCCCACCCGGCGATGCATCACCCAGTATAACCAACTTGTGTAATAAGGGTTAGTATATGACTTCCCTAATTTAATGCAATAAAAATATAAGCACAGGAATTCGATTTAAAAACCCGTCTTGTAAATAAAAGCCCATTACTGAAAGTTTATTTTTTACTTTTTAAACAGATTTATATTTTTTTACCATACCACATGTTTTAACATACCGAACAAAAAAGCATTGTTGGAATAAATGGCCCTAAAAATTTACTACGGTTGGTTAATGCGTTCTATAAATCGATTTTCCAATGCTGCTGATTTTACGACGTCAACTGTGGTTAAAAAGCTAAACAGAAAGTAAACCGTGTAGTGTGTTTTTATTTTTCTATTAGACAGTAATATTAAGAGACAAAAAAGGAATCTGTTGTTTTTAAATTATTTTTTAAATATGTTTTAATATACACTGTGTATTAGCACTATGGAATAAATTTCATAATAAATAATAGATGCATTTCAAAAAAAAAAAAAAAAAAAAAATACATGTCGTTTGGAATATTTGCTTGAGCATTTTTTCAATTAAAAAATTATGCAATGTCATTTCTGTAATGGTGGCCAACTTTTTATTTTAAATATAACACCTTGTATATTATTTAATTTTGGATTCCTTAAAATGTTCGAAACACATTTCATCTACAATCTCCTATATAAATTATGTTCAATTGTTCGGAAATAATAAGAGCTTATAAGTTTTGTTTGAAAACAGGTAAAGTGTATGTATGTAGTGTAGTGTATTGTAGTGGAGGACTAAAAAGTAAAAATAAGTTTAAAAAAGTAAAAAAGTTTTGATGCCAAACGCGTTTAATAAAGATATGTCACAAATTTTAAAAATTCAAAAAGGTTTTTATGTGGTTATACACAGATAAATTAATTTTCTACATATTTGGGTTTCTTGTTCTTTATACTTGTTCGTACTCCATAGACTTCTGAGACAAGAATTATCGTTTTAATAAAATGTACCTAATTTCACGATCTCAAAAATAATGTAGTTGAGTTAAAACTAGTTACAACGAGGACTGGATGCCAAACACCTAGTCCTGTATTACACCGATGATGCAAAACGGTTTTTTGACAAAAAAGTTTAAACTAGTTATAACTTTTTGTTATGCCAAATAAAGCTTTAGGTTTACTGTGCAGTTGTTTGAGGAAAGTGGGTTTAAATTTTCTTTTACGCCTTTAAAAACACATTACCTGCTTTTTGTTATCTCTAAATAGTTAAAATATTTACTTTACTTAAAAATAAACCACAAGAGTAAAAAGTGTGTGCACTGAATAAAACTCTAAACAACTTCTAAAGTTTGGATTAAACTTTTAGTTTTAAACCTGGGTAATTTTTTTATTTTTTTTTTTATTTTTAAACTTGAGTGTATTATTACAAAAGTTTTAGGGATGTGACTAGAAAAGCAGACTTTATAGCTAATCGGTTGTCTGCAAAGTCGGTTTACTGACGATAGTTAAACGTGACAACGTCAAAAGAAAATTAAACCATTTACACCACATTCAATTTTCACTGCACTTTTCACTTGACGTAAACATGTAAATGTATTATTGTATAGCAGATATTCACGCGGTTCGTTCAAAGTAGGAGAGAAACAGATGTCATACGATGCCGAACGCGGAAGTCGATTGTCTCTCTTCCGCGCTCTCGCTTGCACTTTAAGCTTTAAATGGAGCGCTGCATGAGTCATGTGTTTTTGTGAGTGCAGCTGGCCTTATCGAATTACAAGACGTTATCACGTCAAAAACATGTTTTTGTGGAAAAACATTTACCAGACAACATCTTCTAGGGTATGTTGGGTCATGCAAACAAACCAGAACTCACTAAGTTTTATTGTATATAATATCATAAAAGGGAAAATTTTACCGGCAAAATATTTCGATTGTATAAAAGGTTGTTGCTTGGAAATTTCGCCAATAACATTTACAATAATACCACGAGCCGTCAGGGAACTGATAATAAAAAAATGTCATGAACAGAAATAACCAAAAAGCAATAAACTTGAATAAAACGAGAAAAATATTTTGTCTACAAATTTTTTCTCGAATGATAATTGACAAGGCTAATTCAAGAGAACTACAAATAAGTTTTCAACCTTTAATTTACATTTACCTTTTTCACTTTAACCTAACTTAGTTTAATCGTATATAATATCATAGGAAAAAAATTTTACCGGCAAAATATATCGACTGTATAAAAGTCTGTTGCTTGGTAATTTCGTGAATGACATTTATTACAATCGTCACGAGACGTTAGTCAACTGGTATTGATTAAATATCATGAACGAAATTATCAAAAAGCAACAGACTTGATTTAAACAAGAGAAATATTTTGCTTAGAAAATGTTTTCTCGAATGATATTTATATAAGCCTTTAAATTACCTATAAACAACAAAAGTTTTTTACCTTTTATACTTTAACCTAACTAAGTTTTATTGCTGAAATTGCCAGTAGAAAACAGGAGATTGCTATGACATTTTGCCACTCTAGTAACTAGTAAACTAGTAAAAAAGTTATCAATTTTTTTTTATATACAGGTTTATTTTTAGGTTAGTACTTTCCTTTAACCAGTGTATACGTATAATGCAAGATAATAAGAACATTTTCAAATAAAATTTTGTCCAGTGGCTGTAGAACAAGATTTGTATTACATTTTTGGAAGAAAAAATTGCACGCCACTGCTTTTTTCAATACTTACTTACTTTAGGTTTAACTTGGTCTAATATTTTTCCATACGACGAACGGTTTTCGCTTACAAAAATAAAATCCATTTTAATGCATGGAGAAATCGGTAAAATTTAATATGGTGATTTTTTGGTAACCCTGTTATAAAGTCATTCCAAATACCATTGTTAATAAATTTTCTAAATGTAGTTTACTTTTGGAGAGAAATTATATTAAAGTTTTTGGGTATCCTGTTTAAACACAAAATTACATGGAAAAAATCGAAAGGCGTTGTGTGCTATAAGAGTGTATCGCAAAAATTGTGTTATAGTATATTACATTACAAGTGTGGAAAATGACTAATTTCACACGAGTGGGAATATTGTAGCACGAGGCGTTAGCCGAGTGCGACAAACCCACGAGTGTAAGAAAGTCATTTTCACACGAGTACTGTACACTATTTTTCCTACGACCACAAATTATACACCAAAAAATAAATAAATTAAAGTTTGTCTGTTCAGAAAAAATAAAAAACAATTGAGAACTTTGCAACACTAGGGTGATATTTACTTTGCAACACTAGTGTGATATATACTTTTCCTCACTGCTATATTATACTGTTTTGACAATATTTTTACATCGAAAATCACCTACCTAGAGGCATTATATAACTTTTATCATTTTGGAATTTAAAAAGGCCCTCACTTAATAAAAATTGTATGGTTTTGTTAGGTAATAACGCTAATAGTTTAATACGGTTTTCTGCTATTATAAGTGTTTTTTAAAAATTATCGATTCTTACATATTTTAGACACTCTTCTTAATAAAACGTAAGTGGTGCATATCCAAAATATTCCGTTTTTAAAAAATATCAGTAAATAAACTTACGGGACCGGGGAGTGAAAAGGGGTGCTGGGTGGGGTAAAATTGGTAAAACGAGTTAATGAAACTGAACATCACATATAAAATTAAGTAAAAATAACAGTTTGTCCTCATATTTTTAAGAAAAAATATAAAAAATATGAAAATTGTAAATGCATAACCTAAAGTCCTAAAGGTAAGGAAAAACGACTACCAAACGTCAGTTACCATGCAAAATATGGAAAGCATTTGGCAACGTCGGAAGGGTCTGATTCTATTTATGAATGGATAAAAGAAAGTGGATTCATAAAGTGTGTATTAGCCTTAGGTTTAATTAGGGATTTAAAAAAAAGATTGAACTAGTTGTTTGAGTACACGAAGAAAGAGAGGAAGGAATTTGATCTATAGGCTTTTTTCCCTGGTGCTTTAGGTCGAATGGTCAAGCGGCAAGGCTGCCTCTATAAAGTACGTGCTCAAAGGTAGAAGGGAGATTTTAATTTGATCTACTTACCTGACAACACTGTGCCAGCCAGTGAAAGTTGTTTTTGTGGTTATGTCTATTTTTGTTTATGTTTTTATTTTTTCGTAAATTTTAATAAATATAAAATAAGATGATTTTCGCTAATTTGGGTTCTACCGTTTAAGGTAAATAAAAAGTTTTTTTACTGTCACTACAATAAATATCTCACTTGCAAAACCAATAGCAGTTTTTAGAATGACATCATAATATGTATCACACCAGTGTTGTAAAGTACTTTGCAACACTAGTGCTGTAAAGTACTTTGCAACACTAGTGTGATATAACGCATTTTCTATGCATGAAATCAGTGTGCTATTTGCTATTTTCACAAGTGGTCGTAGGAAAAATATGTTTATTATTGACGTTCTAAGTAGAAATAATTTTTGTTATTAATTTTCTGTTATGAAAGTCAACGGGTCTTAAAGTTTTGTAAGTGAATGATAGTAGCTAAAAACAGTAACCAAATATGAATCTTGACTACATTATATGGTACATTATTTGCTACAAAAACGGAGCGAGTTTTACTACAACGTGTACCTGGGGGCTATAGTACTACACATTGTAACTGTGTAGGTTACAATTGCATGAATATTTAACAGATTTTTTTTCCAGTGAATTATATTTTTTTTAAGAAAACATTTTTATTAGAAATAAATTTGTCTTTTAAAATAGTTTTTATTATACAAGGATAAAAAGTTCTAGATTTTAGCTTGAGGTTTTGTTGACTCCCGACGCGAAGAGCGAGACCTTAAATTACTATGGAAATACTTAAGGAAATTATTTAATATCTGACAATGTAATTTTAATAGTTATTTAAAATATTATAAAGACAAAAATATCTGACTAAAATCCTAATATAAGGTAAATATAATTTCTGTATAATAAATTATTCCAAAATTAAATTTTACTTTTACTTGCGTGTATGTATGTCTGGAAAAAAGTACTCACTTTTGTCTCACGGGAAAAAATAATTTTATTAAAAGTCACACTTTAGTACCTGTTACCTGAGATAAAATGTCAATTTTTTTCCCGTCACGGACAAAATAACTTTTTGTACGATCGGACCTAAAATACAATTGCACTTTTACGCCCTAGGGCAAAAAAGTATCAAGAACGCCCGCATTTATAAATAAGGGCGTAAAAAAGCACTTTACGCCCTTGATCTAAAAAGTATGAAAAGCGCCAACATTTATAATTTTACGAAACTATAATAAAATTTATTAATGCTTCGTTTTTTCTTTGGTAAAATAACAATACAATTAATTAAACATATATTAAAAGTGTACAAATTGAAAATTTGAAACATTAAAAGCTGGAAAATTTTTAACTCAATATTAATTTCAGTAGTACAAAAAATATTGTTTGCACCTCTGGCGTAAAAGTGCTATTTTAGGCCCTTGGTACCAAAATAACTATTTTATCCATTTGTCTTCTTGTACACTTCATTCGTAGACAGTCTGTATGTTACCTAATGCTTTTTTATCTATACTTATATTATAAAGAAGTAAAGTTTGTAACTTTGTTTGTTTGTAGCCGCTTATTTTCGGAAGTACTGAACCGATCATAAAAATTATTTCACAATCAGAAAGCTACACACTATTCGGGAGTGTTATAGGCTATATTTTATAATGATTAAACAAAAAGTTTAGATATCAACGCTCAACGAAGTGGATACGGGTCGGCCATCTTCTATAAACTATAACTTTGTAAGGACTAAACTAACTACTAAACCGAGCATAATAACTCTTTTACATTTAGAAAGCTACACTATTCGCAAGTGCTATAGGCTATATTTTATAATAATTAAACAAAAATTTTAGAAAAAAATATGATTTACTTATAGCAATTTATCACTAATGTTATAAAGAGGAGTGGTAGAATGCTTGCCTGTCACGCGGGTGGCCCGCGTTTGATTCTCTGCGGAAGTAATTTTTTTAAATAAAAATAGATAAGAATAAAAAAGCAACGAATTTACTTATTTTTAGTAGATTTTTTCTTTCATATTTAATTACACCAATATTATAAATAAAGAGGTAAGGTTTGATTTTTTTGCTTTAAGGGCTAATTTTTGGAAATACTGAACCGATCATGAATATTTTTTCAGAATTAGAAATTGACACTATTTAGCAGCAATGCTTTAGGCTATATTTTATTATGATTGAACAAAACGTTCAGGGAAAGACATAATTAACGAAGTGGGCACAGGTCGGCTAGTTTTTTATAAGGATAAGTTTTTGTTTTAAATAAAGTATATTTGATAAAATATGTTTTTTTGTTTTTAATGAAAAATTATAAGTAAAGGCAATTTTCTTAATTCTAGCGAAGTGTTATAGTAGTCCTCATTTGTTGCTAATCAAGATTACCATTGTTGTAATTGGTCTTGATTATCGAGAACTCACTGTATTTAAATAACTTTTTAACCAAATTCATAGGTCTAAAGAAGTTTTTACTACATAGCTAAGTAAACATAAAAGCTCATCGTAGAATCCTGTATTTTTAATATTTTCTTGGTAAATACCCAATTTTTACATAATTTAATTTTAACTTTAAATTTTTAAACAACCCAATTAAAATACTTCCTTTGTTCTGTTTCAACTACATGAAGCCTCCATTACAAAACTTTTAATGACGCGGTAAACTTAAAGAACACAAGGGAGCAGGCAAACTAAATGGAATGTTTGTTTGTATATTATAGACATAAAATAAGGTAAATATTCTAACAGTAAAACCAACGTTTTTATCAAAACCATTATTTTTTATTAAAAAATCATATCAAATTTCTTAAGCGGGCCAATAAAAATCGACTATTTGATTTTAATGTATCTTTTAATATTCTTTGGTGGCTTTATAGGTTAAAAGTAATAATTTAAAACGATTTTAAAATGTTTTAAAATTTTATGAGTACCTAATTAAAAATTTTAAGTACTTTTTGTAAATAACAATTCATTAGAGAACTATTACTTTACAAGGTGATTCAAAAATTGATCAAGAAACTTAAGGGGTGATTCTACTTCTACAAAATAAGGGTAGAGCTTCATATCATTTTTTCAAAATATCATTCGTTTTCGAGTTACAAGCTGTCAAAGTTCAATTTTTATTTTGGTTTTTTGCCATATTGCATTTATTTTTTAACCAATCTAGTTAATATTTGGTACACTAATCGAGCTATGCAGATTCTAAAAATTTAACATAAAAAAACGTTTTTAAAATTCTGCCAGAGGGCACTTTATCTAAAACTTAAAGTTTATTTACATCATAACTTTTTTATTTTGACAGATATCGCATAGCTGGAAGCGCCATTTTATAGACAATCAAAAACTTAAAAAATAAGGTACTCTCTATTAAAGTCGATAAACCTCACCATTTAGGCACCAATAGACATCAAAGTTTTCATCAATTTCAATCAAATTACCTACATACCTACAGGGTGTCCAGTATCTCAACCGACAAACTTACCCAAACGATTCTACAACAAACAATAGAAAAAAACTTCATATAAACATATGTCCTAAACGTCTTAGTTTTTGAACTACGGGGTGTTAAAAATAAAAAAAAATTTTTTTTTAAATATTTAACACACCGTAGTTCAAAAACTAAGACGTTTAGGAAATTTGTTTATATGAAGTTTTTCTTATTTTCTGTTGTAGAACCGCCCCGTAAAGTTTGTCGGTTGCGATACTGGACACCCTGTATGTATGTAGGTAATTTGATTGAAATTGATAAAAACTTAGAGATCTATTGGTGCCTTAACGGTGAGTTTTATCGACTTCAATAAGGAGTACCTAATTTTTAAGTTTTTGATTGTCTATAAAATGGCGCCCCAGTTTTGCAATATCTGCCAAAATAAAAAGTTATGTTGTAAATAAATTTTAAGGTTTTAGGTAAAGTGCCCTTTGACGGTATTTAAAAAAGTACTTTTGTCTTAAAATTTTAGAATCTGAAAAGCTTAATTTGTGTGCCAAATATCAACTGGATTGGTTAAAAAATAAATGTAATATGGCAAAAAACCAAAATAAAAATTGATATTTGACGGCTTGTAACTCAAAAACGAATGACATTTTTAAAAAATTTATATGAAGCTCTACCCTTATTTTGTCAAGCAGATTCACCCCCTTAAGTTTTATGATAGATTTTTAAATCACCCTGCATTTTAATAAATAGAGAAAAGTGACCAAATATTAAATACCGTTTTGTTTTTTACACATAATTTGCATAAAAATTATAAATAAAAAACTTTTTTAGTAATTATAAACAATCATTTATTTGTCCTTTATTTTGTAAAAAAATTAGTTACATTAATTATTTGTAATTAAGATTTAAAAAAAAACTTAAAAATGATCAGGGTAGCTAAATATGGAATAGGTACCCCATATTTTTTTCCATTTCCTATAGTAGAGAATATATTTGTTTTGAAATGTCTTTGATATTATATTTACTTTAAATAAATAATAATGACTTCGTAATTAAAGAATGGCAAATTTGTTTGAAAAACAAAATAAGTGATAGTATTAATAGTGGTCCAGACGGAACACATGATTTTTTTACCCTAACATTAAATTTTTTTAAGAAAAGTAGAAAAAACTGTTATTAATTTCATTTTTATCTTTTACAAATATAGCTAAAAAACAAGTTTGCATATTTAAAAAAATAATTAAAAATAATATAGTACTTTCCTCTTCAGCAAAATTCACATTTTTGAGATACCTCGTATACAAGTACCGCTCATATGTGTTCTGTTTTTTTAAGCAGAACGTTTGTTATCTCCTTAATTATTTATTCTTACTTTTTGGTAAAAAATATAAATAAAGTTAGAATGATATTTAATTAAACGTGCCCTAAAACATGCGTCAGGATAGGACTTACATGTTAAATATACAAATTTGAAAAGCTATATCTTAAAATTAAGTTCTGACGGGGCCTATTAAAAAAATCCTATTTATAGAGGACACTTATAAATATGTGTAGTCATAGTTTTAAAAATCCTAAGAAAAGTGATTTTTTAGGAACGTCCTTAAGGTAACAAAAATAAAATATCGTGAAGATTTGAGCCCTTACTATTATTATTTAGAGGTCCCTTTTCTTCAATTTAGTATGGTAGTATTTTTACCTTAGAAAGTTGTGAGAAAGCGATAAAAAAATGTTGTTACAGCGACGAAAGGGCTTGCACTACTGGCATGTTACCACTTCTCCTTGCGAATGGGTATAAAAAAGAGAGAAACTTCTCTAATTGCGTGTGTGAGTTTCCGTTTAAGAAAAATGCCGGTATTCCATATAAGGGATACTATTTCATATTTGGTCACATTTCTCCATTAGTTTATGTGCTAAGGAAAAAAAAATATACTTAAAAAATTATCTGCCTATAAATAATTAGTAGGCAAAAAAGTAGGTAAGAAAGAACTAAAATTATTTTGTACCACTATTTAGTTAGTAAATTAACGAATATTAAAAAAAACATTTTATATCATCAAAAAGTTATCTTAATTGCTATTTGTTTATTATAAAAAAGAGATAGTTATTTATAAGCAATTATATTTTTACGTTTTTTTTGTCCCTCTACCAAGCACACAAACCGATTTTTATCGAAATCCAATAATTATTCGCCGATGCATTGCAATTTTCAAAGAAAGTACTCGAAATTTCAAATTAAACAAAAATGTTTAAAAAATTGAAAGTTTTAAAAACAGGTTTAGGTTATTACTTTTAACCTATATTATTTTAACCCTAAAGCCAAAATATGGTAAAAATACAATAAAATCAAATAGTCGATTTTTTGTAACCCCTTAAGAAATTTTGACACAATAAGGGTACAGTGTTTTTATTTATATTTTGCCACCCAATTTTAATTTAAATTAGGAGGAATAGAAAAACAACATTTTGCTTAAAAGTTTTATACTTTATCCTCTATTATCTAAGGACTTTTTTTATCATCATTTTTGGTTATTGTTAAAAGTGGGTGGCCAAATATCAATGAAAACTCGGTACATAGTAAAAACAGAAAAACCTTGCGAGCTTTTCTTTAACATTTAATTAAAAACTCTCGTACAAACGTTATTTACTAGACAAACATTATGTGATAATCTTTTATGTGGCATTTAAAAACTTAATTAAACAGCACATGTCCAGTGGTTTATATATGTTAGAGACGGATATTTAAAGAGTTAGTAAAATAAATATTGGGAGGTCACAACCCCCAATGTAACTTAATGCATTACTAGAATTGATAAAGAAAAAGTTTTTTTTTTACTTAAATAGATAGATAACGAGAGAGCCAAGTACATAGTTTAGTTGAAATACTATAGGAGGGAAATTTATTAAGAAGAGCGCCATGCCGGACCTGGTCAAAAGCTTCGGATATATCAAGAGCAACGATCCTGGACTCACCTAGAAACTTAAGAGACTTATTCCAGCAGTATGATACAAAGGAAAGAAGATCTGCTGTAGATCTTTTGTGGCAAAATCCATACTGCCTGTCATACAAAATTTCTGTTTTTCTAAATACTTAAGAATTTGTGAATTAATGAATTTTTCCATTACTTTACAAAGAACTTAGAGAATTGAAATTGGTCTATAGTTAGATGGAAGAGATTTAGATCCTTTCTTGGGAATAGTTTGAACACGTGCAGCTTTCCAGCTCTCCGAAAAGATACCTGTGTCGTAAGAAAATCGAAAGAACCCAGTTAAGATCGGTTCAAGTTCTGGAGCACATTTTTTTAAAACGACTGCTGGTATGCCGTCCAGCCCAGACCATTTCTTGGTGTTAAGAGAAGGAAGGATACGCTTAATGCGTTTTACCTTAAAAATAATACCGGACATTTTATAAGGAACTGGGGTGTTAGCTGAAATTGGATGATTTGCGGGAGGGTCAATGGTTGAATTGGTATTAAATGTAAAAAAATAATTTAACATTATCCCTTCACAAAAAAATTAATGTCACAATTTTGTGTTTATTTGAGGGTCATTTTTAATTGCGACCAAAAATTAATTTAAAAATTAAATATTTTAAAATTATATTAGTTATTTTTTGCCTTCTTCGGATTTATTTTGCTGCACTATTTAAAAAAAAAATATGTTTTTTATAATATCCTTTTTATAAAATTTTCATAAAATAACACTTTTTAATTACTTCCTATGTAAACATTTTGTCCGCGTAGAACATAAAAATTACATACTATGCGCCGCTTACTCAGCGGTAAAGCGGCTGACTACTCCTGAATGTATCCAATAATTATTTATGTCTATTATTTTAAGCAGTAATAACAAAAAAACTATTATCTTTTACAACGTTTTAGTTACCAAATATACAGGGTGTCCAGTAACCCACCTTAGAATTCTAAGAACTATTGGACGGCGCGTTCTTACCTTGTAATTTCCTACATAGCGATTCTGTTCCGCACCAATTTGGTTGATCATATTGCAAGTGTTTATCTACAGGAAAACTTTAATATTAAAAATTAGTACGTTTTTGTCTACTAAAATATAATTTTGGCAACTTCTAGTAAATGTATAAGTCCGTACAATTATACTTTAACTATCATGGCAGATTAGTAAAGAAGTTTTTTATATTAAATATTTTGTCATGAACAGGATGATTAAATCGCCGTGATTTACTTGCAATTTATTCAAATTTTAAAATAAACTGCAGTTAACTGATAAATATATGTTGGAAATATGAAAAAAAGAAGCGCCCCATTTCAATAAGCAGTTTTACCTTAGGCAATATTATGCTTTTTTAATTTTCAAAAAATAGTATTGAGTATTAAAAGACCATTAAATTATGTTTTAAAATAATATCTATATTTTTTTTTGTCAAAAGGATATGAAAACGCCCATAAATTATTATAATTATGTTTTTAACCTTGTGTCACATTAAAAAGTGGCCTTAAATTGTTCCTAGTTTAACATTTTTTAATGGCGACCGGTAGTCGCAATCGCAACCATATTGTTTACTAAGATTAGGCCAATGTTAGTGCCATCTATTAGGTAAAGGTTAATCCTTCGATTATAATAGCCAGTAAGCCTTGCTAGGTTGCTACAACCAATCGTCCACGTTGTGAAATGCAACTATAGAGTAGCTTTCAGGCAACGTTAAAGCAACGTTAATCTTTTCTCCCAAAATAAGTACCCTAAATGATTATAGTTTAGAAAACAACGAGTAATGTTAATAGGACGACCATTTCCGGTGCAACGTTAATGGTTTAATCATTACGACGTTAATTTATTTGGTCGGAAGAACAGCTTACTTTTCTACTAACGGCAACGTTAATTTTGGTGTGATTTTTAGTAAAGGCGACTAAGGTCGTCTAAAATTGTTAGTTGGGAACTCTACTAACAAACTTTAAGGGGGATTTTACAATAAAAAATGAGAATAAACCTTCATATGGACATATATACCAAACGTCTTAGTTTTTGATCTGTGAAGTGTTAAATTTTTTAACAAATTATTTTTATTTATTACCTTGTATACTAAAGATTTTTTTATTGGGGAGTCGTCTCCTTCTCATTAGATAACAATTTTTGAAAACCAAAAAAATACCAGTGTCGTCCACGAGAAGTTTAGGGTAAACATTTTTCAAGGAAAAAGGTAGCTGCTGGTTTTTCTTAAAATAAAAATATTTGTTTGTACTTTTGTCTAGTTTTCAACAAATTTATTCTTATAATTTTTTTATTAAATGTACGGTTTTGGCGTAAATAAATACAAAGAATTTTCAGGCCTGTCATATTGCTTTGTTTACCGTGCTTCTCAAAATTTAGGAACCCCTCCTAAATTTTAAGTTGTTTAGTATTTTTTCAATGAAATTAAAGGACTTTAATAGGACAAGATAAATCAAATTTTAGGCAAAAAATAATTATTAGCCTACCAGTGTCTATTTTTAAAAAGTATAAGAAAATAAGTCTTTTATGGCGTGGCATGTCTATATACAGAGTGTTTTAAAAATCGATCACAAAACTTAAGGGGGTGATTCTACTTGACAAAATAAGGATAGAGCTTTATATAATTTTTTTCAAAATATCATTCGTTTTCGAGTTACAATCCGTCAAAGTTCAATTTTTATTTGGGTTTTTACGCCACATTGCATTTATTTTTTAACCAATCCAGTTGATATTTGGCACACAAATTGAGCTTTGCCGATTCTAAAATTTTAAGACAAAGTACTTTTTTAAATAGCGCCAGAGGGCACTTTACCTAAAACTTAAAATGTATATACATCATAACTTTTTATTTTGACAGACTTATTTTGATAGATATCGCAAAGCTGGGGATGCCATTTTATAGATAATCAAAAACTTAGTACTCTTTATTAAAGTCAATAAACCTCACCGTTTAAGCACCAATAGACATCAAAATTTTTCCGACGACCACTTGTGAAAATAGCAAATAGCACACTGGTTTCATGCATAGAAAATGCGTTACATCACACTAGTGTTGCAAAGTACTTTACAGAACTAGTGTTGCAAAGTACTTTACAACACTCGTGTGATATATATTATGATGTCATTCTAAAAACTGCTATTGGTTTTGCAAGTGACATATTTATTTATTTTAGTTTATTGTAGTGACAGTAAAAACTTTTTAATTACCTTAAACAATAGAACCCAAATTAGCGAAAATTATCTTATTAACGTTAAGTTACTACACATTATAAGCTTTCTTCTAATATTGAAAAGAGTAATAATAAAATTTCCGGAAAAATAAAAACATAAACAAAAATAGACATAACCACAAAAACACCTTTCACTGACTGCTCGCTCAGTGGCATAGTGTTGTCAGGTAAGTAGATCAAATCAAAAATCTCTCTTCTACCTTTGAGCACGCACTCAATAAAGGCAGCCTTGCCGCTTGACCGTTCGACTTAAAGCGCCAGAGAAAAACTCCTATAGATCAAATTCCTTTCTCTCTGTCTTAGTGTACTGAAACAACTAGTAAAATCTTTTTTTATCCCTTAATTAAACCTGAGGCTAATACACACTTTATGAATCCACTTTCTTTTATCCATTCATAAATAGAATCAGACCCTTGCGACGTTGCCAAATGCTTTCCATATTTTGCATGGTATAACTGACGTTTAGTTGTCGTTTTTTTTCTTACTTTTAGGACTGTAGGTTATGCATTTACAATTTTCATTTTATTTATATTTTTTTTCAAAAATATGAGAAAAAAATAATTTTTACATAATTTTACATGTTTAGTTTCATTAACTCGTTTTATCAATTTTACCCCAACCAGTACCACTTTTTACTCCCCGGTCCCGTAAGTTGATTTACTGATATTTTTTAAAAACGAAATATTTTGGATATACGCCACTTACGTTTTATTTAGAGGAGTTTCTAAAATATGTAAGTATCAATAATTTTTAAAGAACCCTTAAAATAGCAGAAAACCGTATTAAACTATTTCCTAACCAAACCATACAATTTTTATTAAGTGAGGGCGTTTTTAAATTCCAAAATGATAAAAGTTATATAATGCTTCTAGGTAGGTGATTTTCGATGTAAAAATATTGTCAAAACAGTATAATATAGCAGTGAGAAAAGTACATATCACACTAGTGTTACAAAGTAAAAATCACCCTAGTGTTGCAAAGTTCTCAATTGTTTTTATTTTTCTGTGAAGACAAACAAACTTAAAATTTAGTTTTTGGTGACTAATTTTTGGTCGTAGAAAAATAGTGTACAGTACTCGTGTGAAAATGACTTTTTACTTATGAAATTAGTCATTTGCCACACTTGTTATGTAATATACTATTTATCAATTTTAATCAAATTACCTACATACATACAGGGTGCCCAGTAACTTAACCGACAAACTTTACAGGGCGATTCTACAACAGAAAATAAGAAAAAAATTTTTATAGTTATTTGAACATTACCTGGTATACGACAGCAATATTTTTTCGGGGAAGATTATCTAGTAGCACATCTTCGCAATTCATACTTTATTTGATCTGTTTTACAAATAAAACTTAACACAGAATAGCTCGAAGGTAGCACAGAGAATATTGTGGCATGTCGGTTTGGATCGAAGTAAAGGCTTGTCATAGTTAATTAAATAGTGTTGCTGTTTTACGATGCACGGTATTTATCTTTTTTATCCATTTATTTATTAATTAGGATAAAAAGTAAAAAAAATATATTATGCATAAGTTACAAAAATACATTTATATAAACTATTGCCTTGTAGACATAACGGTCTTATCTTGGCACATCTTTAAAGTATCTAATCTTAAGTTAATAAATGAAAAACAATAAAAACGTATACTTCTTTTAAACTTTAGCAACGTGGTGAAGAAAAATATATATTTATAAAAATTGGCTATCTATCTTGTCGGTTTTAGTAAAACGTGCAGAATGACATATACATACAGGTTTTTAAAAATGTGTTTAATAAAAACACAATTTAAAAATGGATATGTCCCCTAATAAAAAAAGAGTTTAATTAAAAAAAAACGTAACCCTTCCTTGAGAGTTGATTCGTAAGCTTCTGTTTTTTGACACGAATAAATTACTTAAGTTTACATCGTATATTATACTTTTTGCTATTATGGTAAATTTTTAAACTAAAATGAGAATCGCGAAAGAAGCATTTTGTTACATTAAATTTTCAATCCATTAATGTAACATGTGATTTACTAGTACTTACTTCGGTTACAAAGTATATGCATGGTAATTTTCGAATACCTGTCTCGACACCTCATTATTTAAGATTAGTCTGTCTGTGAATTCAGGCCGTGTGGCTTGGCTATATAAACTTTTATTGTTTCTACACCTGGTTTGTCCTCTAGTTCTCGTATTTTGGGACTCCAGACTAAAATTCAATATGCACTGGGGAGAATAACTAACTTAAAACAGAAGTATATACTTGCAGGTTATACTTTTACAAACTGTGGGCATATCAGGCGTTTTGTTCATTCATATTTTATCCATTGATTCCCTTTTATTGGACATTTTAAATGGTACTTTGTTTAATTAATGCTTTAAAAGGTCTGTTTTTGTTTATACGGCCAACTAACCTGTCATCAGCTGATCATTTCTTATTTTCGTTCACAGATGGCGTGTTTTTCTTCCTTAATTTCGTGGCATTTAGCCAGATCCCGTTCGTAATTGTGATCGGAGTTGTCAGGTCATATGTCATCTCTTTCTTTCCTTTTGGCATGTGAGGTCGTTTTAGTCTAACACACTAAGGACGAACAATTACGGGTTAGTTCACGCCAGATTTGGTAACTTGCGTAATTGCGACGAAAACGTCATATGAAATTTGAATGTTCATTGTTTTATGGCCAAGTTTGGTTAATGAGGGATGTTGTTTTGATTACAGTGTGTACGGGATGCCATGTTTAGTAGTCTTGTTGTTGGTTTTTCATTTTTCTCCCCAAATAAATACTAATATTGTCGCATGGAGGCTGCCGTTTCGCAGGCCTCTTGATTATGTGGGCGAGCCTTAAAGGTTTGGTAGATGTGAGAAAAAAAATACATTTCGGCAATGAAACTGAATTCGTCTCTAAGAGAGTCCTCTTTTACTTTCAACCCTTTCATTAAGTGTAGTGCAAAGTTTATTTTCTCCAATTTAAATTCTTGGTTTTATACCAACCCTTTAAAGGGATTCTTTGGAAGATAAACGTTATAAAGTATTTCTGAATCTTGGATTAGTTTTGGCAATTTCTAAATAGATTAGTTAGAGATTTGTTGGATTCAGAAACACGTGCCATTTGATTGGATTTGGGGCACTACCATATGGTTTTGGAGTTTGTTGAAGGAAGGGGGCATTTCTTGTTTTAACACCATTAATTTCTTAAAAACCCTGAACACATAGGGTTTTTTTGTTACCCGTTAAATTTTTGGATCCTTGGAGTATCCAGGACCTTAGAAACTTTTCTGGTTAATGTGAAAAGTTGATTGGAGTTTATGGTTCGTTTTCCCTGGTTGTTCCCAACTGTTTCCCGTTGGAGTGTAATTTCACCACCTTGACCAATAGCCATTAGAACAAGGAAGTACCAATCTGCTGTATTTACATAAATTAAGAATCTTTCAAGTAAGATCAAACTATTGTAATAAGGGACTTGGGTGTGAATTACTTTTCCTTTAATTAAATTTTGGCTTAATATTCTTCTTATTTATTTTCTTTTAAATCTTGATTAAAACATTAGTCATTCTACTTTTATAAGCACCCTGTTCCCTTAGTACTTTTTCTTTATTACCAGTGAATTTTCTTTTAAATATTGATACCTTTTTTTTAAAATTTGAATATTTGGTCATTTATTACATTTATTACTGATATTATTTATTGATTATTTAATGATTTGGTTATGTAGCGGTACTTGTTAGCGGCTTAGCTTATTGGATATATAAGCGTACAATTATTTACTTCCCAGTTGTGAGCTCTGCGTGTACACGTTGGGTAAAGAAGGGGGTCCCATAAACGTTTATATTTTTTTTTACTTTTAAGTTCTCTTTTTTAACTATTTAATTTTATGCTATCATATTTTTTTGAAACCGCTTAATAGGTTAATCTATTTTATTTAAACATTGTGATATTATTGTCCTGTTAACTAGTTAGTAATAGATAATAATTTCTAATCGAATCCTGATTAACTGTTTTTCCTTTTAAAACTTAATATTATTTTTTTCTTTTAACAATATAAGACAAGCACAAAGAAAAAAACAAACTAATTTAAATAAATTTAGAGCTTGCTTCAATTTTGTGGTTTTCCTTACTTCACAAGGCTATTCCTTCTTAGACTTTCAGGGACATCTGAGGACCTTCTAACTTAGGTTTGCGGTTGTTATTGTTAAGTTAGTGGCGCCCTAGGTATCCGGAGTTAGTTTTTTTTACGAACCTCCCCACGCCGACTTGAGTTACTGGAAGCACATTGTTACGTTACCGCGTTCTAGGAGGGGAAGTTGTGAAGCTGAAGCAGTTGGTTAGCGGAGAAACAACGTAACAATTTTTTCCCTAATATTTTGAATTATAATGCTCTTATTTTTTTAATCTGTTTTATGCATTGTTTAATTATCTTATGAAAAGAAAAGTAAATACGTAATTTTAATCTTATTTGTTTGTTATACTAATATTTTTATTTTTATTTTTTTTCTTGTGACGTGTTAAAATGCAATATTGTATAAATAATTTATAAATATTTATCAATATTCACCCAAACTTAAAAATGTTGCGGTTCTAGTTTAACAAAATATTTATTGTAAGAAAATCAAAATGTCTCCATTTTACTTTTAAGGCAATAATATATTTTATTTTTTAAGAAATGATTTACATTTTGTAATTTTAGTTTCTAGTATAATTAATGAGATTTTTTTTTAATTCTAAACCTTTTAAATGGAAACTCCTATTTTATTTTAAACAAAGTGTCTTTTACTTTACTTACTGAGATAATAAACTTAGGATAGTTTTTCTTATGTCTTTTTATATAAAAAAGTTTCCTTAAACATATGCCAAGACTTGCTTTATTTCTGAGATCTGGGTGATAAGGTTTTTAAAAATTTTCGTATTTTTTAAATATTCTAAATACGCTTTAGCCGAATTGGTTGAACTTCGGTACACCTATTTAATCTAATGAGGTGCTCTACCTAAATTAACATTATAAAGAAAATAAAGTACGCCACTTATTTGTTATAAAGTAAATATTTTTTTTTAAGCAATAAAAATGCAATTTTTTAGTTTTTTCTATTTTTTCGTATTTCTCTTTGTTTTCGAGAAAAAAATTAGGCCACTTTTAGCTATAATAAAAAAGTATTTATAAACGGCATAAAATACAATTTAAAATGAAAAAAATTACCTTGGTAAATAGGGTAAATGACAATTTCTGATAAAATACATAACTGCTTATTTATTTTAAGGCAAATAATTTTATATTTTTAAGTTTTGTTTTTTACTATTCTTTTAATTAAGAAATTAAAGTGGCCTTATTATTTTCTTTCAGAAACAGAGCTAGATACAAAGAAAATTTAGATAATGAAAAAAAGTTGCATCTTAAATTGCTTAATTAAAAAATAATATAAAAACTTTGTTAAAATTCAGTGAAAAACTTTTTTCTTAATAATATTGGCTTTGGTGACCACTGAAGCGCCACTGGAACCAATAATCCTAATTTAGATAAGGTTTTACAAGCACCATATTACAATACATAAGCATCCCAAATTTCATTTAAATTGGTAAAAGGGTTTTTAAGATATTTAAAAAATATCGACTATTTTTTTAACTTTAAGGTCCTGTATCTTCAGAAATAAATCAAGTCTGGACATATGTTAATAGCAACTTTTTTTTATATAAAACTGTTTTTAATGACATTACAATATATGGTTTAGTTTTAAGATGGTAGCCATGAAGCAATAATGCGCGGTCGCCATTTAAATACTATGTCAACAGAAAGAGAGGTATTAGGGTAGAATTAAAAAATAAAATAGAATAAGGGTATTTCTTTTTAAAAACCTTTAAAAATGTCTGTCGTCAATTAAATTAAAAATTAACTTTTACGACATGTAAGTTATTTACTGACAAAAATTGAATAAACCACCATCTGTGACAGTAGTACTTGTTTTTGTTTAAAAGTATTCTTTAGTTGCTATTTTAAATAGATAGACCCTGTATAAAATGTTACTAAAACCATATTTTCTAGAGAATGCAAGTATATTAAAAAAATAGACTTGATTTTAGTATTAGAATATTTATGGTATTTCCGGTGTGGTAATGAAAAACTGTTATTTTATGCTTTAATTGTTTTGTAAAATTTTTATCTTTGTCTTAAAAACGAAAAAAAAAACTTGAAGGGAGTAACAACATCCTGTGTGACTCGGTATATTTTTTTTAACATAAAGATTTATTATATGTATATTTTTTTAGAGATTTTAACTGTTTATTTAAACCCAGAGATACCAAAAATTACGTCACTGACATAAGTCTGGAAGAAATCGTTAGTAATTAATCAAATGTCAACAACGTATTATTTTTTGATATTATAGACATCTTAAATAGGTTTATTAATTTTTACGTAAAAGTTGAGTAAGTAGGTTAGATTATATGTCTTTAGTACCTATGTTTCGAACTAATCGACTATTCAGACCTATTTTGCTGTACTGTGAACCGGTGCTTAACCTGCAACTTTGTAAATGCAAATAATTCGTGCAGCGTAAGTTTTTCAAAACGATTTTGGATGTTAAGTGCTGTTTTGTAATTTTAATATACGATTAATGTGAAGTGTAAGTATTTTTATATAGATCGTTATTATTAAATATGCCACAACGATATACAGAAGCCAAAACAAGTTCCTATTTTGAAGACGGAAAGTATTTTCAACTGGAGAAAAAGAAGGTAAACTTTGTTACCCGTGAGTGCCATATTAAATATAAGTCAAAACATATTTTAACTTCTATAAGTTTTATGAATTAAATAAAGTAGTTTAATTAACATCCTAATGTCTAAAATAAAAACTCCAAATTTAAACAAAACGTAATATGTAGAATCAAATTAATTTAAAACCTAAAAGCTACTTACGATAATATAAAGTACATCTTTGTTTTATGTGACCTTTAGCTTTTATTTTAGGCATCATTTATTATTAAAGCAACAGCTTTACTACTACGTAAAGCTTAATATGTTAAGTCACGCAATAACATCTTATTTATCTTTATACTTAGATATTGGCAATAAATTTGTAGAATATAGAGGTATTGAAAAATATAAAACAAAAGTGTTTTTAATAAACGGTTTTACATAGCTTGACCTGTACATTTATTTTTTTGTTTGTTATTTAATTGGATCAAACTGTAATTAAATTCAACATTTGTGACAGCGGCCATGATAATTTAATTTTTCTTTTTATTGAACTCTATTCTTACAATAAAGCTATTTTATTTGATACTTATATTAAGGTAGTTATGAATAAATATATAATCAGCCCTTTGGTGGCGGCAGTCATCTTGGATTATAATTTTTCATAGCCCTATTCTACAAATTAATTCCTATTATTAAAAATCTATATTGAGTTAGTTGTGGAAAAAATATGTAATTTGCCATTTTGTGGCGACGGCCTTCTTAAATTTTAAACCTTTTAAAATGGGCTATATTTTATTAATCAAGCCTTTTTATTTGTTACCTATATTGCGGTTATAGTATATATACATAATCCGCCATTTTGAATCGGCGGCCATTTTGGACTTAAAATCATTAATAATGTATTATATTGTATTGTCATCAACATTAAAAGTGTTTACCAATTTTCAGATCGTCAGAAAAGGGGTCAAATTCCAATACCCAATTGACCCAAATAAATAATAACAAATAAATAGACATGCCAAGTTAAGTAAAACCGTTTAAAAACAAGATGAATGTCCCAAAAATTATATTTTTAGAGAATTTAAATCAATTATATTGCCATATTTACATTTAGACTTAAGAAAGAAGATATTACAAATAATTTAAAGGTTTTTTAAACATTTTTGTACGTCCGGGAGTAAAATACAATTTTACGCCCCCTTTGAGGGCGTAAAGTTGCACTTTTACGCCCTAGGGCAAAAAGTATTATAAACGCCCCCATTTATAAATAAGGGCGTAAAATATCACTTTTATGCCCTAGAGCAAAAAGTATTAAAAAGCCCGCATTTATAATTTTTTAAAACAATAAAAAAATTAAAGCTTTTTTTGGTAAAACAACAATTAATTTAATTAAACATAAGTTAAAAGTATACTGATTACAATGTGAAACATTAAAAGCTGGTAAATTTTCTAATTTTTAGTCGTACAAAAATATTTTTTGCACCTCTGGCGTAAATCACTATTACGCCCACAGCTGATTATTGCCTTCGCGAAGCTCGGGCAACAATTTTCAGCCGCGGGCTTAAAATTGCTATTTTACACCCTTGGTACAAAAATAACTATTTTTTATATGAAATGTGGTAATATTCAAAATTATACACTATAAATGAAGTATCCTCATTTTTCTGTATATTCCCCCTCATTTTGCACAAAATTCTTAATATAACACTTAATAAGAATACAATATTTTATAAATAACTTTTAAAAACCTGTTTTTTACTTATTTTACACGTTTTTTTTCGTCAAATTGCAATTAATATAAAAAGACATAAACCTATTTAAAAAAGGTTTTAAAAAGATTTTTGCTGGTAAATAAAATATGTGCGAAATTTAGTGCTGTCAAGAATTTTGTGTAAAAAGAAGGGAGAATATAGTGAAATTGAGGATGTTTCGATTTTCAAGTTTGATGATGGATATTTTAAAAACGAAATATTAACGACTAAAAATTCTTTAGGATTCGTGATCAGGGCCCCAAAAACCCCTGTATACCAATTTTGGTCAAAATCGTAGTTGCTGCCACTTTGAAGACAATTACTGTAAATTCTTAGTACATACCAATTATTAGTTAATATAAATACCCAAAGATAGTAAAAAACATTTGATACTTATATTATTTTAAAGAGTAAATTATCAAAACCTTTTATTGCTAGTTGTCTTTTTTTATTTTTTTATTTAATAATAATAATTTTATTTGTAGGATTCTAGAAGACTACGAATATCCCTTAGGACCGTGCCAGAAGACATCAACATTGCATAATAGTTCAAGAATAATATCAAATGATCAATAATTAAAATAATAAAGCCCAAGGTGACTAACATATAAATTTTAAAGCTTCTGTAATTTGTAAAAAATAATAAAAACAATAATATTTTGTCGTCTTTATTTTAATTATTGGCAGGTTCTCTTTGGCAATTTTTGGTGTATTGTGGGTTGTCTCTTTTGCAAACTTGCCTAGTTTCTACCGCGAAAATCAGTTAAGTTTTAGGTTTTAGGTTTACACCATTAGTAAATCAGTTTATTTTAATTTTAACTTTAGACTTAAAATCTAAATTGTGTAGAAAGATTTAATATTTATGTGTTTGAATCAGATAAAAAATATGCTGGACTTTGACAAATCTATCATATTTTAATGCGGTGTTGTCCGCCAATTTGTGAAGGTGGCTATGCACGAACGAAGACCTTTTTGTTTTCATAAGAGCTTAGAGGAAATAAAGAAGAAACTAATAAAACGCAAACAAAAAGGCGCTTATGAACAGTGGAATAGGGCCCATGGTACTATGATCTGCCTATACAGAAATCAATACTATAATATTAATATACAGAACAATTTAAAAAGGTAGTTAGTTATAACTTTTAGATTATTTTTATAATCAGGCACGTAAAAATTAAACTTTTTTATTTTTTATATAATATTTTGTGTATTATGCTTAGTTTAAGAGATAAAAACTAGATTGCATATTTTAAAAATCTAATAAACGAGAAAAAAATCTTTTGAAAATAATTTTTTATGTTGCTTATTTAAAACTACGTAACAATATCAACAAAAGCTTAGATAAAAATAGCATCCAAACTTAAAAATTTTAGTTAATTTGGTGTTTTTAAATTTTTCCCGTTTTTTAAGTAATTGGAACAGCTCGTGTCTATTGAGCACTTAAAATATAACTATGCACACCCCGTATAAATACCATATGTATATATTGTTTAAATAATACACACAATTATTTTTCCCCTCTAAGAGGTTGCTGATTTTAAATGTTATAATTTTTTTAAAATCCAAATCAAAGCTGCAATTAAGGACTTTTATCAAGAAGTCGTGACGGACTCGACTATTAAGCAAAGCTGTTTTTTTTTATTAAAATTTAACTAATACAGAGATGTTCAAAAAAATTGGTTTTTGAGTTATGATGTTGTTGCAGCAAATGCGTATATATAACAAACTTAATGGATTAAATATACAAAAAAATGTCTCCACTGAGCTACATAAACATAAATCTTAATGTATTTTAATTTTAACAAAACAGGAATACCGCTACGGCACTCCAAAGGGACCAGTTACATGCAAAATTCATGCCACATGGTTTATTTTTAAGCCTTAAAAAGCATAGTTTTACCGGGCATAATGGTTATGACAGCTCAAAAAACACCTGCAAAAACTCATCATTATTTATTACAAGCGTTTTTGCTAGTACACGGTTCGTTAAAGGATCATAATACTGACAAAAATTTAGCAAGGTTTAAAAAAGGCACTCGCTAAAATTACTTAATAATTATAAATTAAACTTAAATAGTTATTTGTTTTATTGCTAAATATTATTTTTATTATTGATCAACAAACAAAAATTAAACTGAAAGACACGTTTGACACCTACGGAGATTCTGTCGAAGCTCTTCTTTTCGGAAAAGAAAAGACAAAAGTATTTTAGCGGCAAGAAAAAATCTGATTGTTTCATAGAACTAAAACTTAAATATTTCCAATTAAAGTATGCATGTATTGAGGGTGGAATAAACTTTAAAATTCTCAGGAAAAGAACAAAAAGTTACAAGATAAAGGATTTATTACCACGGCTTATTTCTTTAGGCATATCAGGGTTTAAGAAATGCTTTTAGGTGCTGTTTAGTTCTGGTTGCAATAAAATATTTTTTTGTAAAACAAAAAAAGGTCCATGCCTAAAAAAACATACAACTTTGTGATTTCTCTTACAAAAACATGTTCCTTTTGTTTAAACAGCAAAAAAGTCCTCATCTTTCAAAACCATACAAATAACTGAGTTTTGTTACTAAAACGTGTTTCCTTTCTTTCTTCACGAATACTAAGGGGGATCTACATAACAATATGCATTAAAAACACTACAAAATAACGCTTTTTCAACACAAATAAACCTTCTCACTTATGTTAAGGAGGGAGGGGTTCAAACCCCCAAACCCCTCTCCCCTTATATACGCCTATGGTTAGGAGCATGCACTGACAAACTTCAGCTTTTTCGAAACATCGAAGGTCTGTCGCTCACGGGATCTTACTCTATAAATAAAATCAAGGTCGCAGACAAAAAATAAGCGTGCTGCAAAGATTAGTTAGCAAAATTTAAAAAGCATATTTAGGAACTTAGTTTCGGAAGACTTAAAGCACAAACTTTTGCATTCAATAAAACCGCAGTTTTTGATTCGTACGACATGTATAATTGTGTAAGTCTGTAATATCGGACTTTAAATTATACCTAACCGTATACTTAAACTTGGCAAAAAAGATAACATATTTTAACCTACACTACTTAAACTTTGGATAAAAGAACATTGATAATTAGAAAAATCTATGTTAGGTAAACAAGGAGAGCTAGTTTCGATTTGTAAAACGCGCTATCATTCTTCTTGTTAACGTATTTTTCCTTGTCTATACCATAGAGTTTTTTTAAATTGTGCTCCGCCAGGTCGTCATGGTTTAGGAAAAAGATTGTACATTTAAGGATTACCCGCTTCTATGTTATTTTTTTATGATCGCTTCAAAGCCCAAATTTTAATTAAACCTGGTTAAACTATTCATGACAATGAAATTAACTACCCATCTCTGTAATCCTACGTATTTTCCAATGTCCAGCCATTGGATGGCCAACAAAAATTTTATTTAAATTTTTAAACATATAATTTTAGTAGAAAATTACTAATTTTAAAAGAACATGTAAGGATAATTATGATTTTATAGTAACAAAAGTGAATTAGTAATAATTGGACACAATTTTTTCCCTGTATCTAAGTGCCCCAACTATTGTATCAAAGTGCCCCATGGAGAGGCAAAATGATTCAAACATCGTTTTTTATTTATGAGGTCATATTTCTTTTCTATTTCTTCTATTTATCCATATTTTTATTTTGTATTTAGGGCATTTTATCAAAATGTCTTGAATTTGTATATCAAGCAAACTAAACTATTGGTAACATACAGCGTGTCTTCGAAAGTTCCTACCAAATGAAAAACTTTTTAAATATTAACTTTACGACAAAAGTGTCTCTTCATAAAAAGTTCTGCTTAATGAAAAATAAATTTTTACGAAAATACATGTATAAGAAATGTTAAAGGTAGTTTAAAAAATACTTTTTTCGAATTAATATATAGGGTATTTTCTAACTACGAAAGGTAAATTAAAAGAGTTAACTTTTATGTCATTTTATGAAGAAAATTTCCTATAAAGATATGTTCGAAGTTGCTTCCTTTCTAAGATACAGGGCGTTAAACTTTTTAAAAAAGTCGAAAATTCATAAAAATCCTAAATATCCCTTAACCGATTTAAATAAAATTTGACACGTTTATTTGATGTAGTAAAGCGCTTGTGAAGCTCTAGTTAAATTTACTTTATTGGTCCAGTGGGGCACGGAGCCAATATAATTGATAGAAAACTGTGCGCCACTTGCTTTTTATGTAGTTTTTTTTTTCCTATGAAACAACTAAAAATACCACTTTTAGTGTCGTGCATTTTTCTCGTACCCGTATTCGTATTTAAGATATTATTTATAAAATACCGACTTAAATAAAAAGAAAAAGTAACGGACTGTATTTCTGAAACGATGCATCTCCGACCATATGTTTTTTGAAACTTCTTTATAAAGCAACATAAGAAATCCCATTTTTAGTTTCGTACCTTAGTTAGAAGTGTTTTAATTTGAAATCAAGTTGTCTTTAGGCCATCCTGTACATCCAACATACAATTATTTTTGTGAAAATGTATTATCTTTTTAGGCAGCACTTTTTATAAAAATGCCCCTTTTTCGTAATGTTAATAATTTTTAAGTTTTCCATTTGACAAGAAATTGCGAAGACACGCGTTATATTGTGTGATAACTGTTATGCATATTTTTTTATATTATGAACATTATAAATTATAGCCACATATAATGTAAAATCCATCTGCAAGAAATGTACCAAATGTAGTAGAGTAAAAAAATGAAAAATAAATTTAATATTATATTTTAACTTTCTAAAGCAGAATAGTTTACAAAGCCTTAAAAAAATAAATATTTATTAATAATTATTAAAAGTATAAACAAAACAAGAATAGTATCTTTGAAAAATAGTTTTTTAAATTTTAAAATCTTTAAGTTTTTATTTTTAGTGACTAGAAAAACAAGTAAAAAAAAATAACCTTTGGGTCGTTTAAAACTCTAAAAAAGTTACTTATTTGCTAATTGCTATATTTAATTATCAACCTATGTACATATAAAACTGGTGCAAAATTTAATTAACTAAATTAACACATTCAGCTCTGCTGCATTTTAATTTCCTTATTACAAGAGCTTGACCAATTGTAAACATGGGAATTAAATTTTAACAAATTTGAATAAAATATAGAAATCACCAATATGGAGACCACCTGTTTACACCGAATATGTTAAAAATACTTTTATAATTTAACATTTAGTTTTCATTAATATTTAAAACTGTTTTTTTTTACTTGTGCCATTTATGCGAAGTGTCAGTTTTCTGGCATTCAGTATCTCTAATCTAATATACAGTTCTTGTCTAAAGTCAGGACCCTCCTTCTAAGATTTTGAATTATTTACTATTTTTTTCATGAAAATTTAAGAACTTTAGTAACACAACATAAACCAAATTTTAGGCAAGAAATTTCAGATATAAATGTCAAACTGACAACTGGGTGCTATTTTAAAAGAAAAAAATTTAATGGAGAGAGGGGTTTTGTGACAAATCATTTTAAAGCTCCTGACAAGTATTTTATAACCCCTGAATATAAAATTAATACGTTTACCTACTACAAAATGGCGGTACGTTGAAAATTACCTAACTACTTTATTTGGATGGCCATATCTCCAAAACTAATAAAGTTAAATAACACATTGTGGTATTTTCTTACAGGCCTTCTAGATATATTTTTAATGGTGATATGATATACAGGGTGTGCTATTGAGAAAATCTATATTTTTGTCCTACCCTGTATATTATTAAAAATATTTTTAATAAATAATTTATTTAAAGATCTTTATTAAAACACCTTATTAAGTGTATCTAACTTTAACAGATTCGGACATATGTCCATCTAAATGTTCACGTAAATTTTAAAGTACCGCCATTTTGTAGTAGGTAAAGGTATTAAATTTATATTTGGTGGTTATAAAGTACTTGTCAGGAGCTTTAAAAGGATGTGCCACAAGACCCTCCTTTCCATTTGATTTTTTTTGCAAAACGGCGCCTAGCTGTCAGTTTATCATTTATATCTGTCATTTCTTGTCTAAAATTTGGTTTATGTTGCCTAACTAAAGTCCTTAAATTTTAACGAAAAAGTATCTAGCTATTCAGAAGTTAAGAGGGGGTCCTGAATTCAGACATGCACTGTATTTGCTATATCTTTTATATTATAAATGGTCCTTTCATAAATTTTAGTGGTTTAAAAAAACTTTTAAAGAGGTGGGGTCAAAAATATTAGGGGCTATAAAGTGAGCCAAAATAATTTTGGTACTTCATATAAAAAGTTCTAACGCACTTCGTTAGGCAGGTATTGACCTTTAAAGTTAGACTAAAAAGAAATATTTTAATTATAACTTTGGAGACTGTTGCCAGAGTACTAATTAAATTTGGGCAATTAAATATCCCTATCCTAATGCTTCTTTTCATGGATGAATGATTGTTCAGTAAGTCGGTATTATACAGGGTGACACAAGTTTTTCTTCTTTTTATGAATGCATTTTTGACACAGGTGACAAATTTAACATTTTGCTTTAATCGTTACATTCCTTTATCTAAAGGAATGCTTTATTTGAATCGATATCTTAAAACGTTTTGTTTGTTTTTTTTTAATTACAGTCATATAAAATATATTTGTTTTGAGAAAATCATTTTAATGTGGTGAAACTGTTAAAAATTGTGTTTGTGAGCCTCTTCAACTTTATAATACAGTGAATAACTATTTTTAACAATTTAACTATATTTTAATAATTTTCTCAAAATGAATTGTTTTATAATATTCAAAATGGTGGTTTATCTGGAACTATTTGTACATAAATGATAACGGAATTAAACGGTAAAAGCAAAATGGTAAATTTACCACCTGTGGTAAAAATGCATACATTAAATAAAAAAAATCGTCACAACCTGTATAATTTCGATTTACAGAACCGTTTACCTATGAAAAGCACTATTATGGGGATATTTAGTTTATTTATATCATTGGTACTGTGACAACAGTTTAATGGTTATAATTGAAATACATTTTTTATATCAACTTTAAAGGTCAATATCTCTCTAACAAAGTGCTTTGGAACTTTTCTTATATGAAGTACTAATAATACTTTCGCTATTCTATCAACCCTATCATTTTTGACTTCACCTTTCAGCAAACGAGGCCTATGCTTAAGTAACAAAATACCGTGGGTGTCCGGTTATTAGATGTTTAACTTATTTCGTCCAGACTGTCCTTGCACCGAAACGTGCAGTTTTTGCATTGGACAGCACCTTATAGGCAAGGCAGTAGTACTAGTACGGACGGTTTTTTAAACTATTACCTAAACATGTATTTTCAGCCAAAGATTCAACCTCGGGTCACTTGGGTACGGGCGAGGTACTCTGACCGCTGCGATACAGGGAAAGACAATTTGCCTACTTGATTTGAATAAAACTTGGCAGTGTTTTCCTGGACTTAATAAATTTTATTCATTAAGGGTTATATTTTACTTTTAGTAGCCACAATAAAACTACTAAAATTTAATAAAATAGGTTAGGGAATACTAAAAATTTGGAATACGTTTAGAATATTAAAAATTAAAAAAAAAATAGTTTGTTTTTAAAATTTAACAACATGTACCTTGGAAGCAGTAAATAGTTAATACAAAAGTTTTTTTTAAAGTAGTTTATGATTAAGCCCTTAATTTTTGTAATAAAATTATACTATACAGGGTGTTACGAATTCGATGGGAACCATTAAGATCTCGGAAACGTTAAGAAATACAGGATTGATTAAATAAGAGCAAAGTTGCGCAATTTTATGCCTAACAATATTTTGTGTCACACATTTTAAGTTTTGAAGCCGTTCCGGAATTATCTGGAGAGGCAGAAATTTTGCAAAACAGTTTTTATTTTTACCTTAGTTTATTTAAAGAGATATACTAAAACAATCACTGCCACTTTTTCGGTTCTATAAAATGATGTCATTTAATTTACTATTTAAGCTATCATCAACTTTGTTTTTTTTTAATAGGTAAAATATTGGAATTTAAATTTAAAAAACGGGTATTTTTAGTTCTACATCCAATGGTATTCACCCCAATTTAACCAACCATGTATCTCTTACCGTTCCTAAGATCCTTATGGTGCCCCTCGAATTTGTAACACCCCGTATATACTCCTCTTTATTACCAACCAGTTTTAAAAGTGTTTTAAAGAAGAAATAGATACTTTTCAAAGTAAATATTTCAATTATATAACTATAAAAATATATATTTTCTGTTAGCTCATACTTACTAATATATTTTTGCATTTAAATTAAACCATGTACAATGTAATTTGATTATTTATTTATAAAGTAATATTAATTATAAGGTAATCAAATTACCACGTGCTACAAAATTACATTTTAGGTTGCCATAAATTTATTGACCAAATCGATAACATTACTTGACATGAGCAATATATTATTTTCTTGACATTTATCCTTTAAAACAAAATCATGTAACTCATTTTAATAACATAAAAGAAATTACTTCTTTTTATAAGTCTACGAGACACGTATGTACTTAATATTCCTTTTATTTTTAATATTTAATCAAGTAAATTCACCGATATAAATGGATAACTCACTTTTCTTCTGTTTATATTTAATTTGTTTTACATTTTTACAAACTTTTTCTATATTTCTTATTATTATTTAAATAATAGGTAGTTAATTTCTAATCTGCAATAAGTAGATCAGTGTAAACAGTAGCATGTCAATTTTAACGTCAAAACCAAGAAAAATTCACATTGGGTTCCGTGTTTTTGTACTCATAATTCAAACCCACAACACCAGGATCAAGGGCGGGATCACTAAAAATTCAGCCAAATATCTTGCACTTATTAAGCCATATCTTAAAGACAATCAAATTGTTTTACTGACAAGCATTCTGGTTAGTGACACTGATCTCGATGGATTGCCAATGTTATAACCTGCGCGAAACAAAAGTTAGATTTCATGGGCGAAAAAACGGTTTGTGCGCAAGCCAGTTGAGGGTAAACGCACGCGGCACCAAACAAACTATCCGCATTATAGGAAAGAATTTGTTGAGGGCGTCCTGGTTTTCTGTTCGAAGTACGGTAGCTAATAGAGCGTTACGGTCAGACTGCGGACGAAGCGTACCGGTGTTTGTATTTTGCCACGGCTTTTAAGTGCGCATGTTCGTCCACCAACTGCGCGATGTCGTAAAAATCCGAAAAATGCTTCTTGCCACTGCGGATCTAAATGTAGGTTATCTATGGTTGGTGACTGGTTGTCCAAATGACTAGCTGTACGAGGGACATTGGACATTGGAAATGTCTGATAAAACATAGTTTATTTTTGTTTTCTTTATAATCACAGTAAAATTTTAATCAAATTTGATCTTACATACCATTATTTTTAGAGAATAATAATTATTTAATGTGAGTGACCAGCTGTCTAAGGGACTGGTTGTCGGAGGAATATGTTTTATCTTTAATTATTTTTAGTACAAGGTTTTTTAGGCTTACACTAGAATGTTGCTATCCAAAACATCATAATTTATTAAAAAATATTAAATATTTACGTAAGTCTGCTGTATGTTCGAGGGACACACATTAAGGCCAACCACTCTCTTTTACGGAACTTGGACCAAAGTCGCAATAATAATAGAAAAAATTACTATTGATCGCAATCATTTAACAAAAAACAGCCGTACTGACAGTGTACACTGTACACTAGAATGGACCACAAAAAAGCCATTTTTTCCTAATAGAACTGTAAAAATATTTTTATGACGACGAAACAAAAATATCCTAAAATTTTCATCTCTTAATATTATTAAAAGGTGCATCATTAAAATTATTTATTTTAAACAATTGATGCATTTTTGTACAAAGTTGTGGAATCCGTCAACTGAAGTTTTGACGAATTCATATTCTTAAAGGAAATTAAATTCTGGACAAAAAAGCTCTTCTAGTAAATTTCTGTAGATTGAGCCGTTTTCTTGTATTCGCGCCTTGAACAATAATTATTTTTTTTTAATTTTGTCACTTAGATTCTGGACTTTTTAAACGGACTTATTTGTAGAGAATTTAATTTTCTTCAAGAGTATGAAGGGTTGAAGGTGCAAGAGTGAATGATTCCGAGTTTTTGTATAAAAAAATGCAGCAATTGTTAGAAAATCAATAATTTTGACGATACACCTCTTAACGGTAATATTAAGTGCTAAACATTTCAGAACATTTTTCTTTCGTCGTCAAAGTTTCTTTTTGCCCAGTCTACTGTACACACTACGCCATTTATGTATTGATTTTAATTTTAAAAGTCATCCTGGTTTTCAAGAAACCAAGAAATTTAATAAAAATATAATTTTTTAACGTTCTATACCCATAAATTATTGTTTTACATTCCACTTAAATAAAAAACAGGCATTTTTAGTAATATCAAAGACAATTGTAATTTTACTGTAGACACCCAGAACAATGCTTAATTTTTGGTAATTATTTTGGACGCTTGCTTATTGGAATTTATGAAGCGGGTATCCAAGTCGTAAATATAAGTACACACACACTTACGTAAACAGTATGTATAATTTGCCGCTTCATAAATTCATCCAAGCCAGCGTCCAAACTGATGACCAAAAATTTAGCATAGTTCTGGATATCTATAGTAAAACTACAATTTGGTCTTTGATAATATAAAATTAATATTAGAAACTGTTGCATGGAAACAAAGAGAAAATTTTTAAAGCACGTCCCTTTGAATAATTGAAAAATAATTTAAAAACCAATAAAGGGAAGATTTAGTAGCAATTAATATGAGTAAAAGATTTGTTTAGATTGAGTTTAATAAAATAGTGACTAATAAAACAATTAAATGCATTTTCTATTTTTTTATTATAGTCAGATTGATTTCGCGCTTGGACAAATGTAAAAAGTTGATTGACACAAATAATTGCTAGCAAGGCCATACCTAGTTTAATTTTTTATGTAAAAATGTTAAAATAAAAATATCGCGACATACATAATACATAAAAGTAAGGAATCTGTCAAAACAAGTCATATACTGGTTGTTCGTGCACTGTCGTGCCAAAAAACTATCGGAGAGTCCTCAGATCAACATAAGAAAAAAGCTTATATAAATATAAGTTAGCAACTTTTTGTTCATAAAATACAGGGCGTTTGCCAGTACGCGTTTTATTTGTCAACCTAAAAATTATTAGTTCTCTTTGTGTTTTTAAATAATTTATTATTTTTAATAAAAGTGGCAAGTTTTATATGTGCAGATTTTAAGTTATTTAAATTTTACATAAAACGTAGACCTTTTTTGCTGGTTTACAGTACCGTTTCTGGGTTTTCTTTTATCCTCGTTCAGAAAAACAAATTGACCCCCTTGGTTAAAAGAATTATTGGCCGCTAAAAATTTTGGAAAAGCAAAAATAAAATAAAATAAAAGGTCCCCACTTTCACCCTAAATAACTAAATTCTTTTTACAGTTTAACTTTGTTCCCTTGCTAATTATTATTTTGAGAGAGCAAAAAAGGTCCCTCCTGTAATTCCACTCCTCTTTTGCCATAATCCCGCCCTATAATTTATTTAAGTTACCACGTGCCAATGTCCCTGCACCCCCACCAGGAACGCCTGCTGGTTTATATATTACAACATACGTTCTTCGACTGTCCGTAGGTCAAAACCTCCGGACAGTGCGGACGTGCGTAGAGGAATACAAAGTTCTTCTTGGGGTGGCGGTTAGAGGTGCCGTACGGACGTTTTTACCTTCGGGGATCAAGGAAAGATTCACGCTAAATTGAAGGCACTCTCTTCTGAGCTAAGCGCTGTAGGCGAAGATTCCTATAAGCTGATGGTATCCTGTTTGGTGGTGAACACGAGGTATTCCTCAAATGGCGGGAAATAGATGGGCGTGCCATGGGAACTGTCAGAGGTAAAAGTGAAGGTTATATGTAACACCAGTAGCAGGCCTTGATTGACAGCCGACAATTGATGCATTGCATCAATTGTAGAATTTTTTGTTTTTGTTTTGTTTTCTTTTGAAATTTCTGGGAGCTACGAGCTCGATTATCCAGATTTTCCGCCGACGAAGCCCTGGAAAGCATAGTCCGGAAGAGGGAAAGCTGGTGAATTGGACCTGAAGGGTCCAAAACCAAGAAAGAAAAATGGAATAGAATAGAACAAACGTTTTTTGTTAAACATGTTATGCAAAATATCATATTTCAATTGTGTTACAGATGTTAAATGTTTTTATAGGTTTAAATTTAAACAATAAAATTAAAACTCGATAAAATGCCTCTATATTTGAAAAATAGCTTCTTCAATAAAATTTTTACTTTTTATTTAACGCAAAAAGTCACCTAGAAACGTTTTACAGTGTTACTCTTTTTATGTCTCTTTACGACTTTTGTTGTGTGAAAATAAAAATACTTATTTAACTTTTTAAATTCTTTTGACAAGTCCCAAAAATAATATTTGTTCTAGTATCACCAATTAGGACATAAACTTAAAATTATTAGGAAAAATAACCAGGATAATTTAAGTAGCACAGTATAACACTTTTTAATAAGGTAATGGTAAAATGACTTAAAATAACTAAAGCCTAATTGTTAAAAACTGTAATTATTTGAAAATAAAATTATTATAAAAAGAAAATTTTATTGTTATCATTTTAACATATAAATAAATACTTTTTAGATCTTGTTTTGGGCCACTAGGAGACCTGCAATAACATTGTACAAAATACATATTTTATTGCACAATAGGATTGAATGGCAGTTTTAAATTCAAACTCTTAATTATATTGCACAATTAGCCTTAGACGATAAATTAAATTGCACAATACGAAACATTGTACAATATAATTGATCATCTAATATTTGTTTATTAATTAGCACTCTAAAGTTTTTAATTTTTATGTCATTTAATTGCAAAAATATTAAAAATAAAATTATTACAATAAAAACAAGCTATTTTAATTTTTTAAATGAAATATGTTTAGCATCTTCATTATATTGTAAACGTGATTGTTATTTGGGTAAATGTCATATATAATCTGTTAGTTCCCATTTAATAATATACAGTGTATCCCAGAATAGGTGTTACAAGGAAACCAATGAAACCAAAAATATTATAACTTTTAAACGACATTTTGGAAAAACTGATCGTATGATCTCAAACTGACAAATACAAAATTCTACTCCAATCAGCAATACAAAAGGGAAGTTAAAAAAATATAAATAAGATAAAATGACCAAGAAAGAAATATTTTTATTTTTGAAACTAAATATATAAAATAACTTAAATATTGTAGAAAATTGTATTTTATTTTAGGATTAAAAGTTATAGGGTTAAAGTTTAATAAGTGTTTTAGTTAATATTTTTACATTTTTTAAAATATTTGGTATAAAAAGCCAAACAATAAATTCCTAAATCGTATGTACTTAGTATAGCTTATAGCTAAATTATTTTTTAATTGTTAAATGTAAATACCTAAATAATAGTTATGTATATTTAACTACAATTAAAGTAACATTGTAATAGTAGTTATGTATTATACAGAGAAAAAAGTTCTGGATTTTAGCTTAAGGTTTTGTTGACTCCCGTCGCGACAGTTATCACCTAAACAGTAAGTAATAGAGATAGGTTTAAGGTATCATAACTGTAAATTATGGTAGGAAATTTAATTTTTTCCCATTTTTTTGCACAAAAGGTATATATGATAAATATCTCTACAAGCAACCGATTTTGAGATATTGCAGATTAAACATTTTATTCTATACAAAAGTTTCCCACTGCATTCCTTTACGCTTTATCTAGGCACCTGGAAGTGTCCAAAAGTATGTCCAAAATGTTACTACAAATTCTTTGGGCCAAAATACAACGATCCAATGCAATTTACCCCTGTCGAAAAGTTACTGGTTTGCAAGATACAGGGTGTCAACTTTTCCATGTATTTTTTTACTTAGACACCCTGTATCTCGCAAACAATAGAAATCATAGGCAAAAATCTACTGTACAAGTATTTTTAAACAAGTTCTTGGTTTTAAATTGTTATGTTTATTTACTAATAAATTTCTAAACCACCCTTATCATATTACCAAAAAATTTATTTTATTAATTTAAATTTAAGGATAAACATGAAAAGTTTCTTTCACCTAATCTGTCAAACTAACGTAAATATCGATACATAATAATATGGTCGTCGAATTGTTCACTTCAAAACACTCGGAAAAACATGCATGTTTTCCAATTATTGCGGATATTTATTATCACTTATTGGATATAACTGAAAAACGTATTGGACTGGAAATTAATTGTTTAACTAAGGCATATTCGGTTTTAAAGTCGTTGTATTTTCGCGTAAGAAAATTGTAGTACCAATTTGTACAGATCTTTTAGAGAAACCCAGGTGGCCTAAATAAGGTGTAATGGAATGCGAAGGAAATGTTCTATGTAAAATAAAACGTTTACTTTAAAATATACTTAAAAACGGATGCTTGTAGCGATATTTATCAAGTATGCCTTTTTGTGCGAAAAATGTATAAGAATAAAAAATTATCCACCAGAAACATAATATACCTGGGCAAAAAAAATGACACATTTTGACAAAAGCAAAGAGATCGCAGGTCCCTTCATATTTAAAAGCAAAACTATAAATAACTTTCGATTTTCCAATTTAAATAAAAATAATTATACCATATTTTGTAACAAAAAAATCCATTATTGAATAAAATATTTAAAAATATCTTAAATATAATAGAAACTTTAACATTCTGTAACTCGATCAACGATCAACTTTTCAACTAAAGTAAATTACCCTAAATCATTACATTTTAGCCCAAAGAGTCTATTGTTACATTTTTTATCAGACCTTTTGGAGACACCCTGTATATTTAAATATTAACCCATTTTTCAGCTACGTGCTATTAGCTATAGAATTAAAAATTTCCATTATATTGTAAACGTGACTCAATTTTTAGTTTAATGTTATACAAAACTGTTTCCTTCGGCGCGAACAATACATTTTTAAAGCACATTTCTGGCGGTAAATTAAATTTTATCCGTTTGCCGTTTTATGCTTCATTAAACAAAATTGATAATTAAAAAGCCTGTGACGTTTAATTAACATTCTGTGCTGATTTTATAAAGTTATTTCTTGTGATTTAAAAATCTAATTTTAGACTACTGACAATAATATGATAACATGTAATTAATTACCGTTCATTGTAAGAACTACCAATAGGTATGTCAGCAATTTAGTTTATTTAGATACATATTTCCTTACCTGTAATAACAAAACAGCAATACGTTAAATATTATGGCTAGCTTTTAGGTACAATAAGTGAATACGTATTTAAAATAAAATAAACAGCTGATTCGCCTATTAGTGGTACTTAGCTACAATAAACGGTAATTAATTACCTTTTATCATATTATTTATCACCCTGACAGTGATAAAAGTATTTAAACACAATTATTACCAAAATATTATTTTCTTCTTTCATTTTAAATCAATAGATCTATATATGTATGTCAAAAATATAATATGTAATAGTTAATATCTTAAAAACCAGCAATAATTGGCGTATAGTGTGTTATACATTTTTGATGTAAAATTTATTGGTAAGTCAAAATTTGTTAAAATATACAGGGTGCTCTTCAAAAAATTCTACTAGGTAATGAAAATTCTGTTTTTGGGGCACCTTGTATATTAAGTAGTACTCTCAATTAAAAAAGTGTATTCAAATAAATATTTTCTATTTAAAGTTTATTTTTGTATCTTGCTCAGGGGCATAGATATTTCGTGTATAGAGTTGGGACACCCTGTATACAATATATTTTTCCTTGCTTTTTAAAATAAATTATTCTTTGAGTATATTTTTCCCATTTCTATCGCGAATAAAGAACAAATAATGTTAGTAAGCTGCTTTTTTCGCAAATAGAAATAATTGTTTAAAAGTTTTATTACTTTACTACCATTTGGTAGTAACATTTCATTAAGGTAGTACTACCGCTGTAAGAATTATTATTAAAAAAATTAGGAAACTTAGCAATCTTAGCATACTGGTACTTTATATTAAGAATATTAACCAGTTAAATTTTTAAAGGTCTACATAGAACTAAAAAGAAGTTAAGTTTAAATATTATAAAATTAATTGCTGTTAAAAACTGATGTTCAGATTTGAATGAAAGTTGTATCAACAGAGGAAAAAACAATTCTTAGCATTTTGGCTAATTAAAATCCGAGTTTCAGAGCTTGTGATAAAAGAATTTAATAAATAATTAAGAAAAATATGCTATGTGATTGACACGTGGCAACGCCGCTGAAAGGTTAGGATGCGCACGAAGAAGTTCATCGAATACAGTATATGGGGACATAAAATTGATGCCAGTCCAATACGTTTTTCAGTTATATCCAATAAGTGATAATAAATATCCGCAATAATTGCAAAACATGTTTTTTCCGAGTGTTTTTAAGTGAACAATTCGACGACCATATTATTATGTATCAATATTTACGTTAGTTTGACAGGTTAGGTGAAAGAAACTTTTCATGTTTATCCTTAAATTTATGTACTACTTGACCTTGTTTTACAGTTTTGTTATAATTTTTTCCAATGACTGTTTTGCCTTTTTAATAAAATATATTTTTTGGTAATATGATAAGGGTGGTTTAGAAATTTATAAGTAAATAAACATAACAATTTAAAACCAATAACTTGTTTAAAGATACTTGTACAATAGATTTTTGCCTATGATTTCTATTGTTTTTACGCAGCGTTCCTATATAAAAATACCACGGTAGTTAAATTACCTTAAGCATTCATTTGACTCTTTGGTATCGGTAGAACTACCTTAACACTACAAAATGGCCAATTTGCCTTTAGGGCAGCTTTGTTATTTTATATGCAAGGCAATGTTTTTTTAATTCCTAAATTTAATCCTTTCCTTAAAAAAATGTTATATTTGCTATGGTTTTTAAAAAATATTGGATTTAAAAAATCGGCATTAAAACTATACGATATTTACAAAAAACGTTACGGAAAAATCAAATTAGTTGTCTTTTTGTTTTTAAAGAGTTCTCAGGACGAAGTCAAAGTTTGCAGAATCCTATTTATAGTCATAACTCCTTTTTTAATGAAACGAGGGTACCATTGTTCCACATAATCTGGTACCACATATGCCGTATTTTGGGAAACGTTTTTTTTTTATCTAAAAAGCATGTTATAAAATGATTTTAAACCAACCATTATACGAAATGATAATTATCGATTTATGACATCATGAATTTATTATATGTTCTGTAGAAAAAAAATCGTACTTAAAATACCGCCTTTGTGGTACCAAATTATGTGAAATAAAATGATTTTAAAGGATATGCTAACGAGCCACCTTCGTTCCATTAAAAAAAAGAAGGTATGACTATAAATAGAATTTTACAAACTTTGATTCTGCCGCGCCGTAATAAGTCGTAAAGAATCAAAAGAGATATTATGGTAGAGGAGCCCAAGAGGGGATTTCGGGACTTACTACAGCGTGGAAGCATAATATACCAGGTTGTACCTTCACCAAATTTGAGCTCCGTATACAGGGCCGATTATAAAACAGCAAAAATATATCCATCAAAAATTGTGGAGCGCGTCAGATTAAGATAGGGTAAGTTAATTACATGCCAAACAGTGTATATTCCACTAATCTGACAATTTGAGAGTGACGTAAAGGAAACAGAGGGCTACAAAGAAATGTCAGATTAACATTTTTAAGCGTAGCTATTTTTTTATTTTGTAGAAAATAATTTAGGGATAACGAAAAATATATAATCCAATACAACCCGAACGATTTCCACAAGCTGAAATAATAATAGTATTTTTTACATATTTAAAAGTCTATAGCCACTTCTCCCACCGATGAAAAGGTATACATTATATAACATTTTTCGCTTTTTATTATTTAAGCTCTGCAACCCAATAGGTCTCTATGACGTTCGAGCAAATTCCCATTTAGCATCGTAGGCTGTCCTACTATAAATTGAATTTTATTTTTTATTCTTACTTGACTTAAAAAAGTTTTTACATTTGATTTCACATCAGAAGTATCAAAACATGACATGTTAGGTGTCATTATATTAGGAATGTCCTACTTTATCAGAATAAGATAAAACATACCAGTGGGGTTATTTTTCGAGAGTAGCAATCCTTTCTGGTTAAACCGTAAGTTATAAAAATACATAAATACATCAACCAATCCACAATTATGTCGAATAGCGATACACCAAATTTCACTTTTTCATCGTAAAAGGGAAATAAGTTTGAGAAACACCCGGTATTGTGAATAATCTAGAACTTTGTTACCATATTTTTTGCTGTGAACATTGTGTGTAGCAAATTTTTATTGTCAAATAATTTTCCTCTACCGGATCAGCTAAATAACATAACACATAGGCAATGTAAGAAAAAGAGTCTAACTAAATATCGGCATGTAATATGCGTGTGGTGACTAATAGTGCTTGTTGTGGTATTGCATTACTGGTTGAGATACCAAAACCTATTGGTCATGCAGTACACGTATACCACGCAGTTATTTTTTATATTTAAAAACAAAACAAGCTTTGACTACCTTCTGCAATTTTATGTTAATGAATAAAATAATGAAATTGTTAGCTTAAAACAAAAATTTAACATTTTAACAAACAGTTGATTTTTGCATTCTGCATACTTCTGGGCAACATAGGGCACTTAAACTTAACTCCAAAAAAGTTTCGTAAATGTAAGCATATAAATATTGAAGTAAATGTAAAGCCAGCACTTAAAATTCCAAACGTGTTTTTACTGCAAACAAAAGCTGTGTCTTTTAGGGGTACATATCTTATGAATCTTATGATTTTCTTTCTTTTGGTTTGAATATTGGTAAAATCTAGCGCACGTATTTTTTTACATTGTTAGTAATATACAGGATGTAACAGAAACTCTACCAATAAAATTGAAGCGATTTTAATAAAAATATTAGAAAAAAGTTTTTACTAATTTTTAATGTGTTCACGGATGGAGTTTTCCATACCTGTATTTTTTTAGTTTTAATATTTTGAGAAAAAGTTACTAATCATTAATTTTATTTCTTCGTCTAAAATTCTAAAACCTACTAAAAATTGCGCTATGATAACAGAGTATTTTAAAAAATAATAAAAGTTCTAAAAATATATATTTTTTGAAACTACTTAATTAAAAATCATAAAAAGTTATAAAAAAATGTCATACATTTTTTCTTATTGCTTATGCTTACTTAAAAACATTACTGTAAACGAAAAAAACTGTTTTTTTTTATAAATAATACATTTTACCTTTTTATGCAAACATTATCAAGTTAGGTTAAAATGTACAGGGTGTCCCATTTTGGTTGTCCCTTATGGGAAACTTGGAAACCATAAGAGATATTAAAAATCCGATACCCCATCCTCGAGCTCTTTTTGGAGAAAACATTTATGGTAAAAACAGATCATCGCTATCGCGAAGCGTTTCAGAATACAGGGTGATTCTCGATTTTTTCACTTTTTGAAAAGGTCCTGTAGCTTTGTTGTTATTACAGATACGAAAAAACTAATTGCACATTATAAAGACACTTTTTTCCATAGAATCCAGTGGCGTAGCCAAGTAATTTTTTGAGCTGTCATTTTTGACATATGACCCAAACATGTTTTTTTTTATTAGGGACACCCTATAAATGATTAGGTAATTAAATTGCTTATTTTTTTCTGATTAAAATAATATATCATAGTAGGTGGTTTAATAAATTTTTTACGTCAAATATTGGAAAAATTATGATTTTAAAGACACATTGCGGCTTCTATCTGTTTTTAAATTGTTTTATATATTTGTTTTAAAAGGAATCTGTCATCCCTTAGCTCAGGCGACATTTCCGTAGAAAAAAAAATTAGTTTACAACAACAATAATAAACAAGTTATATTAATTAAACTTAAAAAATTTATCAAGTTTTTTTAATTTTGATTTTTTTTATTTTTTATGAATTCTCCATGTCAACTTTACCAATAGAGCAAAAGAAAACAAAAAAAAATTTAAAGGCCAAAAAAAAAATCGGAAAATTTTTGACACACCCTGTATAACTTTGATTTTTATTTTTTTATACATTATCATACTAATACAGTATCAAAATTTTTTTGCTTCAAATTCATAAATAAGGACGCTATGAATTTTTAAATTTAAACATAAAAATAATTATTTTTAATTTTTTGGGACACTGTATCATTTATATATATATATATATATATATATATATATATATATATATATATATATATATATATATATATATATATATATATATATATATATATATAATAATATTCTTTTTGTAGGAAATTTTTAAATTTTAAAATAAAAAAATGCGTCTTTAAAATCAAAATTTTTCCAATTTTTGACGTAAAAAATTTATTAAACCACCTACTATGATATATTATTTTAATCAGAAAAAAACAAGCAATTTAATTACCTAATCATTTATAGGGTGTCCCTAATAAAAAAAAAACATTTTTGGGTCATAATATGTCAAAAATGACAGCTAAAAAATTTTTTGGCTACGCCACTGGATTCTACGGAAAAAAGTGTCTTTATAATGTGCAATTAGTTTTCTCGTATCCGTAATAACAACAAAGCTACAGAGCCTTTTCAAAAAGTGAAAAAATCGAGAATCACCCTGTATCTCTGAAACGCTTCGCGATAGCGATGATCTGTTTTTACCATAAATGTTTTCTCCAAAAAAGAGCTCTAGGATGGGGTATCAGATTTTTAATATCTCTTATGGTTTCCAAGTTTCCCATAAGGGACAACCAAAATGGGACACCCTGTTCAGTGTGGCGCCTTATCGTTGGCCTTGCGGGGTATGGCGAAAAATAAAAGGGATAGAACAACTCTGATTTTACAATCTTGATTTTGATTTTTGAAACAAATTCTTTAACTTTAAAGCACATCTTTTTGTTAACTTAGGTATTCTTTTTTAATTACATTTTAAATAAAATATTCGCATATATTTAATATAGGTTTTTTTTTGTCAGTTGACCTTAAAGGTTAAATAGGCATATTTGTATTTTATACTAAAAATTAACATTGATTAATGATCCTTTTATGAGGAAAACACAATCAAACTTTAAGGTCCTAATAACCTTAAATTATTGGTAAAATAAACCTTTAGGCTGCAGTGCCACCGAACATGTAGACGGCTCACAGTGGCAAATTCGTCTATTCTAGCCGGACAAAATAGTTTGAAGAAAATATAAAGTTTATTTCCAAACAAATCTGTTTGATAATCAAAATATTAACCAAATACATTCGGTTGTAAACATTATACATATATATTGATTAGACTAAATTACCCTTTTACATGTTAAATTAAGTGTTGCCCAGTAAAAAAATCTTTATTATTTTATTAAAGAAATCAGAACATTTATTTAAAAATATATTTTTTCATTTAAACATATCTTAAATAATATAAATAAAAACTTTTCTTTGACCAAATACTTATAAAAAAAACTGTAATTTTCAGTTTTTCCTTAGGAAAATAACATAAAAGTTAATCTTACTGTTTAAATCTTGATAATAATTGTATATTAAATAAAGCAAAGTAGAAAACGGTACTATTTTGTAAAGTATATTTTTTGGTAAAATGTCATTAAAAGCGGCCTTAAATATTTTGGTTTATACAGGGTAACCCAAAAGTTGGCGGACAATAAGAAAAGTTTTTTTAGTTTTAAAGTTAATAGTAAGAATGTTACAAAAGTTGAAGATCGTAATTTTTTTTTAATTTTTCACGCAAACATTCAAAAGTACGAATCCTTAGATGTAACACTGACAAACCAAAAGGATAGTTTTCGGGATTATCAATTTTTTCTTTAGGTTTTTCAGGGTTATTCATCTCTTTTGGAAAACAATTGCATACATAACATCTTTGGGACGAAAGTTCTAAAATGGAACTACAAATTTTACCATCAAGCATTGTAAATAATAATTTAGGGTAAACTAATATTTCTTTTTCTTCTAGTGAATCTTTACCGGTTTTAAATTATTAATTTGTTGTTCCACCAGTGCCACTTCATCCTTTATTAGTTTCGATGATTCAGACTTTAATAAATGTCTAGCACATTCTAGAATCCTCTTTGAGATGACACAGTTGTAGTGGCACTAATGATAATACAAACATTGCACTGTCATCTTGTTGTACATTTTCTTCGCTAAATTTTTGCTTAAACTGGCTAAAGCCAGATGTGCAATCGCAACTTCACTTAAAAAGAAAGAAAAGCCGCTTTGTTGTATGATCCACCAAAGACTGCAAACTTACTTCTGCGGATACTTCTGTTATAATAATGTCTTCTGGATAACAATATTTTTTGCTTGAGTTATAAAAGGATAGGAAGGTAAAACTTTGCATCCTTTACCTTTAAGTCTCTGCTGTATAGCCATATAAGACCTCTTAGTCATTTTGCCATCCAAGTACGTAGCTAGAGCTTCTTCTTTAGGTACTTTTTCAATTGAAGCTCGCGTTTCTTGAATAGCCATTTTAAGCTTTAGAGTCTGACTCTGATCGGATGAAGCGGATACAACCTCTTTTAACAGTGCGGCAGCATTACGTTTTCCAGCGTCATACAAACTTTTTTGTAAAGCATAGACTAATTCATCGGTTGAAGTACTTTGTAATAATGGTTGTACCTTTCGTCGTTTGCTCTTTTCACTAAGTTCTTCAATTTTTTTTTTTTTTTTTGATCTTGGACCACCAGATGTTGAAGGTGGATTTTGAACACCCAGTATATATGACTCTAGCTCAGGTAATAGTATGCAGCTATTCAGCAAATCACTATTTTTGGCTAGCAATCTATCCCTCATTCTATTGCAGTCGGACCATTTAGTGGAAAATTTACTCGCAAGCCTGACTATTTTAGTCATTATTACCCCTTCATTCTGTTCATTTATATTCTTCAGGCCAAAGTAATTCAGAATATAAGTAAACATGCTCCCATTTTTTGTGTCTTTATTCGGCTCGTCTACCCATACTTCAAAAGACTTCTTTGAGGTATAGCACCAAGGAACTAAAAAAATCATAAAACGGTAAGGGGCAGATTGGGGCAATTTTTTTTCTATATTCGAGTGTAGAAATGTATACCTAATATTGTTATGTAAAAATTACGCGGGATCTGGCGGGACTCAAAATGTCTTTCTTTGAAAATAAAATAGTGTGAATAAAATTTAAATGTATTTTACTACTACTATATTTAATTGTAAAACAGGCCTGGAATAAACAACAAAAAAACAAGTACTAGAAATATTTAGCACATACCTGCAGGTATTCTTTCCATTATAAATAACTTTAATATTTAATTTAGCACTTTAGTAAAACTAACCTTTAACACACGTATTTTAACACTAAAAATACAAGATTTAAGACATTCCTATGTATACTTACTTTGAAGTTCGCAAAAAAATGTATGCCTTTTTGTTATCACCAAGAAAATGGCCAATTTAAATCAGTGGTTAAATGCACTATAAAATAATGCTAAGGCCAAAGAATAAAAAAAACATTGTTATTTTTCATAATGTCCAGCTAAATGTTAAAAATTTGCCACTGTGCGGCCCCTGGACAAAAAAACCTTAAATTACCCATTTCATTATTCCATACGATTAATTGAATTTCTTAAGAGTCGTTTTTCATTATTCTTTTTAAATATTTTTGTTTAACACAAAACTATTTAAAAACTTAAAACTTAATAGAAAAAACCAAAACTTTGCTATCGACCAGCCACGTGAAACAAAAATATATTGAAAATTTTAAAAATGCCAATTTTATTTGCATTGTTAATATTTGAGGAACTCCAAATCAAAACGCAGTTTTTGATAAAACACAATTTTGAAATCTTTTACAATTTTTACTGCGCGTTTCCCATTTATAAATTTTAAGAAGTTTTTTAATTAAAAATGTGATATTTATATATTTTTCATACAGCGTGTCTACTTAAGTTCGCACTGTAAGAAAAAGTTTATTATTATTAATTTTAGGAAAAAAGTTACCCTTTATAAAAACTTCTGCATGGTCTAAAACCTAAAATGAAATCATTAGATATTAACTTTTGCGATGGTATACAAGGTAAGGCAAATTGGTATATTAAAAAAAACTTTTTTACGTATTTTGGGATAACAAGGGTTTTGTGACTTTTGCTGTTTTAACAGCTCTAAAGCTTTCTTTACATATTACCTGTTAAAATAAGTATGCACTAGTGTACAAAATTAAATTTTTGCCCTTAAGGCTTTAAAAAAATTGATAAAAAGTTTTTCCTAAAAATGAACAAGTAGGCATATTTAAATATTATTTTAAATCCCAAACATCTTTTCTTTATTAAAATTTTTGATATAATAAAAAATAAGGATACTTTTCGAATAAACAAATAAATTAAGGTTTATATTTGTCCCATACACAATTTTTTAAGATCCGCACTGCGCATGCGCCAACTTAAAATTCGTCCCATACCTTGTTTCCCACTTAAACAATTAAGTAGAGTCCAAATCCGGTAGTATTTGTAGATTTTGTAATTTTATTAACCGTAGATCTACTTCATTTTTTTAAATTTATACCCGAATATAATTAATACAAACGCGCGAAGAACAAAACTGTGGTTTTCCAAAACCGCGGAAAACTACTGTTACAAATTTGGTATAGTATGCTTATAATATTTAAGATATTAAAGAAACACATATTAAATGGTATTTTTTCTTAAAACTCTTTAAAATTTATTTTTAGTGGTGATTCAATATACAGAGTATTTTATTTAAAAATAGAAACAAGTTTGTGTTATTACTTTTAAAACAGTCAATGGATAAAATATAAAAGCGTCACTGAATTCTACGTAAAAATACCAAAACCTTGCCACTTACATCTTATTTCTATCTCTAATAACAAGACAAGTGCCTGCCGAAATTGACAACATGTGATTTGAACCATCTGTATATCCAACACGAATTAAGTTAGCTATGACTTAATTTTACCCCTAAGTTCATTTCGTAAATTAAAACAGAGAATTGGCCAACAGATATATTTTTATCTCTTTTTGTTTTAGTTTAAGAAATTAATCGTTTAATTAGCAACTATTTTTTTGTTTTTCTTTATTTTATTTTGCAAAAACAAAGCACCTTTATTATAAACAAAAAAGCAGCATTGATCTTTGTCCTCTTTTCTCCATGCTACAAAGAAATCACAGACTATTGCAGACCATCGCAGACTCGTGTAACCGCACCTTAATACATTTTAATTAAAAAAACTTCTTAAACCTAAATAATAAAACGCGAAGAAAAAATTGTAAGATACTCTTAAAATTGTGTTTTATTAAAAACTGCGTTTTGATTTAGAACTTCTCATTTATGCAATTTTTATTCTGTGTTTGTTTTACATGTTGGTCATTAACACTAAATCAATAGATACGCGAAGCGAATTAGAAAAATCTTCAATATGTTTTAATTGTCTTTTAAATTTTACTCCCTCTTGACAATTGTTATACGTTTTATTGCGTAACGTAAAAACACTTATTAATTTTCTTTATATTTTAAATTTAAAATGATGACATAAAATTCAGTTTTCTACAACATTTACTTGTTAAAGTCTTTTATTGGAAAAACTAGTAGTACATTACTCCCGAGCATTTTACATATTTTTGGTCACTCGCCCTGTATAAAAACGATCGAAGTAAAATTTTGTATTTCTCGTTTTAAGACATGCTGCCAGTTTCCCAAAATTTTAATACAGAATTCATAAATTGTGGTTATTGTTTTCCTTGCACACCTAACCAGGGGCACACTGTATAGAAGATCTTATTCTGTATTGGTTCGGCGGATTCACACACTGTATGAGTTGGTGCTCTTTGGTTTGGACGTTATAAATTTTAATTTATTTTACATAGTAAAAACAATGCCAGGCTCATTACGTGTTACAGTGGAAATATTTATTATGATAACCTAGTTGTTTGCTTTTACTTATTATGACGTTTGCATTGTTTTTTCAATAACAAGTGAAGGCGTTAGCAGCGAGCGGAGAGTATCAGATCTCGGTACTGGCTACAATGTTTTGTGGTAAATAGCGTTTTGAAACCAATTTACATACATTAGAAATGCTCCGCTCATATTATTTGTTTGTTTTGAGTGGCAGTGGCCGGGCTTTTTTGCTTACGTATATTGCAACCGCCAGAATAAAAATACAAATTCTTTTATGCTACCACAAAGATCAAAGGCAGCGCTCTTACACTCTCCGTTGGCCGCTGGCCACTGACGCTTGGTGCCGTAGCCGCAGCTTAAGTGAAAAATATTTTTATAAATTGCTTAACCAATGAGTTTTTAACTTTGGTAGTTAATTAAAGTTTTCACCCACAAATATTTTTCTTTTATAAGTAAGGTCATAATCTTTTTAAGATTAATACACAATACTCAGAGCAAGGATAAAATAGGAAAAGGTGAAACATCCTAAAATATTATTTTTACATTAAAATGAAATAAATTACAATTTTTTCGTTAATAAAAAAAAAAACAGATAAGCACATTCGACAAATTGTTGAAAGTTAAGATCATAAATGTTATTTCAAAAATTTAATTTAACAATTTACCCCAACTTTTTACGTTTGAAAAAATAAATCTAGGATTTATAAAAACACTGGAATTTAATACAAAAAACTTTATTGTATTAATTTTTAAATTAATAAAAAAAATATTGTTTTAAATTAATTCTCTGGAAATATTTGACCTTTTTTATGTTACTATAAGGCGACATAAACCCTTGGGACAGTCACTAAAGTTTTCATCTTTGCTTTGTTTACTTGAAGCATTGAAAACTTAAAAATTATTGTAGTTGCATCCATAATTATCAATAAAACACTAGTTATTTTTTTACAGTGAAATTCGGAAACAATAAAATATACTAAAATAAAACGCTTAAAACATTCCTATTAAAGTATAAACAATATTTTATAAATATTACTATTTTGTCTAAGTTACCTCCCTTTAAAAACCATATTTAAAAAACAACTATTAAACAAGAACGTGCAAAAAATGTCTGTATTCTTTTCATACATACATTTCTTTAAAAAAACCCACCCTGAAATCAACATTCACATAAGGTAATGTTGCGTTTGTTTTAAATATTCCTTTCTACAAGCAATTTAAAGCAAAGAAATTTGCTTTCATGGCAAAAAAATATGTCTTTTTATTTTTAAACCGAAATGTCTCTGCAAAAAGCCTTTTCCTTGAAACCAACATAAGCTGAAAATAATGGTTTGTTTCTTTTTTATGTCACTTTATACAGGACTTTGGGAAAAAATATGGAATGTAGAATTTTTACTGTAAATATGACTTTGTACTTATATATAGTGCGGATAGTAAAATAGTCCACCCCTTTATTTTTTAAATGGGACAAGATATCAAGACCGAGTAAAATTTGGGTAAAAGAGTGTCACTTAAGCTGCCTGACGGCATTAATATAGTTTCGGTCACGTGGTCTAGTGCCAAGAGGGCATTAGCATCTTTTTTCAACTTAAAAGGAGGGTCATGTAGCACTCCGTTTTAGAGGCCCTTCTATTCTTTATTAAATGCCATTTTGTTAATAAAAATTAACCCAGCCAGCCGTTCGAGATATAAAATCGTTTGAAATTTGGCTTAAATACCATACAAACAGTGCAGCTTTAATGAAATCGCCTTGTAAGACTGGAAGGCTAAGCCGATTTTTAAGTAGCTGGCGTTAAGTAGAGAATCAAAAGGCCTTTAAGACAACTTGCTTCATGATCCCTTTCTATAAACATAAAACAGTTGCTAGTACCCTCTTGACACTTGTCCACGTCACCAATATTATTTTAATGCCAACAAGTAGCATACATTATTTTCTTTTACACAAAATTTTATTTGATTTTAATATCTTGACCCATTTAAAAGTTGAGGAGAAAAGAACTTTAAAATATCGTAATGTATCTCCAAATTGAAGCAATTTCAAGCGCTTGAAACTCTGGAACGACTGGGTCGATTTCTAAAAAAATAAACAGCGATGAGTAAAAACCGAAAAGCCTTTAAAACGAGTGCTACATGACCTCTCTAGGCACTAGGCCATTTGACAAAAATTATTTATATACTAAAAAGTAGTTGAAGCGTCACCCTTTCACACAAATTTTACCCGATCTCGATATCTTGTCCCATTTAGAAAATAAAGGGGGTGGAAACTCTTTTAATATACTCACTGTATTAATTGTGTTTAATACATCTTACAGCGTGTCTTTGGATTTTTCTTTAATTATTAACTTTACGAAAAAAGTACTTGTTCCTTAAAACTCCTGCCTGATAAGAAAATAAATTTTCACAAAAATATTTGTATGTTGGATGTATATGGTGGTTTAAAAAAAAACCTGTTTAAAAATTATTAAAAGACGACGGCAATATTTTCAAAACTTACATATGTTGTAAATACTTGCATTAGATGCAATTTTTACAAAAGTTTAAAATTACTAAAAAGTATTTAAATTTCTTAAAAACGTTTATTTATTTATTTGAAACATTTATAAATAACGAAGACAAAAACCAAAAACAAACTAAACAACGGTGTGCAAACAAAACCAAAATTTTTGTACTCTTGTTAATATGTCACAAATGACAAAATTTGACAGCTCTTATTTCGACATTTAAAGCGCAGATATCAGAAAAATTCATAGAACTTTTTCTGTTCGTAATGATAATTTACGTCATCAAGGGTAACTTTTAATTATACAGGGTGCGTCATAAAGTAGTTGTGCAATTTTGTTTCTAGGAATTTCACAATTTAAATATGCCTGTCAGCTCCGGAGGGAAAAAACACCTTATTTTAAATTTTTAAAAAATTGAAGACATAACATTTATACTCGTCAGCTGTCATAAACAAAGTAAGGATATTTATAATATAATTAATATTATATATATATATTATATTATTAAAAATATATTTTGCTAATTTTCGAATATAAAAGTATTCAGTTAAATAGACAATTCAAAAATAGAAAGATTTTTGCTTAAAAAAATCGTATGCTATAATTGAAAATCAAAACCTTTTTAAAGCCACTCTATACATTTAACATACAAATCTTGTTGTGAAAACTTATTTTTCACTAACCAGAACTTTTTTTCTATAGTTGATATTGAAACAGTTTTTCATTTGGTAAAAACATTCGAAGACACGCTGTATTTTAATAGCATTAACTTCTTGCATATAAATTAAGGCCTAAGTAAAAAAAAATATTAAAGAGGTTTATTTATACGGGACATAATAATCTAAAGATATAAAACTAAAATATAGACCTTTTTACCCGGCAGATTTTATGGTGAAAACACTCCAGAGATAACGATGCTGCGAAATGCTTAACTGGCTATTCTGGCAAGTGGTTAAAGTGTATAAAGAAACATGTTCCTTACACAACGTAAAACCTCAAAAGAAGCTATCTTTTTTGTACGAAATTAAGAAAGCTAAGGCTCTAAGGTTTATCTAAGTCTGTAGTGTGAATTTAATTATTTTTAGACCTAATAATCTAATTTGCTGTTCATTTTGAATTATCTAACTAAAAGCCAAGTTTAAGAAAATTTAGTTTTTAAATAAGAAATGTCTTTAATATTTTTTTTTCTGATCATCCAGAAATCCCAATATTTTTAATACGTTTTCTAACATAATGGTATTTTATTGGGTACACGCCAAAATGCTAAAAACGGGACCGCTTTGGTTTTTAATTTAATTTTTAATTTAAATTTTTAAGTTTTTTTATTGGGCTTTTCTTTATTGTATGCTTTATTTGTTTTCTGGGAGATTAAATTTAAACAAAATATTATTTGGTTTTTCTTCAGAATAAAATTAAGAAATATATTTAACATTTTAAGAAAAGTTAACTTTTATATATTATGAAGAACTATTCTGCGCTTACATATGATAATAAAAGTTATGATTACATTAAAAGAAATAAAATAATGAAATATTTAATATTAAGTTACTTACAATACAAAGGTTTCAATCTATAAACAAAGGCTCATTAGCACTCGGTTGAAATTATTTTAATCTAATAAAATAAAATCTTAACAAGACGCCAGACAGGAACTGGGCAAATGGTTGCGTCTCAAAAATGTGGTAAATAGTTTACCAAAAATGTGTTAAACAGTTTACCTAAAAACTTACTGATAAACTTGTAAGAAAACTGAAAAAGTTTTTTTATTAGGAAATGAAATGTCTGATGGACATTTTAAATTTGACATTACTTTTGAAAAAATAACTGTTAAAAGATACACCTATTAGGTATCTTAACCAGGTAAAAAGAATAGTTAAACTCTTATTTTATTGGAATAATAGTTATTTATTAGATAAGTGAGTTATATTACATATAAGCCACGCAAGAAAAGTTTAACTCTCGAGCCTAAAGGGCGAGGGAGGTAATTTTCTTAAGTGACTTATATGTAATAACTCACGTGTCTAATACAAAATTTTATCCAACACTTTCGTATAAATCGTTTTTAATATCGAAAATAATTTGAAAACGTCATCCATTATTTGTTACTTGTCATTGTCAACACCAGCAATAATTATAATTATTGTACTATAATTCACTAGTGAGCTAAAGGGTACTTTAGCTCACTAGTGACTTATAGTACACTTTATATCCTCAAAATCTGATCAATTATGTAGATATTATATGTAAGTGTTGGATAAAATAATTTTAACCGAGAGCTTATGAACCTGTGTTTATAGATTCAAACCTTTGTGTTGTAAGTAACTTAATATTAAATATTTCTTTATTTTATTTCTTTTAACGTAATCCTAACTTTTATTTTATTGTTTAAGAGCAGAATAGTTCTTCATCTTCTATATAAAAATTCTCGTGTCACAATGTTCGTTCACGTACTCCTCCGAAACGGCTTGACCGATTCTCATGAAATTTTGTGAGCATATTGAGTAGGTCTGAAAATCGGCCAAAATCTATTTTTCATACCCCTTAGTGATAAGGGTTGTCCACTATTAACATTTTTTTTAATTTTTAGGCTAGAAATTACTTAAAAATTATTTATATGGCAAAACAACGTTTGCCGGGTCAGCTAGTACTATATAAAAGTTTTAGTTTTCTTAAAATGTTAAATACACTTCTTAATTTTATTATAGAGGAAAGCTAAATAATATTTTATTTAAATTTTCTTTATTTTGTTTAAAGCGACCGATAAGTTCATAGAGGCCAGTAATGCTGATCAGGGTCAGCTTGCTATGGTTCCATTTTTAGCATTTTTGCGTGAACCCAATAAAGTACCATCAAATAAATGAATCTGCCTAACCAATATGAAGATCAACGTTTTCGTGCGTCCAAAATGCATTATTGCTGTAAGTGGAGGGCGTTACCAAGCAACGTACTTTTCCGGAGGTTTTAATATTCACTAATGACGTGTCAAAGTCAATTAACAATACATGACAATGTGATACTATAGTACGTTTATTTCCGAGATTTAATAATTATGATGTTTATATTATAGTCCAAGAGCCCGTGAGCGGCAGACCTCTGTCATTGTGTTAAAGCTGAAAGTTTGTCAGCGCATGCTCCCAATATAGATAGAAGCGATGGAAGACCATGAAGTTTGACTTAAAGTGGCATTGGCAGGTACCAGTTATCTAAGGTTAATAAATTGGTACTTAAATTTTTGACATTTTGTAAAAGCTAAATTTTATATTGTATTACTTGGGTCCCTATAAGAGGATATTTCCTTACTCGCCAGACAGCTTCGACAGTTCCAACCCATTGGCAGACAAACATTTTGGGTGGCCCAATGGTCCAAACATGTCCAATATTTTAGTCAGTTAACAAGATATAACAAAAAGTTTTATAAAAGATTTAGAGTGTTTTCAAATAGGCATGTCCTAAAAATTTTTTGATGTATACAGTGTGTCCCAAAAAAAGTTATAGCTGTAAGGTTGTTTTTTTTTTAATTTTTCTTTAAAGCACTCCGTATACATTAAAATATTTTTAAAACATGCCCATTTAAAAACCCTACAACTCTTATATAAGACATTTTGTCATATCTTGTTAAATCACAGAAACACTGAACTTCAGCGGACCACGGGGCCACACAAAAATGTTTGTCTACCAAGGGGTTGGAACTGTTAAAAATCTCTGCCTACTAGAAAAATATCTTTTAAGGGATACCCAAGCAACATATAAAAAAATTAGCTTTTATAAAATAATGAAAGCTATGTTTGAATTAACTTCAACTTAACTTGAAACTTCATAGTCTCCCATCGCTTACACCTAGTATGTTGGGAGCATGCGCTAAAAAATGTAGCTTTTACAAAATTGCGAAGATCTAAAAGTTATTGTCTCTTTGTAAATCACATTTTTTTAAAGCAGAAATTTTTATCAAGAATAACTCTTCGTCGAAAAATTAAATTTTTATTCATTTGTCCTTTTGTAAATCTAATTCGTGGACAGTGTATATAGTTTTTGGATGTTTAAATTTTAATGTTTTAAAATTAAATTGGCCACATAACAAGTCCAAAAATGTTTTATACAAAAAATATACTTACATAACGCATGCTACATTTTTTTTCATCAAAGGACTGTATTTTGCTTACCTGTAACAAAAAAACATACAGTTTTTAAAGAATGTAATGATTTTTTAACATATTATAAAAAATAAATTAATAAAAGGTATTTTTTGGCATAAGGCACACTTAAAAACAGTTTGATATTGGCCATATTTTTTTAAAATCTTTATTATACATACATATTGCAATTTTTAAAAATTAAATTTAAAGAAATAAACTATTGTTTTAACTTTACTTGCTGTTCACATTGTGGGGTATTGAAAAGCCAAATTAGAATGTTTGCATAGACTTCCAACTGCATTTCTCTATTTTCTGCAACTTTATTTAAAATTAACTTACTTTTAAAATAAAAATAAAAAGATTTTGTGAAAAAGTAAAATATTTTTGTTAAATGGTAAAGGTATTTAAACGGTGCCAAGAACTGCTTTTGCAGCTGAGTAGGTTTTCCGGTAAAAAGAAAAAAAGTATCATACTATTAGATATTTATTATATTATATATTTTACTTTTATACTAATTTATGACAAAATGTCAGCTTCAGTGATTTTTCTTTTTTAAATTGTTTAATCAATTTTTTAATAAAATAAAAAATACTAAAGAAACAAATTGTTTAGTTTTATCTTTTTCAGTTAACCTATAAAGAATATAGCAAAATGTGTACGTTGTCCTAAAAATTTAGAAAGACAAACCAATAGTTCTTTAAGTGGGTGATTTTCCAATAAGTATTTTTTTCCTTATAACTTCTAATTGGCATAAAAAAGATGCTCTAAAGTTTGTAGAACACTTACAATTTTTTTTTTGCAGCAAAATAAGTGGGCCACCTGAAGATGCTAAATAGTACAACTTCCACCTCTAAGGTAAAAAAATTCCTCACTCCATACGTATAAATAACCTTTTTGTTACTGAGATAATTTTTCCTTACTTAGAATATTTGAAAACTGTTAATAATGTATGCCTGTATATCGATATACTACAAATGGTCCTAGTATTTATTAAAGTATTACTGCTAAGCTGTAAAATATACTAAACCGTCATATCAGAAGCCAAGTGTTTCAGGGGCTTCTTAAGAGGATTTATCTGCTTTCCAAAACAACCTTTGTTTAGTGGAAAATGAACAGTTTAGGGAAATTATGACGAATTATTCATTGTTATGGTAAAATATAGGATAGGGTAGTGTGAATTATAAGGCAGAGCAAAAACTTATTTACATAATTTTGTAGTTTAGTATTAAACATAATTTCAGTTCTGGTTAGTTAAAAATATTTTTCTGAATAAAATGCTTCTGTTATAAATATTACAGAAACAACTGAATGACTTATTTATTGTTTTGTATACATTTAAAATTAAATTTTATGCCCAATAAAAATGCTTTATTTAATTTTAATTTATAGTTTTTAAATTTTCAGGAAAATATCGGTGCAAATTTAAACGCACTTTTTTAGAATAACTGAATTAAAAAAAGTCCTCTGTCATTCTTAATATTTATTTTCCATAAACTAATAATTAAAGTAAATTAAAACACTTTATTGTAACTCTCTCTTTATTTATTTTTAAGTTTTTAATTTAAAAGGGTTTTAAAGTAATAAAAACTAACCAAAAATAAATTGAATTATAAACACATTTTCTCAAAGGATTTTTTTATCATTACCATGCAAAGCCATAATCTGACTATTTTAAACAATTTATTAAATATAGAATATCTTATAGGAATGGGTAGAAGCTATTTACAATTTAAAGCATTACTAACAAAAATAGTAGTTTATGTGTCTAAAATATTACTTTTTTACATATGGGAAGTTTGACCACACGAGCTGTCAGGCCAGTGTGGCATTTTTATGAGTAAAAAAAGACATCCTCTGTAGGTATAAGATAATATATCTTTTCTGCGACAGTATAAAACATTAGCAAATTAACATTTTATACATGTTTTATCTATTTATACTTATTCATTTATTTTAATATTATATAGCAAGGCCATTATATTACAACAAAAAAAATCATGGCCTTAATTTTCAAGAGACAATAATCCCTGCTATAACTGTGCACTTTTGTATTAAAGAAAATTTAGAAAATCCTATGTGCTTACGATAGTTAGAGGTAATACATATATAGTTTAAGTTTGTTCCTAATTTTAGGTCATTTAAAATAATAATAATAATTGTATTATTATTATTCTATTTATAACAGATTAATCCGTAAACTAACAAATTTTAAATTAAGTGACACATAAACTAAAAGAAATAATGGAGAAATCAAAGGTAACTTGCCTTTTTTTTTTAGTTTATGTCGCGTTTTTTATAACATTGCATAAGTTTATTTTAAAAGTAGGTATCAAAACAAGACACTAATTGAAAGTGTAAAAAAGCTTCAAACAATTAAAAAGTTCCTTTTTTAACACTTTATGTACTGTACTAAAATGAATTACTTCATCTTTAAGTTCAACTAAATTCCTGCTCGTACCTTGAAAAAAGTATCAAATAAAAACTAAAGGACAAAGCGAAAATAAAAATATAAATATTTGTAAAAATGCATTATCCCAAAACCGAGTAATGGGAGATCCATAATCAGTTTTTAAAAATACAGGGTGGCCCACCATATTTGACACGGTCTGTAGCTGGATAACCATGGGGTTTTTAAAAAAGGGAATACTGAAACATATACAGGTCGGATAAGGTCGCAGTATAAAATTATTTTACTCTATACAGGATGTCTCAAAAAAGTGTGACGTATCAAAGTTATATTTTTTAAAATGAAACACCCTATATTTTATGACGGTTTTAGATTCTACTTTAAGAAATAACATAGTTTGTTTCTAGTACTAAGTGTCTAATTTTATTCGTTTTTGTGATATTTGATTTTTTTCAAAATGCAGGGTGCAATTAAATTAATTTTATTTTAACCATATAAACTCTTTAAATTTTAAAATTTGTTATAAGATTAGGAAAGGTCTACCTTATCATACGTAGGTCATATCGAGGTCATAGATTATACAGGGTGCTCAAAAAATAATTTCAATTTTTTAGAAAGTCAAATTGCAATATCTCTCTTATTTTAAATGGAACACCCTGTATTTTTTTACATCACATGATGACAAACCAAATGCTCTTTCAAATGGTGTATAGGTTGCCTATACCTATCTTTTATACTTTTTAAGTAAATTCCGTTTTAACATATTTTTATTCCAAATGTCTATTTAAATGTAAGTAGGCTGTGATATAGCTATGCCTATTTACTAAGCCGTTATTGCAAAATGCAAATTTGTTGGAAAAAAGCACAAAATTAAAAAAATTTGTATTATCTGCCACTATTTTTAAAATTCACAGAAAAAAATTCATTAGTTGCTTATAATGCTACTTCCAATAACACTTATTTTAGCTGAATGTGGTAATGATAAAACTTGTGTTTTTAAACAATCCTAATAACGCCTCTGGTCAGTTATGACGGCATTCTGTGACCTATAACTCGTTTCTTCCATTATCCATAATCACTGTGTCAAATTTTTTAAAGCAACTATTAAGGTTATCAGATGGTTTCTCCTGGAATATTTTTCAGGATTAACTCTAGACTAAAGTAAACCATTTTTTTCACATCCTACCAGGATTATATCATCTTGTTCTTGTAGACGAAGGGTTTTTATTTAAAATCATTAAAATTTCTTTTAAACTGACTAAAACACTAGTAATCAATAAATGGTCGTTGTTATTTTCTTTAGAAAAATATTAATGGCTGCTATGTCACAGCCAACTTTAATTTAAATAAACATTTGGACTAAAAATTTGTAAAAACAGATTTTACTAAAAAGCACAAAAGATAGGTATAGGCAACCTATACACCATTTGAAAGAGTATTTTATTTGTCATCATGTGACGTAAAAAATACAGGGTGTTCCATTTAAAATAAAAGAGATATAGCTATTTGATTTTCTGAAAAATTGAAATTATTTTTGATCACCCTGTACAATATTTGATCTTGATTTGACCTACGTATGATATGGCAGACTTTTTCTAATCTTGTTACACATTTTAAAGTGTTAAAAGTGTTAGAGTAAAATCAATTTAATTTTACCTCTGCATTTTTCAAAAAATCAAATATCACAAAAACGAATAAAATTAGACACTTAGTACTATAAACAAACTTGAGTTATTTTTTAAAGTAGGATCTAAAACCGTCATAAAATATAGGGTGCTTCATTTTAAAAAATATACGTTTGACACGTCACACTTTTTGAGACATCCTGTATAGAGTAAAATAATTTTATACTGTGGCCTTATCCGACCTGTATATGTTTCACCTTACAGACCAGTGTCGAATATGGTGGACCACCCTGCATACCAATAACAAAAAAGATCTTATTATAAATTAAAAAAAATCTGAACGATAACTTAAAAAAACCTTACCGGGGTAAAAATTTACCTTTCAAATTATTGCTGACTCAGTTTCGGTAAGGCGAGGGTTAAATTAGCCCTTTACTAATACTGGCAACATCATACTCGACAATTTTATTGTTTAAAATTATTATTTTATAAAATAATGTGGGTACTTGTGGACCACTATTTTTAAATTTATTTATTAACGATATTGGAAATGTAATTGACGTTCGCAATTTCTTACAGGATGATTTAAATAGCTTGTATAATTGTTCCCAAAGAAATGGACTGAATTTAAATGTTAGGAAGTGCATGTCTATATCATCTAATATATCAACTAACTATTTGTAATCATATTTAGAACATGGTTCCGGATGGTTTAAGAAATTTGGGATTTATTACAAGAAGCAGCAAACATTTTGCGCCTACGATATTTAAATTGTTGTCTGTTCAGTGGTTCGCTCAGGTTTAGAATATTCCTCTGTGGTTTGGGCTTCCCATTACCAATGAAGTACTGACGAAATTTAATCTGTGCAGCGTAGATTTCTACGTATCTTAGCTTTTAAAGCTGGAATTAACATTCATTGGAATAATTTTTATATTGATTATAGCCTAGTATTAAATGCTTTTAAAATTACCCGGAAACCCGCAGGACTCTTGCTGATGCTATTATCTTTTATAAACTTGTAAATGGTAATGTTTCTTGCCCATCTCTTCTACAAAAATATCCTTAAATACACTGCACAAAACTTGTGGCAGCGTGTTGTTCAATGTTTTATTATACGAATTATGGCTATTTCTCCCCACTTGCAAGAATGTGTCGATTTATTAACATTCATAACATGGATCCTTTTGGCGAACGACTTGTTAGTTTTAGACGGCAAGTTTTAAATTTATTAGGTTAAGGTGCAAGTAGTTTTTAGATATATGTATATTTTTATTTAAATTTGTTTACTTTTTGTATTTTTTCTTGATTCTCTTTTGAACTCTTAATTCTATAGTTTAGTAAGTAAAGGTTTTCTTATTTCTACTCTACAGGGTGTACGTGTACATTTATCTCAGGACGGTTTTTACTTTAGTGTAGGTATAATTTTTTTCTGAATACTCTCTTTTACTCACCAGAGTAATTCGGGTAATTTTAGGGGATTTGTCGATTACCTTGAATCATATATGTTAACATTGTTTTATATCTTTGTTATGTAAAAATAATAATATACAGGGTGTTTTAAAAATCATGACCTTGGCCACATTTGCATTTTTTCTTCTTCTTCTTTAATAATTTCATTATTTTTATCTTGTCATATGTGTTCAACTCTTTGGCGGCCACTGTATTACCCAAAATTTTATAATAACTAAAACGATGTTATAAAAAAACACAGTAAAACAGATATTACCGCTGATAATAGACAAAACTTCTTAAGTTTCCTATAAATAAAACTTTTATCTGCAAGTAGAAAGAAAAATGGTGCACATCCCTTCACAAGTGTGTGTAAAATGTTTGTAAAGTATAGAAAGATTTAGGACCTAACAATATAGGTAATAGGTTCTATCGAAATTTATTTTGGAAAACAGCCAAGAGAGCAAAGCCGTTTAGTATAAATAACTAGTTGTACTTTACTTTAAATTAACCCATTAACGCAGAGAAAACCTTTAAATAAAAATGTTAGTTACTATATTTAATTTTAGATAAGGACAGCAAAAATAAGGATAATTGAAAAAAAAACCTTGGAACAAATTATCAAGCATTCTTAAAGTAGGTACTCATTTGTGGGCCCTATAGTCATTAATCTAAAGTATACCGGGTGACAACGAAATTACTATCCAGCATTTCTTTTTCTTCTTTAAAAACTTATAATTTTTAAATTTAGGGACTTTATATTGTACTACCGAATGCCAATTTTAGTTATAATAGCACCTATGTATTGCTTCCGGTTTAACCGAAAGTTGTATAAATTTTGATATTTTAAATCGATCATTCTGCATATTTCTTAGGATTTAAATTTTACAAGTAATTTCTGATATAATAAAACTTTTATTATATCCATAACCTCTCTCTTTTGGTTTTAAAGAAAATTGCGCCTTAAAATTTCTAACCGATCGCACAATATGTAATTTAATGGAAAAACATATTAATATTAGAAAAATTTAAAATGCCTAATTTTGTGTTCCTTTAAAAGGCTCTACCTTTTAAGGTAATTATAATACTACTTCCTGTTTAAATGGAAGTGCTGTAAAATTTGATCTTTTAAATGTAATAACCCTAATAAGTTTAATAAAACACCTTATATTTTTTTTAATTGGGATTATACGATTCATTTACGAAATAAAACAAAAATAGACCCGTATCGTATCTTTTTTAGTTTTAGAGTTAACGGCAGTCGAAAAGGTTGAGACAATAGCACAATGTTCATAAAACTGTTTATTATGCGGCCCTTTTTAAACGTCGTTTTCTCTAAAACTAAAAAAGATAAGTTATGTGTATACAAAACATTTTACATCAGGAATTACTTGTAGAATTTAAATCCTTAAAAATGTAAAGGGTTTTTATTAACAAGTTTATAGCTGTTCCAATTAAACCGGAAACGATACGTAGATATTATTATATCCAAAATTTAGTGACATCCTATAACATCCTAAAACTTAACGGCATATGTATTCACTAAAGAAAATTAAAGGCTGAATAGTAATTACGTTGTCACCCGGTATGAATATTTTTTTTTTGTATTAAATTTATTGTTTTATGGGTATTAAGTTAAAAAAAAATCATTAAAAATTACTACATAAATTTGCCTTATCACAATAATTTTTGGTAAGAAACCCGATTTTTGCACCAATTTTTTTAGGAATGTTAAATTCAGCAACAAAACTCTTTTAAATAAAAAAATAAGACTGATTTGGTAAAATTCTGTTTTGTTTGTAAAATATGATTGGAAAATGTGTTATACAGGTTATTTTATAACAACGATACGAAACTTAAAGAGATGGTTTCTTATGTTTTTTTGTAAAAAAGCATCTATAAACATATGACCGGACTTCGTTTCTGAGATACGGGGCGTTAAAGTTTTAAAATATTTTAAAACCTTTTAACTGATTTAGATAAAAATTGGTACACTAATTTAGTGCAATAGGACGCTTGTAAAGCTTTACCTAGATTAATAATATTGGGTAAGTGGCGTATCAGGGGACACCACAGCTAATATTATTGAAAAAAATGTACACCACTTACTTTTTCAAAGTTTTTATATTTTTTCCGATTAGGGACCTTAAAAAGCAACTTTTCGTCTCGTCAGAAGACTCCATGGGAAATATTCAAAATCGACGATACTGATTAGAATGTACTAAAGACACTTTTAATTATCGATTGATTTTAATGACTTTGATCTTTTATAATATGGACACCGGCACCTGTCAAAACTAAATCTGACAAGCAAATTTAATATATACCAAGATTTTTAAAACAATGGTTTTAAAAAATATAAATTTTAGTGAATATTTCGTTGATTTTACACCTAATTTGTACAAATAATAGAATACTATGCCAATAATAAAATTATACTAAGTCAGACTTCAGAATTAAAAACATTTTAAGTACCCTACACTAGTAGAAAATACTTTTATCTTAACCTTAACAGATGGTATGTAAATGATGCATTGCATGCATGGAAATGATTATATTTTCTACTAATTGGTACAATTTATTAATTTTTTTTTAAATTATCTTATTTAATTTTTTGATTATTTTTTTACAACTTCTTAGGTTAATTATTTTTATTTTTACACCAAACAGCTGTTATTATTATTTTTTTATATCATCACAATTCAAAAACGTTTATTTTTTATAAAATGATATATGGTTTCTTCTTAACGCTTTTTCAGCAATTTTACCAAGAAGATAAAAACTGCTAATGTTTCCTTTAGATTACATTCTGTTATCCTTTGAAAAATCCAATAAGATCACTTTAAAACGCTTTTAAATGGGTAAAAGATAAAAATGGATTTGAGAATATTTAAAAAGAAAGATTAGATATCTTTGAAGATAGCAAATAATGTTTTTTAAGAGATTTAAAATAGCACGTATAATTTTTAAGTTTTTTAAATATTTTTAATTATTGCTAAAACACTAAAAAATTGCAGGGTAAAGTGAAACAAAACAAAATCAATTCATAAATATTTCAATGTCAACCAATTATAACTAAAATAAACCAAGGATTAAATACTAGGTCAAGTGTGTTTAAACTAAAACAGAATCGATAGAAAACCCAAGTATTTAAATGGTCCAAGAAGCCCCGCCCACCTAAGCAAATTTGAATATTGTAAAGTGTAAGTAACAGATGGGTCTTTCTTGAAAACGGCGTTCATCGTTCAAACTGTTTGTTTTTAAGGATATGCTTAGTTTTTAGATAGGTGAACGTTTACAGTAAGAAAAAATCTTTGTTTTTAAGATCCCCCGATGAGCGGAGATACCCGATGTGTTTAATAACGCCGCCCATTTAGAGTGGGCAGGGCCGCCAGCTAAATACATACCTTTTTTATAAAATAAAAATAAAAAAATATTTAAACCATATAACCTGTTGTGTTATATCTATTATAAGTTCTAGACATGTAGATTCTTCAAAATAATAAAATTATGAATATATATAACACTAAAGGGTAACACCCAACATAGAAAATATAATATCCTTAAAATAAAAAAACTTATTAAGTTACATTACTTTTATTTATTCTAAATTTTTAAATATCTGCACAGCTAAATTGCAAATATCGATGGTCTAGTTCACACATGTTGTAAGTGCAAAAATGAATGGTATATAGTTATATGAACTTTGAACTTTAAAAACTTGCCATATTTCCAGTCCAAAAGTACAGGATTGGAAAATGGAGCTGGCATCTTTAAGTTAAAATATTTTACTTGCTTTTTTTGTTCATAAAAAGTTCTTATATATAATTATATGTGAGTGTATACAAGTCACTTTTTCTGAAAAATGCACTTACAACATTTGTAAACTAGACCATCGATTTATGGTTTAGAGCCACCTTGGTCAGAACAATTTTCCCTAGGCGGTCTTACCCGATAACGCAATTTTTGCTTTAACATTGCAAGTTTCTTTATAAAAACTTACAAAACAAACTGTTTTAATAAGTGCATAATAAAATATAATTTATTACCCACATTTTGATGTATTAATGATGCAAATTAATATTTATGTTTGATGTCTGAATTCTCCCATAAGGAAAAATACATCAACCTGCATCGTAAATGTTTTTCGACGACTAAAGGTTCAAAAACGGTTTCGACACAGCGCCAAATCAGCTAAGTTAGTATTTTAGTTTTAATGTTTGTATTGAGTAAAATATATCTGACAGATTAGAGATTGAGTTTAAAAATTATGATGGTGAACGGCGTTACCCGCTAGGCGGGGCTTCCCTTACCTCTCCTACATATCTTGACCAAGAAAGATGATAAGTTAATTAAGTTAAAAAGATTAGTGAGGTAGCTATGTAGGCAAGTGTCTTAGGGCAAAAAATAAAGTACGGTCTCATGTAAAGTATTTAAAATTTCTGAAAAAATAAGTCTTTACCACCTTACAATTATGCACCATTTATTTTTTATATATGGAAGAAATTTTTACTACTCCTACTACTAAGATATACTTAGTAAGTCAGGGATCAAGGGCCCCCTGAGCTTGAAGGTCCCGGGGTACTGCCCTGCCTAACCCCATAGCAGCTACGCCACTGAGAAAGATAGAAGTTAAGTAAGCGAGTTACGGTACTTAAGAGCCTGATTAAAAGAGTTAAATGTTCTACTTAGGTCGGTACGGGCTAAACGTAAAGGGAATGCGTTTAAAAAAAAAAGTGTCGTATTAAGATGCAAAATTGGCTCTTTGCTCCTTTGCTTTAAGCAGTTAAAATGCCAAGCGCAGGGGCGGTCATATCGACTTTCTGAGGGGAGGGGCCATAGGCCGAGGAAAAGTGTGTGAGATGGCAAGAAACAAAAATTATGGTGCCCCTAGAAGGAAATAAAATTTTAAAGTAAGTTCAAATTTTTTGAAGAGCAAAAAAGAGGTCCTTTTACCTATTTTTATTGTTTTTCTTTCATTCTTTAATTTATACAATTACAAAAAACCTCCTTCCCACGTATTTAAAAAACATCACCCTCACCCCTCGGACCAGTCCTGGGGAGGGGGCCATATCATCATTAAATGCCCATATTTGCCATAAGATATGTATAAAGTACAAAGGATGTGGCATCAGAGGGAGGGGCATGCTTCCCCTCTGATGCCACGCAGGGTGGTGAAGTAAATAGGTTTAAAATTAATTTAGCAAGCAAGCAATCTACAGATTTAAAAACAAAATTTTAAAATCATTTTTTTGCAGGTCATTAACAAGAAACACCCAGACATTAGATAGAGTCACACATACACATAAAGAAGGAGCTCCAAATCATAACGCAGTTTTTGATAAAAACACAAGTTTAAGAGTATCTTACAATTTTTAATTCGCTTTTTATTATTTCTGATTAAAAAGTTTTCTAACTAAAATATATCATATTATAAAAATATAAGGTAAACATATTTTAATTAAAATACTTTTAAAAATATTTCATAAATAGAAAACGCGCAGTATTTATTGTTGCCTTTTTAATTTGGAGCTCCCTCAATATTCTTTTTAACATATTTTTGGTTCTGCACACTGAAGAATTATTAAGTTTAACGATTTTTTTATTCATGTACTTTATTGGACGTAAGTGTTATCTTAAACAGGATGTTTTCCTATTGCGGTCAAAAAATAAGGGTTTATTTATAAGCTAATTAATTAAAAATAATATGTTATTATACCTAGGTCCCAAAATGCGTTTTCGACTGTTTTAAAATCGTTGATAAGATAAGCTTACACATTAAATTAGTGGTTTTCTAACACGCCAGTTAAATGTTATGTAGAAAAAACTTGTAAAATGGTTGCATGCATCATCATTACTGGTGGATTTATTACGGTTTGTATCAGGTTTACAACAATTTTGCAAAAAAAAAAATTAATAATGACTTTTAAGTTTCTTTAGATATAGAAAAGAACAAAAGTTAGTGAGACACCAAAAGACATTGTATAAATGTTAATGAGCTTATTAAGCCTTTTAGTGCGGTGGTCGCCAATTTTTATCAAATGAATTTTCTGTAATTCTTTAGTTTAATTTATCATTCCACTCAACAAACAAAAGATTTTAAATTAGAAAAAAAGCCTACGTCTAAATCAAAGAACAAAAATGTAATAAAAACTTATTTAAAATAAATGAGTAGAACAATAAAGGCAGAAGTTGTATAAGTAAAACCTTTTAAAAGAAATAATAGAAATTTACTAAAAGCAAAAAAAAGACTCTTAGCAATTCAGAATAAACAGGTGCTGTCGGATCCATTTATTCTTTATTTAAAAGAAATCTTAAAGGTTCAGACAAACCATTAAGAAAACGAAAATGAAACTGGAATAAGAATAAAATCGTTTGAAGGTTTTTAAATATAAGCCGTTCCGTAGGTATTTTTTTCTAAATCATTACCAAGTCTATTTGAGGATATTTTCTCGATTACATTACCGAAAAAGTAATAACTCGATTTTCTTTGACACATTCTCTGGCATTTTCTTTAAAATGTTTCTGCAGAATAATTTGGCAGACTTAAAGCCCAAGCAAATTATAATTCAGTTACTATAGAAATCTGTAAAAACTTTAAAATTTGGGGTAACAATTCTAATAAATTGGATTAGAAATTAAATTTTTCTTGTCGGTGTCTGGGTTTAAGGATAAGCACCTCCGGTTATTTTAAATTGCCTTTTTTTCTCATGTATGTTTGGGTTGTTTTGCAGTTATAACATATAACAAGTAAATGCTTGGGTTTAACACTTAACCTAATTTTAGCCTGCCTAACAATATTTTTTAAAAGTGTTTTGTAGTGTTGTTAATTATTGGGTCCATGTGACATATTAGCTTTATATTGTTTTTTTACATATAATCCCTTAATATAGTGACAATCCAGCCACGAAACGTTAGGATAAATACAATAGTGACTTTATTTGCCTGTCCCCGTCCCACAATTCTACTTCAATTTGTTTTTCCAAAGAGTGCTATTAACTAAACTACAATGTTTAACAATAAAACTATAAAAACCAAACGCTTATGGCACGTAAAATAAATAATTTATTAAAGTTAGATTAACTTTAACTATTTTTCGGCGGTTTATATTAGTTTTTATAAGCAAAACCGCCGCAATGCGGTTTCTATCGATAAAATAAGTAAAAACCGTCTGTAATAATAAATTTATTATAATTTTCGGCGTTTTTTATAAACGTAGATATTAAAACCGCCGGCGGTTGTTTAGCCAGTACCTAGTTTTTAGGCTTTTGGCCTGGATTGATTAAAGAAAAAAAACAAATTGTAAGAATCAATATAATAGCAGTCTAGCAAGTAATAAACTTTTACAAAGGAACAAAACCACCAAGACTAAATTATTTTTTTAAGTAAAATTTTTTATAAGCGGATCACTTAAAATCGAATTTTTCATTTTAATGTACCTATCAACATATTTTGATAGCGTCATAGGTTTAAAGTAATACCCTTATAAAGTTCTTAATAATTTTTACTATTATTAAATTAAAAACCATTTAAGGGTATTATTCTTAGCTTATAAAGTTTTTAGTGGTCCGCTTAAGAAATGTTACCTCTTTGTTATTTTTTTTTTAAACAAAAAATATTTAAATAATTATTTGAAACTTTGAATTAAATTAAACAAGACTGAATTTTTTAAATAAAAGAATCCATATTTGTTTGTACCAAAATATAATTTAATTTATGTAAAGAAATGTTTTTATTGGGCTACAGTTAAAACTGTTTCTATTGGATAAAAACAAATAAAAATAAAAGTAAATAAATAAATAAATAAATTTTACTATAAACAGTACAAAAATATTTTAAAGAAAATTTTTATTTTGACAATTTAAAATAAAACTTTTAATACAAATATTTTTATTTAAAATAGTTTAGTGTTTGGCTAAGATACGTTGTATTGTAAATATACTTAATAAATCAAGAAAAGATCTTTTAAATAATTTAATTTATTGGAGAAAATCTGAAACACTGTGAAAAACATCAAAAAGAAATATGTATAAACTCCTAAAGTATTTGAGGCGTGTCAAAGCAAAACTTGTCATATCCATTTTGGGTAATTTTCCACAACAGGTTAAAAACTTTTACATCTTGTATTTTCTTGGTTTTTATTATGAAAAATTAATACCTATATCACTAAAAATAAGTGAAGGGTATTTTGTACTTAGATTAAAGGAAAAGCCATCATAACAGTGCGTTAAATGCAATATTAATTTGGATAAGGCAAGTTTTGCTGTGTCACTCTGGATTTGGCAAGTTATGCAGTGATAGGGAAGGGATAAAGCAAGTTTTGCAAAACACGAAAATTAAACGTTTATTTTTAAGAAAAACATAATAATAATAATTGTAATGCAGAAATCAGATTCTTGGATAGATATCCTCTTCTGGAGGTTCTTGGTTCATAAAATTCTTCTTCCTGGGGCTCGTCGATGGTATCTTGAGAAACACCTGCTTGGTTGATGTCTGATAAGAGAGTTTTACAAAAAAGTAAGTCTTCTCTCTCTTGCCATTTGTCTCCAAAATGTGGTCCAAGTACAGAACCTTGAGGAACACCACAATTTATGAATTTACTTTCTGATTTAATATTATTTAATTGTACAATTTGTGATCTTTCTGAAAGATATGATTTGAACCAATTTAAAGACGTACCACGAAAACCATATATTTGAAGTTTTTGTAAAAGAATAGAATGATTTACACTAAATATGGTATCTAAGATTTAACTATCAAGCCCACAATCAACGATCACAATCAAAATATCAGCGTCAGCTGTCAGTCACGCCACCCGCTAAGGATTATTTCTATTGGTCAGGTGGATAAAGTGAGTTCTGCTTTGATAATATGCATGGATAAGACCAGTTTTGCTATGATTGCGATATTTTAGATGTAAAATTACACATAAAATAGCTGATTTTGCTATGATTTAACCTTGCCGATTGTTGGAAGGCAACTAAAGCTATATAACGCAATATCTAACTCATTTCGCCTAAAATGTGGATAAGACGAGTTTTGCTTTGACACGCCTCATTTATCTGCCTCAGAAAAAGAGGAGTTGAAGGTAGAAAGCGATATTTATATCTGTATAAAGAAACACGAAAAAAGCTTAAAGCCTTTAAAAAAAAGGTAAAGCCTTTCAGAGTTTAGTGACCATCTTTTCTGCTTTTATCGTGTGTATAGTGTTACTTTTGCGCTTTTTATATGCAATTATAAATTGATAATAACTACCTAGTAAGTAACTGTGGTTACTGTAGTTTTAAACCAATAAAAACATTTATACAGTAGTCTCCCCGTGGCGCAGTGGACAGAGCTTTGATCTTCCAAGCCAGAAGTCGCCGTCGATTCCCAGCGGGGAAGACATATTTAGGTAGTAGTTATTTAAAAATAACGACCGTGGTGGCACTACCGTGTTGTCTAAAAGGTGCTGTAAAATGCATAACTGCATGTTTCAGGGCTTAGACAACGTTGACGGAACAGAGGGAACGATGGGTTAAACATCTAATAACCCGACACTCACTTTACTTTGGTATTTAGGCATATGCCTTCGTATGATGTCAAAAAGATAAAAAAAAGCGTAGCTAGGCTTAGGCGGTGTAGGCGGTCGCCTACGGCCTCGCACCTGGGCAAGGTGAAGGTTTAAAATGTGACATACGAAAATAACATAGAAATGAAAGGGTGCGAACTTATTTTAAGGCCCGTAATTCTAAAAGGGCCCTTGTATAACTGTATTTTATTTAAAATAGTATGGGAAACACAGATAGGATTGGTTTAAAAGGGGTGAGGAACCTTTTTTCTGGTCATCATATATTTATTAAGAGAACATTGGGGACTAAAAATGGGGCCTAACGGAAGACTTCGCCTACGCCCAAAGGGCCTTGCAGATATGTTGAGGACCTTTTTTTTGGTCTTCAAATTTTTCCACGGTCGTTGTCGACGACAAAGGGGACTTCGCGTATACTAATTTGCCTACGCCCCATTTTCGTCACGCAGTGCCACTACATTTATACATACAATCTGTATTATTTGACCATGGTTATTTTTCTTTACTAGCCTTATTATGAATTTAAAATAATAGAAATTGCCATTATACGGAGTTTGTCAAAAATTTTAGGTTTTTTTTGCAATTTAAATATAGCCTTGACCATATTTTTTAGGCAACCCTGTAGCAAGTACTTTTATTTTAATACTTTTTTAATACAGCGTGTCTACTTAAGTTTGTACCATATCAAAAACTGTTTTATTATTTATTTTACGAAAAAAGTTATTCTTTATAAAAAGTTCTGCACGGTTTAAAAGCTAAAATCTAATAGAAGGGTTTTTTGCAAAAACAACCAAACCATTTTTTCTAATTTTGAGCACCACCCTATGTAAAAATTCCGTTGTCATATCCTGACCAACTATTGTAACAGAAACTGCTATAGTAAGCCAAATAATGCGACTAGTTTCGCAAAAACAATCAATGTCAAGTCTTTTTTACAACAAAACCAAAGATTTTTAAAGCTTAGAGTTTAAACTGTAGTACAAAAATTCAGTACCTGTAAATAGTGTTAAAATAAAAAATGTTTTAGCTTTGTCAGCCCTCATCAAAAAATCAACTAGTGTGGTATTTTATAAAAAATTCAAGTTGCTGAAGCTGACAATGACATCAGTTTGGATGAGGATGATAATAGTGAGGGGTGTGAATAATATTAGATGGTTTTTAGATGACTTTTAAACTGTATTTGTATATTTACTAAAATGTTAAATAAAGTTGTAGTACATTTAATTTGGAATTTTTAGCAAAAACAACCAATTTTAAAGCCTTTAGATATATCTCTTGTGCAAAATACAAATATATTTACGAATATATTACAAAAATATATATAGAATAGGCCATATAGGTTTAATAAGGTTTTTATTATCCTGAAAATATTGAAAATCTAACATTGCCTGTTTTTGAAAAAAAACCCTTTAATTATTAGGTTTCAATTTTTGCAGTGGTATACGAGGTATCTCAAAAATATGAATTTTGGTCAAGAGGAACATACCCTTATTTTTCATAATATAGAAAATTTTTATAAAGAAAAAATGTTCAGGATTAAAATATACCTTTTAAATAACATGCAAATTAGTCTCTTAAAAAAAACTTTTTTAACATTTCTTTTGCGATAACAAGCATTTCTGTGAATTTTTGGCTGTTTTCACAGTTCTTAAGCTTTCTTTAAAAATATCATTTTAAAATAAGTATGCACTAATGCACAAAGTTAAATTTTCACCCTTAACGATTAAATATAAAAAAGAGTTTTTTTTAATGAACAAGTTTGCATATTTAAATGTTATTTTAAATTCTAAATATCTTTTCTTTAGAAAAATTTTCGTAATTATGAAAATTAAGGGTACCTTCCTCTTAAACAAAATTTATATTTTTTGAAGTATCTCGTATACCACTGCAAAAAAATGCACTTTAGGTTTTACATCATGCAGAACTTTTTATAACGAATAACTTTTTTCGCAAAATTGATAATATAAAAGTTTTCCATCTGATGCGAACTTAAGTAGACACGCTGTATAAAAAAGTTTTTATCCGGAAAACAAATGAGTGCAGAAAGCTTCTTATTTAAATCTTGGACTAACATAAAATACCTCTATTTAAAAGTTTAACAATACACTTTTGGTAATTTATATTGAACTAAAAGTAATAAAAAAATATATCATAGACATAAGTCGTATACAGACTAGCTTTCAACCCAGAAATAAATGTTCCATGGCTATCTTAAGTAATGTTAAAAAACACATTTTTACTATAGGTAATATTTTTTAAAAATGGTGTTACTTATACAGGGTTCCCCATAATAGGTTACCCATTTAATTATTTATTTTTTTTTTTAATTTACCAAACAAACTTTTTATTATATCAAATTATAGTTAACTCTTTTGGATTTACAATAAGTTATAAATATTTGACTAGTTTAATTCTAACTTTTAAAAATCACGTCTTCTAAATGACCTCCACCAACTTTAACACATTTTTCAATAATATATAAAAAGTGGCTCATTACATGGCGTAGCAAACCGTCGTTTATTCTTTTACAAATTTTGGCTTTGAGTTCCTTGATTGGACCTGGACGACTCGCAAACACTTTGGCCTTTAAATATCCCCACAGGAAAAAATCTGGTGCCGAGTAATGAACCACTTTTTATATAATATTGAAAAATGTCTTAAGGTTGGTAGAATTCATTTAAAATACTTGATTTAAAAGTTAAAATTAAATAAGACAAATATTTGTAAGGTATTATTATTTCCCAAGAGCTATTAATAATTTAGTATAATAAAAAGTTTGTTTAGTAAACTAAAAAAATATATTTCAAATATTAAAATGGGTAGCCTATTATGGGGAACCCTGTACAATATAACTGATAGCAGATTTCAAGTTTTACCCTCCAAAACTCCCTCTATCCGAAAATCTAGTAAACCTGCGACATACCTAACCAAGTTATCTTATTATTTTATTGAGCTGACATGTTATATAACAATTAGCTTAGTTTGATCTCCGCTTAACAGAAATTCGAACTTGTTAATTTATACAACAGGCTGCAGTACAGTATGCAGGGTAAAAACCGCAGAGAGATGGTTAAATAGGCAAAAAAATTGTAGATTTAAGAACTTAGTTTGTATCACTTTTTGTTTCGTCCAAAAATCATAGCTTACTAGATATTTTGAAAACCCGCATTTCCACAAATTTCTTATCCTCTGTTGCTTAGTTATTATTCGGAATAAAAAATTGTTATAAAGAATGACTTTTTTCAAAAATAAAATTTTTGGTCCATTTGTCCTCTTGTCTTCCCATCCGTGCACAGTCTGTATATCCTTATATAGTGTTACTTTTTAATTACAGAGTGTAAAATTTAGAAACTTCTTGTCTCTCTATAATAAATTTTCAACAAATTTAGTTATTTTAAAAAAATTATAATAAATATTCAAAAGTGTTGCCTGTGATGGCTTTAACGTAAATACTTCTTATAGAAAGATTGTGCGTCACTGGATTACCATAAAAAAATAATATTTATAAAATTTAACATGGCTTAAGGTATTCAAAATTTTTTAAAAAGTTTGTTTAGTAAACTGTAAAATATTAGCATTAAAGATTTCTTACTTTAAAATGTGTTATTTTTCCACCCTAACACAAACCCATGACGACTAGTACTTTTACCGTGAGTTTATTTTTTTATTTCTTAAAACCAAGCTAATTATTAACAATTAAGCTGTAGGTAAGTACTAACATTATATTATTAATGATAATAAAAAACTTATAAAAAATATTGATAAGGGGCGTCCATAAATTACTTGAGGTATTTAGGGGGGAGGAGGTCGAAGTTAAGAAATTAATCTCACTCTGGGGGAAGGGATGGTCTGGGCAAATATCACGTATTTACGAAATAAAAAAGAAAGTTATAAGATTTAGGCAAGTTCCCCAGGACAAGGTTTTCTGGTAACAAGCAGAAGTAACTTTTTGGGTGGAGGACTTTTTTTCTCTTTAAATCTTTTCCACGAACACAAACTTAATGGGAATGGGGAGATTGAAGCAAATATCACAAAATTTTACAAATAATATACAGGATGGTAATTAATTCTCTGCCTTTATTAATCTTCAAGAAACTAAGGGTCTTTTTTGTATTTAATTAGGTAGTTATTTGTTATGGTTCTTCTATACAGGGTGTTTCTAAACAAATGCAAAAAATTTAAGAAGGTTAAGTAAGAAAAAAACTTTTAATGGACATATCTCCTAAACGTCTTAGTTTTTGAACTACGGGGTATTTTTTTATATTGTTTTTATAATACCTTTTATACCCATTCATATAATTTTAAAAAATTTATGAGGCACCTTTTACACCAGAAGACATTTTTGGCATACAAGAAAAATATAATTTGTACCAGTGTTATCCATGAGGGGTTTTAGGTAAATATTTTTAAGGAAAAAATAGTACGTCACTGCATTTTCTTAAATAAAAATATTTTTTAAAATGCCCATTTGTTTTAAAATAAATTTGATTTCTTGACTTCTTTTTGTTTGATGTACGGTTTTCGCGTAAATCAATAAAAACCATATTTTGGCATGGTCAGTTTGTAGTCCTAATATGAAATTCTACGATAAAAATTAATCTTCGATATTTATTCTTTAATAAGATATGAATTTGACCATGCCGAGAAATTATTTTTATTTATTTACGCCAAAACCGTACATAAAACAAAATAAGTCAAGAGACCAAATTTGTTCTAAACTAAACCCCGTACTTCAAGAATTAAGACGTTTGGTACATATGTTAACATAAAGTTTTTTTCTTATTTGTTAGTGAAAAATCACCTTCCTAAATTTTTTGCATTTGCAGAAACACCATATAAAATTATTTATTAAAGCAAATAAATTGTAAAATATATAAATATTTTAATTTGCCTAATTTTAAAAACATACAGTATTGCACAAAAGTCTGTGACGTACATCTATTTTGTCATAAATAATAATTCAGGTTCGAGACACAACCAGACTTATTTACCGTAACAAAATTGACACCTAAATAGCCCCTCAATCCTATAAGGATTACGCAAAATTACAAAAATTAAGTAACTAATATTTAAGATATTTTTTCAAAACCCAGCTATTTTAATGTTTTTAAAACCCTGTCTCTTTAAAACTTTAAATTTAATTGCAATACCATTACAAAAATGTTATTATACTATAATTCTTTCACCATTCTTTGTAAAAATGTAAAAATTTATAATAAACTTTTAAAATTTAGTGTTACCAAAATAAGAAGAATATAAAATGCACCAATGAATGTATAAACTTAAATTTTCTTAATTTTAGCCAAATGTTTGGTCTAAATAAAGAAATTTGCATATTTAGCAGGTATTTTTATTTAAAAACATGTTTTTTTATAACAATATTCAATATTAGCAAACTACAGGTACTTTACTCTTAAGCAAAAATTACAATTTTGGCCAAACCTCGTAAATGACACATGACGCACAATTTCATATCTGATGATTGAATTTTAGGTTTTAAATCATGCAGAACTTTTAACAAAGAATAACTTTTTTCGTAAAATTAATAATAAAAATTTCTCATATGACGCCAACTTACGTAGATACACTGTAAATGTTAGTAGTATCTTAAGGTTGGTTAATATGTTTTTAGATTAGGAAACATGTAAATTAATCAAAAAAGAAACAAAAATAATAATTTTTATTGTAATACAAAATATTGTTTTTGAGGGAGTGTGTATGCTCACTGGCTTACACATTTCCCGCCAAAACAAACACGTACATTTTTGCATTTCTTTTAATAAGAATAAGGTGGCAAAAAAAAAATATGATCCAAACATTCATGCAAATCAGTTATACAACACTTACCTTCTTTCATCTTAACCGCTTTTTAATCTTCTAAACTAAGGTCGTGAACCTATTTCTCTGCGTCAAAACATACTTCTTACTGCTGCGAACTACGAACCGAATTTGGCACAACCGCAGGACGCAACGCTCTTCCTGCCCTGATCCTAGAATCCTGCTGCTGGAGCCGCGCTTTCAGGACAAAGCGCCTGCGAGATGCGAAATAATGCCAATTCGGATAGTTTTAATAAAATACCTTTGATTTTCGCATGAGTGATTTGGGTTTGACTACCAATTAATAATTTGACAGAATGGACGTAAAATTTGGTACATATCCTGACATAAAATTGTGGATATCCCGGATACGTTGTTACTTTATCTTATGCGTGAACGCCTACGCATTTGGGTATAAATGACATAACCACATAGTTTAGTAAAGAAGTGGGTTTTCTGCAAAAAGTAGTACTTGTAATAGGTAAAAAAGGGGTTGTTGCATTTTGGTTAAAAAAAGAAATTGGAAATTGGGAATTTTTTAACTGTCCCGCACTTAAAAATTTCAACTGTTATAAACAAAAAACGAAGAAGAAAAATGGCATCTCGTTTTGTAGCTATAACAAAAAATATTGAATCTAGGTAAAATTTCACACTTTAAGGAATATAGTTTCTTTGGCCAAAACTGTTTAACTTAATTTTTGTAAAATTTTCTAATTAACTAATTTTTTATAGGCTTTAGCAGTGCCGGCGAGTGCGTGGCTGCATAGGGGCCAATGCACCCAAAGAGTTGAAATGTATGGGTGCAATGCACTCATATGATTAAAGAGTAATGTATGTATCTTTTAGGTCTGTTCGTAGAGGAATTACAAAACCAGTCCGAGCCCCTATTGGCTCTGACTGGTTTGTGATTTCTCTGCAAACAGGCCTTTTGTTCTTTAAAATCCTGGTACAGACAAGAAGTGAAGTGTAAGGCCATTTTTTTCTTTTTACTTTGTCCTCAACTTTCTATAAGGGGTAAGAATAGAATAAGTAGGTGTGTGAGTATGTGGTATTTTCGAGAGATGATGACCTTTTTTTGGCACATGGCACCCATATAAAATTCAAAAAACCGCCGCGCCTAAGCTTTAGTTGTCGTAAAATATAATGTAAGATTTAAAATAATGTACCTATAATTCTTTTTGTTTTTGGGGCTCTTCTTAGATACATATTGAACAAGATTACGTTTTAAAAGTAAATTCATATTATTTCATTTGTATTACACACTTTTTTAATGAAGGTAAAACCCCGAGAATCCCACTGAAATGCTCTCTTTTTGGATCTTTTTAATTTTACCTTGCTTTAATAGTTTTTAAGTTACAGCTACAAAATTAATACGCCTGCTTTTTCTTGTTTATAACAATTTTCATTATAAGTGCGGGATCATTAAAACATTGGCATTTCTAAGAATTTTTTCCAAAAAAATGCAAACAACCATATTTTCACAATAATAATAACTTTTTTACAAAAAACTGACTTTTGGATAGATTAACAGCATTTATTCTAAATATAAATTTTATTAAAATATGTATATGTATGCGATAATCTACTCTAAATAAAAAGGCATGTAAGCATAAATATAAATTAACTTTTATTGCATGATTACAACCACAGCCATCTTAAACTTATGAGCCGTAAAGTAAATAAATAATAGTTTAAAAAACTAAAAAACACGCTTTTATATGCAACCGAACTAAAAATTAGAAAATAATTTTTTATTAAAAAATATTGTCACTTCATAGTAAAAAGAGTGGGGTGCTTAATATATTAAATGTTATAATTATTATATTTGCCAATATCTATGAGGGAAAAGTTATGAAAAAATTGTAAAATGCACCCCACGCTTTTTACTATGAAGTGACAATATTTTTTTAATAAAAAATTATTTTCTAATTTTTAGTTCGGTTGCATATAAAAGCGTGTTTTTTAGTTTTTTAAACTATTATTTATTTTTCATTTTTAGTTCGATATGCATTTATGTATGTATGTATGTTAAAATGCTCCAGTTTATTCACTAAAAATTCCTTCGCCATTTTGTCAAGAGTAGCTAAACCTGAGAAAAGTTTGGAATGTTACTAAAAGATGGCAACACAGGTGTTGTTTTTATAATATAATGGATTTTTTTCCTGGCGATCCAAACCAGGATAACGGAATACTGTTTGCAGATTATTGCATTGTCATGGGTCCTTAATACGTGTGCAAAGTTTCAAAGAAATCGAATAGCTGGAAGTTGGTTAAAATTAGGCTCAAAGATTCCGTTACATAAATAGATAGATGGATAGATGGATAGATAGATAGATAGTTACAACCCAAGTTAATAAAAGCGTGTTAATAAAAATGCAATGTTGCAAACAACACGTACAGTAGGAATATTGAAATGGATTCCTAATAGATTACATGCAAAATATAAATAATTTTTTAAGTGTTTTAAACAGGTGGTGTAGGTGGTAGAGGAGCTTTCCTCGCCTGAGGAGGTACCACCCCACCACCCTTTAAAGGACCCGTAAAGTCTTAACCTGACTTGGAAAACAAACGCAGAGCGATGCAGATATCTCTTTCGCAGGATCTTAATTTAATATTGGATTGGGGCGCTAGGAATCTCGTCCATTTTAATGCATCCAAAACACAATCATGTTCCTTGTCGCGAAAAGAGTCATCAAATACTCATCCTCTACTTATGATGCATACGCGGCCGCGCGTATGCATCTCTATACGGTCCAACTAGACAGGCCCCGAACTTCCCACTTTGTTCGTTCTTTTATCCCCAGAGTTTCTAGGTTGTGGAACCTGCTGCCCGCAGAGGTCTTTCCTTCCCCCAAATCTTCAAGTATTTAAGTCCCGTGTCAACAAACTCCCTCTTACCTCGCTTAAGACACCCACGGTACATTAGTATTTAGGCTTTTAGCCTTCGTGGTTTGTCCAAAGATAAAAAAAAAAATATAGGTATTTAGGTAAGGTCATTTTTTTTTTTGATGTTTTACACAACATATAGGTATAAATTTTAAATACTAGATTTGCCCTAAAAAGCAATATTGTGTTTGCAAAACCTATCAGGAACTTTTCTGACCTATACAAATTTGTTGGTAAGAATTTAAAAATGTCAAGTTGTTAGAATTTTTTCTACCATTCTTTATGCATTTTTTGCGAACAGACCAATGTAGCTTTTTAACATTTATTATTTAGTAATATTTGCAATACTTTAAATGAATTGAAAGCATGTGTGTTAGTTATAAATATAAAAGCTTAATTCGTATTACATAAGATGCACTTTAAAATAACAAACGCTTTAAATGGTTTTCCACCATATTTACCCTAAAACCGTCTTAAGTAAATAACTTTCAGAATATCTATATAAAAAATATTTTTTGGTAAACCAGTATATTTATGCGCATTAGTTGATATAGCCCTTAGGATATTGCTTGGGGTAAATAATTGTTTTTGGTGCACTTTACACACTATTATTATCAAATAAAACTATTTTTTTAAATATACTTAGTTAATTAGTTGCCGTAAAATATATTTGTCTATTTACCGTATAGGTACTACTTTTAATTAAAAAAACACCTATAGAGTCAATAGCGCACAACCATGCTTTACTAATTTCATCGTTTATGGGAAAATTAAATATTGTTTGCTAACCCTTCGTTTTAATACGTTTATAACTGGGGTAATTCGTTTTGCAGCACGTTTGTGGCATATTGTGCGTCGTACGCACCAACCATACGCGCACATTTTAACATAAAAATAACGATTGACGCATTGGCACTGGTCCTATTTTTTAAATATAACAATAGCATACCTATATTTTCTTTATATAATAAATATACGCTACGATTTAACTTTTTAAAACAGAAAAAAAAACCTTTTAAGCAATCGTTTAAACTTGTTTCCGTTTACTTCTAAACTTTACTTGACATTCCTACTGTGCTGTGTTGCCAGATTTCCTCCTTCACGGTTCATAAGTTTAAGAAGGCTGTGTTACAACCTAAATTTTTTAAATTTTTAATTTAGGTGTCCACTTTACCTTGTTTTTTTATTTATTATTATTTTACGATATGGTTTTTAAAATGATGGTCAGAAGTAACCTATAAAGAAAACCAAGTACGGTAATTACCCCTAATATATATATATATATATATATATATATATATATATATATATATATATATAATAATAAATCATATACATTTAAATGTTATAAAATTAATAATAATTATAAATTAAATTTTAGTATAATTAAGGAGAGAAAATTTAGAGTTATCTAAACATTTAAAATAAAAAAATTCACATTTAATTTTATATATTTTATACACTGTCTCCACGAATGGATATAAAAAAAAATTATAAAAAGTACTTATTTTAACTAGTTGCTAAAGTATGACAAACACCACATTTTAGATAATAATTCACATGCGCTCAAATATCTCTAAAATAACTTAAGCTGCGTTTGCAAATATTTTTCTTCGCAAGTGGAATTGAACAGTAATATCATCATTGTTGTCGGATTTTTAAGTTTTACGCAACAAGTAATTTTAAATAATATGCACCATTTATTTTAATTGCAATATAAGAAGCGTGTTAAGTTTATTAAGATTCGAATTTTTAAAATTCAATTTTAATCATTTACAGATTCATTAGGCATGCCTTAAAGCCCCTAAATACAAATTTTGTAAACACAGTTTTAGCAGTTTTAAAGATATTTAGAAACTAAAGTACATTTTGCTAAAAGTGCAGTGTATCATATCTTCTTAACTAATAGGAAGAGAATTTTGAAAATTCAGAAACTTACTGTACTTGATCCGCCCAATTTATTGCAATAAAAATAAATGGATCATTTCTTTAAAGAAAAAAACCACAGAAAATACGCGTAAAGCACAAAACTGGGAACTGGCAACCGATGATATCACTATTTAAATCTATCTAAAGTTTAAAACACCTTATATACGAAATTGTGTAAATGTAGCTTTGGCGGTTTAAAAAATATTTAAGATTTGCAGTACTTTTTACTAATCCAGTATGTTAAACTACAACAACAAACATTTATTTATTTTATTAAAAATATTTTTTACTTATGAAATGAGAGATTTTTAAACCAAATTTTAAATCATATTTTCATTATGTCGACATTAAAGTGAAAACATCGGCAATTCGACCAGCAGAGTAAAAGCTTTTGTAATTGTTTGCTTAGAGTTTTGTAATAATACCCGTCATGTTTTTGTTCTTTTTAAGGGTTATAAATTAGTTTTCTCTAACAGAGAATGCCCATTGTGCGTCAGTTTATATTGAGCCCTCAAGTAGGGTAGCCAAAGTATATACTCTTTGTTCCACGTTAAAAGTTTAACAAGAGTAAACGCCCTTTAAAAACAAAAAGTTGGCCTTTGTAAAAAATTTAAAGTTGGTTTGGGGATAGTCAATTTAATTTTAAATACAAAAAAAAATTATTTTAATGTGATATTTTTGAACGAATTAATTTGCTTTTTTATTTATTTTACTGTTTCTTTGGGTCTTTTCTTTGGTGTTTACTATTTTTTACCTAAACTTTAAAAAATTGTTAGTACATGTAAGTATTTAATTTGTTTAGATTTTTCTTTTTTTGCCTTGTATGGGTAGATTGCTTTAATAATAAGTTTTCTTGGGGGTTAAAGACAACGTAAAATATTTTTTTTACTCACAATTTATTCGACGTTTCAGGTTTTGGGTATGAGGCCTTCATCAAAAAAGTCTGTAAATAAACATAGCCACTACGGGTTTCTTTCTTTCTATTTACTCTTCTACTGAAGGCCTCATGCCAGAGAGTGGTGGGTAGCCCAACTGTAGCCTGAAGGAAGTAACCTTAACTTATTTGCTTATATAGGATATTCTCAAAGTTAAGTTATTAATTTTAACAGGCAGTTTTTTAAATAATTTTAAAATAAAAAGTTTATTTAAACTTGGATCCATAATTTTTTATTCTTAAGATGCAAAAGGATAAATTTTCTAAAAAAAATACAATTTTGAAAAAAAATTAAGTAAAATTTGTTATTGAAACTTTACATAGTTTAGTATTTGTTGTTTTTGTTACATAATGGCTAATAAGACATTATTACTATAAATTTAAAAATATATATTTATTGTATGATTTAGGGTTTCTTTTTCAAAAACTAAGCAATTTACAAAAATAAATGGCAAAAAGCTGTAGTTTTATTTGCGTAAACTAAATAAAATATAAACATTACACAAAATACAGTGGCTTACATTTTCTTGTCAGAAGTATTTGTCTAGGTGCCGGCTCTAAACTTAATAAAGGACACCGCAACATTTGCTTTGAAAACTCGCATCGTTTAAATTTTATTGTAGCATGTTAGAGTCCCATCCCTACTGGTAATATTTCTATAAAAATTTCGGAGGTCACCGGTGATATTTTAGATTTAGGGCTAGGGCTTGTATTAATTTTTAAAAACATAGATAAAAAATGAATATTGAGGTTATTGAGTTTAAAAGGCATATCCTTAAAAGGTTATAATTATTTGTTTGTATTAAAGATGTGTTTTCTTCGATACCATAAAAATAAAATAAATATTTAAATAATTTAATTTTACATACCCCCTAAATAGGATATTTACAATATAGTAGACCAGCCTGTATTATTATAATGAAAATCAGAACTAGGTATCTAGATTTTTTATTATAGTTAAGAACTTTCATTCCATCATAATAGAAACAGAGCAAACAGCCCATGAACCCCAAAACTTTCTAAAGTCTTCTATTTGTATGGATGTCAAGTAAAAGTAGAAATTGCAGTAATGGAGTTGTCTATAGCACTTAATAGTGTGGTTATTTTGTTTATTTTATAATTTAGATTATTTCCATTCATGATAAACAATATCTTTTTAGTTTTACGCTTACCTTATTTTTATAAAGTTATTTTTACTTTGCATCCAGGTGATCATAATCTTTAGGTTTCTATTTTTAATTTTATCGCACATATATTGGTAACGTTACATTAAAAGTGCTTGTCTAAGAAGGGTTGCTATTTAAAATATAAGCAAAGGAACTTTTACCTAGAAAAAGTATTGTTATATTTCTCTTTTGTAGTAAATACGACATTCCAAAAATATATTTGAACCTAACAGCCAACCGGTATCACCTAATATAAACATAGGCTCATAGATGTCTAAAATGGTTACTGTTTTTTGCTTTATACAGGGTGTTTAAAAAATAGGCGGAGATATTATATTGGGCGATTTATTAATAAAAAATGTGAGAAAAGGTTTTTATAAGCATGGGTCAAAAATAGCACTAGTAATACAAATAATGTCTTAACTTAATATTAAATAAATAATAAATTATTATAATGCATAGAAAAACAAATAGCAAAATATTCGTAAACTTTCATAACAATAAGTTTACTGCACATACACAACCTAAATATACAAATAAATTTAAAATTGAGTTTAGCTTAGTTCTGCCTCTAGGGAAACAGAAATTTAAATAATATGAAACATAACGGAAATTTGATAACTTTAAAGTTCTCGTATTTCAATACTTAATTTATATCAAATAGTAAACGCACGAGATAATATTTTCCATAAGGATTATATTTACTTTAACTGTATAATTTCATTAAACTAATCTATATAGAAAGCTTAATCAATAGATTTTTAATTACCGGCTTTTTTATCTTTGGACAAACCACGAAGGCTAAAAGCCTAAATACTAACGTACCGTGGGTGTCTTAAGCGATGTAAGAGGGAGTTTGTTGACACGGGACTTAAATACTTGCAGATTTGGGGGGAAGGAAAGACCTCCGCGGGCAGCAGGTTCCACAACCTAGAAACTCTAGGAATAAAAGAACGAACAAAGTGGGAAGTTCGGGGCCTGTCCAGTTGGACCGTATAGGGATGCATACGCGCGGAACCACGGGTTGCTCTGTTGGGAACCGTGAGTGGAGGAACTATACTGGACAATTCTTCAGAGCAGAAGCCATGGCAGTACCTATAAAAATGCGATAAATCCCCCACAGCCCGACGATGTGCAAGAGAGGGAAGCCTTTCTGTAAGTGAAGCATCATTAATGAGACGAATAGCTCTTCTTTGAATAGAATCAAGAATGCTTAGGGTTGTAGGGGACGCCATGCCCCAGATATGAGAACAATATTCCAAGGGAGGTCGGATTTGGGACACATATAAAGTGTATAAATTAGAAGGTGAAAATACTTCTTGGCTCGAAAGAGAAATCCAAGCTTTTTTGAGGCTGCCGTGGCTATAGATACAATGTGTTTATGCCAGTTAAGGTTACTTTCAAATGTGACGCTCACAAGATTAAAGGTGTCTTTGCTCTGTAAAACTTGGCCGCTCATAAGTAGAGGATGAGTATTTGATGACTCTTTTCGCGACAAGGAACATGATTGTGTTTTGGATGCATTAAAATGGACGAGATTTTTAGCGCCCCAATCCAATATTAAATTAAGATCCTGCGAAAGAGATATCTGCATCGCTCTGCGTTTGTTTTCCAAGTCAGGTTTAGTGATGGGTTTAGGAACCTGAAAACTGGAGTGAAGGGTACTATCGTCGGCGAAACTATGAATGGAATTAGTTGTAGACGAGGGAAGGTCGTTGATGTGAAGAAGTTGTTGGCTGTATGGATTATTTTAATTTTGGTAAAGTACAGTGTGTCCCAACTCTATTCATACACGAAATGTCCAGCCTAGTTCAAAACGCACTTGCAGTTAACACCCAAACGGTCCCAAATAAGCCCTACAATTCTCTGGCACTTCCTCCCGAAATAAAAGCCCTCCAAAGGCAAAGAAACAGGCTAAGAAGGCAAGCAAAATTGACCCTTGACCCCAACTTAAACCGTGAAGCCAACAGGCTTACAAATGTCATCAAAACTCGCATCGACGAGTGGAGAAACGAGTCTTGGGCCGAATTTCTCCAAACCCTAACACCCCAAGACAATTCCCTCTTCAGAATCTGCAAATACTTCAAAACAAGAGGCACCCCCATACCCGTACTTCAAACCCCCGACGGAGACGCTTTCACTAGTGAGGCGAAGGCGGAAGCTTTCGCAAACTCACTGTCAGAGCAATTTTCGTTAAATATTTCACCGCAAGACGATCAAAATTTCGATCGCGGCATCAACATACATGCAAATCAAATTAAAAATTTACCCCTAGCAGACCAAGCTGAAATACCGCAGACCACCCCCGAGGCAGTGAAAAACATCATTCACTTCCTAGATAACCGTAAAGCCCCAGGCCTTGACGACATCCCTAACGAAGCATTAAAAAATTTTCCCGACAAAACCCTCGACTTCTTTGCCAAAATCATAAATGCTACGATGTCACTACGCTATTTTCCCACTTCCTGGAAAAAGGCGAAAATTATACTCATTGCCAAACCAGGCAAAGATCTCACAATCCCGGCAAATTGGCGGCCAATCAGTCTATTACCCAACATGTCCAAAGTTGCGGAAAAAACAATATACTCGTACATTGTAGACACTGCAACAGAAAGGCGCGTCATCCCAGACGAGCAGTTTGGGTTTAGGCCCGAACATTCAACCGAACATCAACTCGCAAGGGTTTCTCAGCACTGCATTGACAGTCTAAACAGACGACACTCCACAGCCTTTGTTTGCCTAGACATCCAAAAAGCATTTGATAAAGTTTGGCACAGCGCCCTACTTTATAAAATGCACGTCCAGTTTCAACTTCCGTTGTGGATTACGCAACTCATAGGCAGCTTTCTTAATGAAAGAAGCTTTGTGACAAGCGTAAACAACACACACTCCGCACCTAGAGTCATGACAGCAGGTGTACCTCAAGGTGCAGTCCTAAGCCCCCTCCTATACACCTTATTCACAGCCGACATTCCAAAAGTCGCAAACACACACCTTGCATTGTATGCGGATGACACTTGCTTGTATAGCTCCGGCAAATGCGAACAAAGGATCGCCGCACACATGCAAAATCATCTTAACACCCTTCAAGCCTGGTTCCAAAAATGGAAAATTAAAGTCAACCCCGACAAAACCCAAGCGCTCTTCATTACGCGCAAAAGATCCCAAAACCCTGTAAATCTTGTCTTAAACAATACCTTGATAAACTGGCAAAACCAAGCAGTTTATCTGGGTTTACTATTTGACAACAAACTCTCTTGGCTCCCCCATATAAAACATAAAATCGCCACCTGCAATAAAAAGCTTGGTATGCTATACCCACTACTCTCCTACCGCAGCGAACTTTCGCTTTCAAACAAATTACTAATTTACAAACAAATTATCCTCCCCACCCTGACTTATGGCATGATTGCCTGGTCGAAAGCTGCAAAAACATACTTCCAAAAGGCCCAATCCTTCCAAAATAAAACACTTCGTCGTATTTGCAAAGCCCCCTGGTACGTAAGAAACGTGGACATCCACACGGACCTACGTATAGACACTCTAAAACAACACCTACAGAAAAGATATGAAAATTTCTTTTCAAAAACAGACATTTACACAAACCCACTCATACACGACATTTTTGATTACTTGCCTAATCAAAACAACACATACACAAATCTTAGAAACCCAATTCTCTAAGTAACAACATGCACACTTCCATACACACACAAACACAACAAAAAACACACTTTTCTATCCTTTTGCTTGCATTTTTAGTTCTCCTAAAAATCTTCCAAAACCAAGACCGAAATCCAGCGTCAAAAGACCAATTTCTTTTTCAAGCCTGAATCCCCTTTCAAAAACCTTCTCGCAATCCCCGAGAAACACCAAACCGTTCAGTCCTCGGTCCGACCGCCCAGATATACTCTGCACCCAATTTCTAAGCCCCGCCCACTCCCACATCAGTCTGACTACAACCACGGCCGAAGCCAGAGCTCTGCAAAGATTGCTTTTTAGCGAAATTTGCAGTCTTCTAAACCCACTTCACAGGCCATCTAATCACCCCTTCAAATAGTCAACAAATACAAAACCTTTTCCTCTAGGTCAAAAACCAATCAGAAAAGCACTTTTTCTTCTATGCTTACACTTCCTAGAAAAACGTCTTTTCTCCCGCGAAATCCTACAAAAAGAGGAGCAAAAGTGTTATCTAAGGTAACACTAGCTCGAAAACAAATCATTGCCAGTATACACGAAATGTTTTGCACAAGATACAAAAGTAATGTTAAAATAGAAAATATTTGTCTGGACACACTTCTTTTATTGACATTAGTAAATAAGTAAATAGGATATTTTAAAAACAAAACTTTTAATATCAGGTAAGTTTTTTTTAGATAAAACGCCATGTATATTTGACATATTTAACCTTTCTATTGAAGGCTGGATTAAAAATGTAAAATGTGCCAATTATTGCTAGATTTTTGCTTAAAAATTAATTTTAAAGTAAACTAAATAGCGAAACTACCTATGTGTACAGATAAACATATGCTACGCGGACAGATTCCGCTTACAAAAGCGCAAATTTGGCCTACTGAACGCCGCCGGCTGGCCTAAAGCTTAGTTCATATACTTAAGAAATGCGGTTCGTGAATTGCAAAATTAAACGATGCATTGAACTCGTCAGGCGTTTTCGTCCCTTTCGACTCAACCAAACGGTAGTTACGAAGTGAGAGCTGTAAAATTTTGACATTTGTGATTTATTGCCGCTTTATTTTCTTCTTTAATATATTTTATTTTGTTCTATCATTTATAAACGTATTAAAAAAACAAAAAAGTTTGCAGTTTGATATTATTAATTAAAAATTTAATGCGTTGATGCACCCAAAGTAAATATTCGTCGCTTTTCGGGTACATAAGTTTAATAAACTAAGAAATACACTTGCATTGACTTTCTCAACAAGGTTCCTTATTAAGAATTGAATAGCAATTGTTTTTAAAGCTAATGGCCTTTGCAGTAATGGCAAAAATTAATTTTTACCTTTTTTGACCTAAAAATAAAATATTTTTATAAAGTGTTATACATTATTTTAAAAGAAATAAACGTTTTTTAAAAATGTGTTAAAAACAAAATTAATTTTATAAGACAAACAAAAGTTGATGATGGTATCTCAAAACCGAAACGTTGAAACTAAAATCTAAATAAGTAGATGCATTACTCTTTAAAAGTGGCCCCTTTATAAAATTGTAGATTCTAAAAATAATAAAAAAAATATACAAAACTTTTTCCAAAATGCACATTTGAGCTAATCCAAAATATCCCAAAAACCTAAAAAGATACAATACAATTTTCTTGATTTAACCTTTCTTCTCTCTGTAATAGTTTTCAATATCCAAGTACATTTCATATCAATTTTGGACACACTGTATACGAATGATTTAGATTCAGTATGACAGGGAATATTTCGCCAACTTGAGAAATTCTGCAATTTATTTTATTAGTAAAGTTTTGAAACATAAAAAACCCTTTAAAAAGCAATTTTTAATTTTGCTTTGAAATATGGCATCAAAATACTTAAATCCCTTTTATTCCTAATTTGCCCATTTTTAATGTTTACTTATAAAAAAACGTTATTAGCCTGGTATTTTTTTGTGAGTAGCAGCCTATTTTTTAGCCGTGATAATTAATTAGCCCTTTTATTTTTAAACATTAGGAGCAGTAATTTTATTCAACTGTTTTCCTTTGACAGTATTATGAACATACCATGTCTATCAAAGAGTCCTAAATTTAGAATATTTTCTTTTTAACTACAGCAGTTCCTATAAACATATGTCCGGAGTTGCTTCGTTTCTAAAATACAGGGCCTTAGAGTTTTTAAAAAATCCATATTTTATTATTATCTTAATTACCCTTAAACCAATTTGGTTAAAATTTGGTACGTCGGTTTATTGTAATAAAACTCTTGTAAAGCCTAAACTGGATTTACTTTATTAGATTCAGTAGCGTCTCAGTGGGCACAACAGCCAATATTATTGAGAGAAAAATGAACGCCACTCGCTTTTTCTGTAGGTTAAATACTTTTTTCCTATAAAGCAACTAAAAATATAACTTTTTAGTGTGGTATAGTGTTTTTGTATCTGACTTTGTATTTAAGATATTTATAAAATACCGATTTTTTAAGATAATTAACGTATTAATGTATCTCAGAAACAAAGCAACTCCGGACATATGTTTATGGGAACTTTTATTTATAAAATGACATAAGAAATCACCCTTTAAAGTTTGGTACCGTAGTTAAAAAATAACCATTTATTTTAATTTGGAAACAAATCACTTTTAAGCCACCCTATACATCCAACCTTCGAATATTTTTGTGGAAATGTATTTTCTCATCAAGAAGGACCTTTTATGAAGAGACACTTTTTTTCGTAAGGTTAATAATAAAAAAGTTTTCCATTTGGTAAGATCTTTCGAAGACACGCTGCATAAATACTTTTAATAAAACTTTAAAATTATAAATAATTTTAGTAAAACATGAAAATTTTAGTACCTAAATAGTTTCATCGTGAAAATGCATGTTATAGTTTACTTAAGTATAGCAAATTTTGTTTAATAAAATATTGATCTTTTAAATTAAATAGATATTTTGGATAATAAATTACCATTTAAAGGGCAGAATCTTTGTTTCTTCTTCACACCAACGACCTTCTCTCTTCCACAACAAATTTCATTTAAAGTTTTGCTGACGATAGTAATTTCATGGTAAAAATGCTGATTATAGTTAACCTATTGCAAATTTTGTTTTTATAAAATATTTATCTTTTAAATTGAATATTCTGGATATTACAGTTTTGCTGACGATAGTATTTCCATGGTAAAAATGCATTTTATAGTTAACTTATTTGAATTTTAAATAAAATGTTCTGAATATTAAATCACCATTATGGAGGAAACAACTTTGTGTCTTTTTCACACCAACGACCTTCTCTCTTCCACAACAAATTCCATTCAAAGTTTTGCTAACAATAGTAATTTGCATTTTATAGTTGAACTATTGCAAACTTTGTATAAAATATTAATCTTTTAAATTGAATATTCTGGGTATTAAATCACCATTTAAGAGACAGCAACTTTGTTTCTTCTTCACACCAACGAACTTCTCTCTTACACAACAAATTTCATTCACAGTTTTGCTGACGGTAGTATTTTGATGGAAAAAATGCATTTTATAGTTAACATATTGCAAACTTTGTTTAATAAAATATCGATCTTTTAAATCAAATACTCTGGATATTAAATCACCATTTAGGAGGCAGCAACTTTGTTTCTTCTTCGACCTTCTGTCTTACACAACAAATTTCATTCATAGTTTTGCTGACGATAGTAATTTCATGGTAAAAATTAATTTTATAGTTTACTTATTGCAAACTTTGTTTGATAAAATATTGATCTTTTAAACTGAAAATTCTGGATCTTAAATCATCATTTAACAGTCACCAACTTTGTTTCTTCTTTACACTAACGACATTCATTCTTTTACAACAAACTCCATTCATGGTTTAGCTGACGATAGTATCATTTACTCCAGTTTTTAGGTTTCCAAACCAATCTGTTAGTCTAACTTGGAGCAAGGCGATGTAGATATCTCTTTCGCAGGACCCAATCCAATATTACATTAGGTAATATTTGGTTGGGCCTCCAAAAATCTCGTTCAATTTAATGCATCCAAAACACAATCATGTTTCATGTCGCGGAAAAACTTATCAAACACCTTTACTTATAAGCGGCCAAGACACATACAGCGTGTCTACTTAAGTTCATACCTATGAAACATTTTTTATTATTAATTTTACGAAAAAAGTTTTTTTTAAAGTTCTGCATGGTCTAAAACCAAAAATGCAATTATCAGATGTTTTGCAGTAGTATACGAACTATGTCAAAAAATATAAATTTTGCTCAAGAGAAAGGTACCTTTATTTTTCATAATATGATTGATGAAAAATTTTTATAAAGAAAAATGTTTAGAATTAAAAATAACAATCAAAAATGAAAACTTGTTTATTTTAAAAAAAAGTTTTCTTTTTATTAATTTGTTATGCGTTAAGGGTGATTTTCTTTCATTACATTTTTGTACATTGGTGCATACCTATTTCAAAATGTAATATGTAAAGAAAGCTTAAGAACTGTCACAACATCAAAAGTCACAGAAACGCCCATTATCAAATAAAAAAATATTAAAAAAATTTTTCTTTTAAATTAACCAATTTGCATATTTGAAAACGATTCTTAATCCTAAACATCTTTTCTTATAAACATTTGCAAAATTTACATTTTTGCATACCCCGTACACCACTGCAAAAATTAATATCTGATGATTGCATTATAGGTTTTATACCCCAGTCATATTAGTCAAATTAACGGGTCAATATCGGAATCTCACGGAGTAAGCTAAATATCTGTACATACCTTTATTTTGGTACAAAAATACTCTCCTAAAATCCCCTCTGATATCGTGTAACAAACTCAAAATGTGACAGGTCAAATGTAAAAAAAAAACAATTTTATGCGAATATCTCGTTTTATTTACTTTAAATTACATTAATTTTTTTATAAAATTTGTAGAACACAAAGTTCTTTACAAATTTGATAACCAGCATTTTTTGTCAGACCAACGAATCCGATAATAGAAGGCGCAGAGTGTAAAGGACTTTACTGTATGTACATACCTTAGCACGCAATCAATCGTGATTTTTAGTCTAATATGTCATCTTTTTACCTAAGTATTTGCTAAATATCACGATTAATTGCGTGCTAAGGTATGTACATAAATTAAAGTGCTTTACACTCTGCGCCCTCTATTATCGGATCCGTTAGTATGACAAAAAATGCTTAAAATCAAATTTGTAAAGAATTTTAAGTTCTACAACCTTTATAATAAATAGAAATGCAATTTAAAGTAAAGGAAACGAGATATTCGCAGAAAACTGATTTTTTGACATTTGACCTGTCATATTTCGAGTTCCTTACACGATATCATGGGGGATTTTAGAAGAGTATTTTTGTACCAAAATAAAGGTATGTATAGATATTCAGCTTATTCTGTGAGATTCCGAGGTGAAAGTTTAAGTTAATTGGGGTATTAGACCATGCAGAACTTTTTTATAAAAAATTACTTTTTTCGTAAAATTAATATTAAAAATGTTTACAATAAATGTGGGCGTCACATTTGAAAATGACCTTAACTGGCATAAACACATTATATCGATAGCCACGCAGCTTTAAAAAGCCTTGGATTTCTCTTCCAATCAACTTTTTTTCCACATTCAACTAATTTATACCCTTTTTATGTATCCAAAATTCTACCTTCTCTTAAAATTGGGGGATAGTTTTACCTAAAAAACCTGGCTGCCACAGGTCACAGGTGCTTATTAGTCAAAGTCAAGAATTTTAAAAATAAGTTTTCATTAAAAGAAAGGCTTCGACTTATATTATATGCTAAAAATAATATGATATTATATCTAATTCTAAAGCCAAAAAGTAATTAACGTTTTTTAAAATTCTTGACTTTGACAAATAGGCACCTGAGAGGTTTTTTCAGCTGAAACTACCCTTATATTATAATGCAGTTTTTAATCAGTTTCATTAAAACCACAGGAAATAAATCCACAAACCCAGCTATTTTTGCAGTTTCTTTATTGTTTTTTTTTATTATTGAAATTAAAATAAAACCTAATTAGTTATTTTTAAATGCGAGCGTGCTCCTTATTTTTTTTTTTTTTTTTTTTTCATTCCTTGCTTTTATAGCAGTTTACAACCCAGAAAGAAGATCTTTAAAATGGCATTTTCTTTTTTTTACCACTACCTGTTCGAGACAAAATTAACTATGTATTTATACAGCGTGTCTTCGGAAACTTTAGGAAAAAAGTCCTGCTTGATGAGAAAACACATTTCCGCAAAAATATTTGAAGGTTGGATGTACCTTCTTAAAAATAAATTGTTCCTAAAATAAGGGCTATTTTCTAATTACAGTACCAAACTTTAAAGGGTGATCATTTTATAAAGAAAAGTTTCTATTAACATAAGTCCGGAGTTGCTTTGTTTCTGAGACACAAGGCGTTAATTATTATTTAAAAGTAGGTTTTTAAATATCCTAAATAAGAAGCCGGATAGAAAAAAATTACAACACTAAAATGTTATACTTTTAGTTGCTTTATATGAAAAAATGTAAAAACTTCATTAAAAGCCAATGGTGTACAGTTGGCATAACAGCCAATATTATTAAGGGAAAAATGTATGCCACTGGCTTTTTATGTAATTTTTATATGTTTTCCTATAAAATAACGAAAAATACAACTTTTTAGTGTCGTAATTTGTTTTGTATGTGGCTTCGTATTTAAGATATTAAAAAGAAAACAGACTTTAAAAAATAATTAACGCCCTGTATCTCAGAAACGGAGTAACTCCAAACATATGTTTATAAAAACTTTTCTTTATAAAATGACATAAAAAATCACCCTATATCCTTTTGTGCCGTAGTTTAGAAATACCTTGTAAAATAATTTGGTGAAAAGTATTTTTAAGACACGATGTACATCTAAGATACAAATATTTTTGTAGAAATATATTTTCTCATTATACAAGATTTTTATAAAGAGGCACATTTTTTCATAAAGTAAATAATTAAAAAGTTTAAAAATAGATTGCGTAATCACACCTATGTATATATATTATTTTTTTTAATATAAATTTTTCTATCTTATTAGATAAATTGCAACCTTAATGTAAAAATGGATTGGGTAATCACACATATGTTTTATATTTTATGCTAAAAATATATATATTAAAATGTATTGGATGGTTTTATTCGTTGGGTACACGCCTGGAAAGAATGGGACCGCTTCGGTCCTGGTCCCGAGGTATACGAGCTGACCCTATTTAGCCCTATTGACCCCTATGAACTGGCCGGTCGCCTAAAACAAAATAAAGAACAACCCACAAAACCCCAAAAATTCTAATTAAAAAACGACGTTTCAGTTACAAGTCTGCCACCGTTGTCAAGTTAAAAAATAAAATAAAAAATTAACTAATATTTAAATTAAAAATGATTAAAATTTTATGCTTTTTTAGTATTGCAAACTGAAAATAGTTTGACATTTGTGTCATGATTAAAATGTAATGGTAGAAGGAGTCAGAAATAACGTTAATGGTATTCCTAAAATCTTAAAAATACTATTTGCATAAACCTTAGTAGTAAATGGCATTTTTAGTTTCTAATCCGACACCTAATTTTTGCTACTATTTTTAGTACTTAAACTATATCAAATGCCTAAACCCAGCTTTAAAGGAAATAATTTTTGGTAACTTTTAATTTAGGGCTTTTTTAACACAATCCTTAAATAAGCTAATAAATAAATAAAAATTTGGTAAACACTATTTCTTCTGCAGTCCTAGAATGCTTTACCTCATTTGGTTTAAAAATAAAAAAGGTATTAACTTGAATAAGTTAAGCATTTTTGACTAATATTTTGGGTATTAATCTTAAGCCCCCGCTAGTACCGGCAATGTAATATTGTGTTAATTTACCTATACAAATGTAAACAATCCTTTTTTTTATCTTTGGACAAACCACGAAGGCTAAAAGCCTAAATACTAACGTACCGTGGGTGTTTTAAGCGAGGTAAGAGGGAGTTTGTTGACACGGGACTTAAATACTTGAAAATTTGGGGGAAGGAAAGACCTCCGCGGGCAGCAGGTTCCACAATCTAGAAACTCTAGGGATAAAAGAACGAACAAAGTGAGAAGTTCGGGGCCTGTCCAGTTGGACCGTATAGGGATGCATACGCGCGGAACCACGAGTTTCTCTGTTGGGAACCGTGAGTGGAGGAACTATACTGGAACTTGTTTTTCTGATTGGGCACAAAAAAAACTTTTTAGGCATTTTGGGAAAAAGCACTACATAAAATTAAAAAAAAATACACTTTTAAAAAACATAAAACCACTGCAAACGTAAACAAATAACAAAACACAACAGCCACCAATACACAACGTAAACAAACAATATGGAAGTATACCGCGCGTGGCAACAGGTTTAAAGTTATAATTAAAAGAAGTGTTTCTTATTTCAACTTTAAAGGTCAGTTATAATTAAAATACGTTTTTAAATTCTAACTTTGAAGGCCAATAAGTTCCTAATGAAGCGCGATAAAACTTTTTAAAATGAAGTACTAACATTATTTTGACTCACTCTATCGCCCCATAATTTATGACTATACCTTTTTGGACACTCTGTATAAAGAATTTTATATAAATAATACTTTTGTCGTACCCTGCATATTATTGAAGGTAATAAAAATCTGATTTTAGATTAGGAAACTACAAAATTTACCGCAATATTTTTATTTATTTTGTACGGTAAAAAATAGGTTGGTGCAGGGTTAAATTATAATGAAAAGAAAGCAAACTTTTTTATTTCGTGAAAAGGTAGATAACAGTTTTACAGTACTACTGCAATATCGCAAATCACACGTACCAAATAAACTGGTAAAACACCTAAATTTTAAATTCCATTTGAGCCTGTGGTTTTGTGAGGGATTAAGTTGGAGAATTCAAACTGCGATTTGGTAAAATCGGATCTGTTCCCTTTTGATATGTATCAAAACTTGGGGTTGTTAAGGGTCTTATTAAATATACTTTATAATAGGATTTAAAACAATTTAAACTTAACAAACATAGAGTTAAAAGATTATCGCAAACTGATTAATTGTGGTCTACAAGGTTATTTTTAACCTATACGCATAAACATGGAGAATGATTACTAAGGACAAACCGTAACTAATAATAAAAAAAGTTAGTAAAATAAGTGTTAATACGCAGAAATTTTTTTCAAATAAAAACACAACTATTATTTTGGGCACTGATATTAAAACCCAAAGTATTAAACTTTTCTTCTGTGTCGGAATTAATTTAATTTAAAATTTATTAGGCAATATAGGTAATCCTAACAGGTTAAAATAATCTTACATAAGATCATAACTAATATAAGAGTACAAATAGAAATACCATACAAGATTACAACTTGTTTATTGTTATTTTTTTATAAAATCATTATTAAATTTGTGCTTAGCAATAAGATTTACGCTGTAGTATAATAAACCATTAATGTTATTAGAAAACCTATTTTATCTCCATAATAAATGTTTTTTTTCTGCACTTAAACAAAATTACCTTTTGGTAATAATTAAACCAGTTTGCATAAGTTCTAAGGCCCTAGTCTAAAAAATGGGTAAATAAAAGAGCCACAAATGGGAGTTAACATATAAAAGAAAAAGTTTGTCTAACAATAAGTAAGTTAATGTTTAGTTAATTTATTAATTTTGAAGCAAAGAAAAACAAAAAATATTATAGTTAAATAGCATAAAAAAAACTTAAAATAATAACAATTATTAAATGTAATATATTTTTTGACTTTAAATAAAATACTATAGGGTTTTTCAATAAGAGTAATGGTATATAGAGATTTTTCGGTTTTGAATCCATAGATTTTTAATTTCTAGGTGTTACTATAAAATATAGTATTGTGACGTATAATTTTGAGATACATAGGGCTACTTGACGTCACTTGGATAAATGTACCATATGGAACTATCTTCTTGGGACCAAGAGACCGGTGGACCATCAAAACTAACTTTGCATTAAAAAAACCAACTTAACTTATTTGACTAACTTAATTTAGTACGGGCATACCCCCACTAGGTGTAGCCTGTACGGGGCTTAACTAAAACTTTAACTTTTTACTTGACTTCACTAACTACCTACTTCTTATCTAATTATCTTTATAACTTTTTTACAGAAAATATGGGTCTGTTACATCTACCCATAGAAAAGCTTCGTGGAAAGTTTATATGTCAAAATCATTTCTTAAAAGGGCATATTTTTGCTAAAAATCTTACTACAACTGCAGTTTCTATAGCATACAATCACATAGCAGAGAATAAAACTAAGAAAACCTACTCAAGAAGTTCACAAGAAAATTCTAGTACATCGATTTCAGAACAAAAAACACGTGGTGACAGACAGATAAAAATAATATGTTTCTCTTTATAAAAATTATAATACTATAAAAAATATGAAAGTAAATATATTGTGATCGAAAACATAATGCTATGTAAAAGAACAACTTATTACATTAACGTTTAAAAATTATTTGCGGCATGTGGCCACCGCGGCAGTCTACCAGATAGGCTATTCTTTTAGTCCAATTTTGAGTGACTTTTTCGAGTACTTCCGGTCGTATATCATGAATAACACGAGTAATGTTGGCTTCTAAGGCTTCTATCGTTGCTGGTTTATTAGCATACACTAATGACTTGACGTAGTCCCACAGAAAATAATCTAGGGGCGTCACATCACAGGATCTGGGTGGATAGATAACAGGTCCAATTCTGGAAATTAATTTGTCGCCAAACCTTGTTTGCAACAAAGCGATAGTTTCGTTCGCCGTGTGGCATGTAGCGCCATCCTGTTGCATCCACATCTCGTCTGGATCAATATCATCCATATTTTGAAACAAATATTCATGAATCATGGTTCAGTAACGTTCTCCATTGACCGTAACGTTCTGTCCAGCCTCTAAACCACACCACACGGTCACTTTTTCTGAATGTAATGGAGTCTGTTGGATTTCCTGTGGATTAGCATCACACCATATCCGGCAATTTTGTTTATTCACAAATCCAGAAAGCCAAAAATGAGCCTCGTCGCTAAACAGAATTTTACGATAAAACAACGGGTCACCTTCCAGCTGTCCTAATGCCCAGTTAGCGAAACGACGACGCAAGCCATGATCTTGCGGCTTTAATTCTTGCACCAGTTGGATCTTGCATAGGGGGTGTCCGCATTCAGGATATCAGCGCATGGGATAACTTTGGATTCTCTTCCACACTCACCGCACAGCGGCAATATTTCTTTCATTACTCATTCCGTCGACGTAGTGGTGTTTTCACATCGTGTAAAGAGTACGTGGTACGATATCTATCCACAATACGACGAATTAGTAACTCAGATGGACGATCGTGTGGCCCATAAAATTCACGAAGTCTTCTATGAGTCTGGCGAACTGATGACTGATTTTCAAAGTAAATTTGGATAATTTGGTAACATTGGTCAAGCGTAAGTTTATTCATGATGATTTGCCAAAGTATACTGAAAATAAATTTTATGAACAGTGTCAGATTGACAGTTAAGTCTGACAGTTGTTGCCATTAAATGACCCGTGTTCTCTTTAGAAACCTAGTCCTTTAGCAGTACAACTTTACACATGTTGCAATGATATCATTTGCAAAATTTTTTTCACTTAATTGCAAATCCAAAAAATTGGCTAGCATACTATTCAAAAATATTACAAAGGAAATATCAAGACAAACTCCCCAATTGGTTTGTAGAAAACAAATGTGCTCTTCACAGAAACTGTATATTAGATCTCTTGATCCGAACACTTATTTACAAAGAATGTAAAAGATTCTCTTTTTAAATTAAATTATTTGTGACAAATAAGAAACCAGATAAATTAAAGATAATACAAAATGCATAATGCACATGTAAAATGACTTTAAATAAAAGATGTAATATGAATTTAGTATTTAATTTTTTTTTGATATTTATTTTTGTTGGAGATATCTTTAGAAAGTTCAAAGTCTAAATAAATATGAACATATGATCATAAATTTAAAAAAGGTTTTAAGTTTTGCCCTTATTGAACCACAAAAAAGCAAAAATTTACGTTTGTTTTTTGAATTGATCAAAATGTACTTAAATGTTTCAAGAATAAGAAAGCTTTGACATTTTTTTGAAATTTAAAGCAATAGGGATAATCTACGGCGAGGTAAGTTAAAAAGTAAGTTTTTCTTTTAATTTTCTAATAGGAGGCTCTGCTTTTAAAATTTAACATAACTTTTAATTCTTAACAACTTTTCCAAATAATATTATTCTCTAAGTTAAAAAATAAGGTAGTTTTCTCTTGTGTCATAATCTTTAATTGGCACCTACCTCGTATATGTTATGGTTAATTTAAATTTTGATTAGTTATTTGTAAGTTTTGCTGTATGTAGAGATTTTTTATTAAGAATATATATTTTTTTAAATCAAAGACAAAGTTTTTCATATGGTTCAACATTTCTAGCGGTCACTGTATAAGGTAAAATCAAATACAACAATTTTTTATTTTCTTCTCGTATCTCTTAGATAAAAATATTGTTTAAATTCTGACTACGTTATTTAAGTTTCGTCAAAATTGAGCCAATAACATCTATCTGATTTTTAATAACTCCAGTAATAACTAAGATAGCCCATAAAAACGCTCAATTCTGCCCACCCTGTATTTTAATTTTAAGCAAAAATTACAATTTTGGCCCAACTTAGTAGATGACTAAGACAATTTGATATCTAATGCTGCATATTGGGTTTTAGACTATGGCGAACTATGAAAAACTTTCTTTCGTAAAATAAAAATAAAGAAAAAATTCCATGTGACACCAACTTATGTAGACACACTGTTCATAACTGAAACTAAATAATACAATACTAAAAGAGTAAAATGAAAGGACTTAATTTTAACAATGTCACATTTAAAATTCCCTGCTGGAAAAACACAAAATATAACTAAAAATACTGTGTGCTGTGTGCTGGCCTTGTATTTACACCAGCTTATTATTACTCAACTACACATACTAAGCCGAAGCTTTCTTGCATAACGGGTGCATAAAAATTGCACAAATATTTCCCAAGGGCAAAAAGAAAATTAAATCCTATGTAAAATATGCATGGGGCTTTAAATGTATAAGCTAGGTTTGAAAAATACACCCATTTTTAGTGATTTTGCCAGCTTTAATATTAAGTAAAAATATCAAGTTAATGTTTAGTTAACCTCAGGGGTGTAGTATTTCGTTTTTAATTTAAAATGATGTAGACTTGATAAATTGGTTACAAATAATTAAATAATGTTATAAGATACAGGGTTATTAAACTTTATTCGGTCCTATTGCACTATAATAGTTTACCGCGGAAAATTAAAAGTATCAAAATGTCAATATCCTAAAAAAGAACCTATTCAGTTTTTTTAGACATCGAGCCTTATGATAAAAAGGGAATTTTTAGAATTTTGTAATTAGTATACATTTTACTTGACACTATTTTGTTTTATGTTTTTTAACATAATTTTAAAATAAAGATTATTATTATTATTATGGTTAACTACTTTATTATTAGAGATACAAGGTCGGTTAAATTAGTAAAGTTGTAGTATTTTTTTCGCTGATTAACGTGCAACAGAAAAACAATTAAACATCGGGTTTTCAATTTATTGCAAGAAATGTATTTTTTAAAATAGGACACCCTGCATATTTTATCACTATTTAAAAGATCTATTAAAAAACTTTAAAAAGTCCATATATATATCACATATATCCAATTTTTTATAGTTTCGGAAATATGGACATCCTCAGGAATCTAATAGAAAACTGACATTTTTAAATAAAACACCCTCTATATTGCATTACCATTAAATAGATATTTTATTTAAAAGAGTTATAAGAAAATACTACATTTGGTATATCTATCCCTTATAGTTTTAAAAATATGGCCATTCAAACCTAAAAATAGTAGAATGCCCATTTTATCTACGACACTAAACTTAGTTTTTATAGTTTAGAGCTGTAGAGATAATGGAAATTTAACATAATTTTTAAATTTGGATAGCCATATTTCCAAAACTATAGGAGATATCAAATGTGGTATTTTTTAAAACTCTTCAAAATATCTATAGCTATGAAGCAATATACAGGGTGTTTTATTTAAAAATGTTAAAAAGTACCGTGGGTGTCGGGTTATTAGATGTTTAACCCATCGTTCCTCCTGTTCCGTTATCCAAGTCCTGAAACATGCAGATATGCATTTCACAGGACCTTTAGATAACGCGGTAGTGCACCACAGTCCTTATTTTTAAATAACTACTAAACCTTACTTAAATAACTAAATATATGTCCTCCGCTGGGAATCGAACCGGCGACTTCTGGCTTCAAAGATCAAAGCTCTGTCCACTACGCCACGGGGAGACATTATTTCAGAAAGTCTTTAAAATTTGATATATTATATAAAGACATTTTTAAAGCTCTTTGATAAATATTTTTAATGATAATATATTATACAGGGTGTTCCATTAAAAAAAAAAGTTATTTTTTGCAAATCAAAACCTGTTCTGTTGGCAGCACGTTAATCAGCGGAAAAAAATTTCTACTTCTCCAATATACCTGACTATGTTACTCCAATAATAGAGAAGTTAGCAATACTGTATACCAGAAATCGGCATGTAATAGACTAAAGTTTCAAATTGTTTAAAATTGAATAACAATGGTAAAAAATAATTTTTACTATTGTTTCTACGAGTATGACTTTTGTAAGTCATACAAGAGGGAAATAAATATTCCTTGCAAGTTGCTACTATACTTTTTCTGCAACTATTCTTGTGGATTTACATATATTATTACAAACAATAAATTTAATGTTGTTGATTTGTGACAGAATTTTTTCAGCCATAAGATACGCATACATTGTAGCCTACTGCAAATTTTTTATTGAATGTGATTAAGTTTATTATTAGTTAATTTTAAGTACTTAGATATTTTAATACTCATAAGCGAACAAAAAATAGCAACCTTGGCAAAAAGTCGTATTTGAAAAACGAGGTTGTCGAAACATATACTAGTTATCGTAGTTATGCACATTTAAAGCACCTTATGACGGCCGTAGGTAATGGATGTGGGTAATGAAGTGGGTAATAGGCGATATTCCTCTTTAAAATCACATAAATGAACATAGTGCTGGATTTACCAGCAGGCTGAGTAGAGCTGGAGCCTAGGGCGGCAAATTTTTGTGGGCGGCAGATTTTGTACTTTTTAAATTGTGTATTTCGTTTTTGAAATAATGAAGGAGTAGAAAAATAAAAGTGAGAACCCCTTTTTTGCTCTTCAAATTTTTTTTCTTATTAAAAACTTAAAAATTAGAGGCGGCAAAAATTAATAGCCTACAGGCGGCAAATATGTAAATCCGCCACTGTAAATAAGGTATACATTTTTAAACAGTCGTAGAAAAAATTATTAACCTATAACTATGTCAATTAATTACTGCACACAAAGTTTTTCTAAATAAACAAAATTCCATATTATTTATACTTTGGTCACTTTATATTGATAATAAATATCTAGTAAGAAATTCCAGTTACTGACTTTCAAAACCAACGAAATACATTTTTTATTGTGGTAACTAGCATAACTGACTTTTAAACCAATGAAATATATTTTTGGTTCAGGTGTTTTTCTTAATTTATAGTGCCCAAAGTATTATTTTAATTTTTAGTTCTAAACATCTTTTCTTCATGATAGTTCCCGATATTAACATAAACAAAGGTGCTTTAATCCTAAGCGGTTTTGCCAGAACTTTTGTGAAAAATTACATAATTATTATTACTATTATTTTCGTTAATACGACAGGCTGTCAAAACTTTCATTTTTATTTTTTTCATTGTATATTATTAAATTACCTGTAAAGGTGGGTCCAGACTTGAACATTTTAGCCCGAATGAACTGAGCGCGCAGGAAAAACAGAACGAACAGTCCAAACAAAATATTGTTGCATTCCCGCGAATATACATGATAATAAAAGATCGACTTGTTCTGAAGTATTTGTAGTGTAGGTATTTGCTCTTATTGCTTTTTCCACAAAAAGAAAAAACGGTATTTCTGATAAAAATAAAAAGGAGATAATTGCATGTAGAAGACGTGCATTTTGAGAAAGTAGTAGTGTTTACCGCTTTTTTTATTATTTGTAAAATGGCCAAAAGAAAAAAAACAAAAGCCAATGGGTACGAAGATTGTATCAACATCGTATTTATAAGATGTTATTATGTGATATGGACTAGATTCATTAAAAAAGATTTACTAAAATGACTTCTGAAGATTTTAAGGAGTTAATAGGATTAATTGGGCCTTATAATTTAGAAGAATAATACAAAATTACGCAAAGCGATACCAGTTACAGATCGTTTGGACTTAACCTAACCTTAATTTACCTCCACACAACACAAAACAAAAGACCCGAATGGTGCGAGCAAGTCGAACTTTCTAATATCCCGTCAACTGAATAATTCGGCGAACAATAAATCCTTTTGAGCAAATTCGATTTACCGACAAGCTACGGAAAACGTAGGGAGCGTTCAATTCGGCTCGAACGCAAGTCCAGACTCTGAAAATTCTTCTCTGCTCACTCAGTTCGTTCGAGCTAAAATGTTCACATCTGGACCCACCTTAAGAACAAGTCGCGCTCGTTGCTGCGTTGCGCCGCGCCGGTGAGATTGGCAGACACGATTACCGGAGTTAAGCAACGTGGAGCGCTTCCATATCTTGGATGGGTGACCACCGATCAGGAACACGGTGCTCGGGGTCAGCGAATAGACCAAGCAGCAACCATCCAAGTTATGGAATTAATGGTGTGTGAATGAGAAAGAGTTGGGTCAAGGCAATGCAGCCTCTAGGGCTGCATCGCAGCAACTAGAGGAGCAGTGGTCGGATCTGGAATCTGACACAAGACACAAAATGGCAAAAAAGCTGCTTTAAACTAAGTAGATATATTAAGGTTTAAACGATCTGCAACATTTATATTTCTGACAAGGTTGTGTTTTCTCCCAAAATTAAATATTGACGTGCCCAAGTGTTTTTTCCTAAAAGACCTCCTGTGTCCAAATTTAGCTTTGTTTGGTTTTCAAATGGCCACCCTGTATAAATGGTGGTCCAAATATAGGCTGCAACATTTTTTTTTCTTTTCATTCGTAAATTTCCCATATACCCGTTCACTTAAGCTCTAGGACGTGAAACATAAAACATAGTTAGACTTAGATGCATAATTTTAAATATCGAATAAAAAATAGGTGTTTTTACCTAAAAATTTAAAGTAGGTAGTTATAGCTTATCTTTGGGCCCCTTAATTTGCCTTAGAAAAATCGCAGTTAAAAATAAATATCGATATGTCTAAGGGGTTTCTTAAAAACCTAATTCTATATATTTAAAATAATTAATTCACAATTACGTTCAAATGAAAAATAAAACCGATGTTTTTAGTTTTCGATAACCGTTGACTTTAGGTATACAACATGATATATGAAACAAAGTTAGAATTTAATGTAGAATTTAAAAAACTAAGTAACTGGTCGGCGCTTGTTTTTGGGTCACCCTATATACATAAAGTAATCATGAGAAAAACCGCTGCCAAAAATAAAGATCAACGTGTTTGCGCAGTCTGCCAAAAAAACAACCATTAAAATTTAAATAAATTTGTTCTTACCCATACGACTTCAATGTACAGGGTGTTTTATTATCGATATTTCTACGGGGAATCTTGAAAACCGTAAGAAATGTAAAAATTCTGATATGGGACTCCTGATCTCTTTTTTAACAAATGTAGGGAAAATAGTTTATGGCTATTGCAACCCATCTCAAAGCTATAGGGTGATTTTTAAATTTTGCTCATTTCTGTAACCTTTTTTTACTTCTTTGCTTTTAAAGTTATGGAAAAACTTTGAATAGGTTCACTGTGTAGTTTTTTCTGTAGAATATTGTAATATAATTAGTTGTTTTCTAAGAAGGACAGTTTTTGACAAAATTATTTAATTTATGAAACACCCTGTATATTTTTATTTATATTTATTGCGCTTTTAAAAAATATTTACAAGTATTTCTTTTTTATTTAAAATTTTAATGAAAATAGGGATTTTCCAGAAATTTGGCTTTTATAGAAGGCCATGACAGAAAATGACAATATATAATTTTTAATATTAATTTTGGTTTAACTATCCCAACCTAATATTTTATTAATAATCGTCTTGTACATTTTTAACTTATTTTAATTAACGAACTTTGGTTTTAAAATATATTTATAAAGTTTTTATAAAATAGTTCGAAAACTTGTAATATATTAATAATAGAAAGCATAATATTAATAATGGACAACTTTAAATAATATGACCTAACTATAGAAAAGCACTTTTCAAAAAATATATTAGAATTTAATATACTTAATGGAAATAAAATAAATACATATACATTATAGAACACTTTAATTTATACATTTATTGTAAATTTTGTTTTTTTGTATATATGTTTTTTTATTTTTAATGTTGTATAATTTATAAATATTTTAGTTCCATTTGGTAAATATATATTTTTTTATAGTTGTACTTTTCCATAAAGTCATATTCTTTTAAGCTTAACTGATATAATTAAAATAACATATAAGGTAATTGTTAATTAAATATTAGTTAGGGTAACCAAATCAAGAAAAGTGGGTTAGGTACTGTTTGGTCAAAAAACAGAAGTTATTAAAAATGCTAAATTTTGGTACTACTTAAAAAAATACGTAGGTATTCATACAGTGTTTGTCTAAAGTCAGGACCCCCATTCTAACTTTAAAATTGTTTGTTTTTTTATAAAAATTTTAGAATTTTACTAGGACAACATAAATCAAATTTTAGGCTTGACTTTTATATCTGTTATTTCTTGTCTAAAATTTTAATTATGTTGGCCTATTAATTCTTTAAATTTTCATAAAAAAATACCAAACAAATGAAAAGTTGGGAGGGGGTCCTTATTTTGGACAAGCACTGTATATATTTTGAAGAGCTTAAAGGGAGCCTAATAAACATAAATAAAAATATACAGGGTGTTCTATAATAAAAAAACATAAGTTGGGTAATTTTTTCAAAATTTCTCAACATAGAAAAAAAATACCTACAGCACAATTTTCTACGGAAAAAACTATACATTTAACCTATTTATAGTTTTTTCATAACTTTAATGGCAAAGAGAAATTCAAAGTGGTGTAAGTGGCGTCCTTCAGTTAACACATAAAAATTAACATCAGATATAAATAGCTGGTGTCAAAAAATTCCTAAATACCAAGCTTTTTTACAGTATGTAAAACGTATTAAATATTATCAAAATGATTCAAAAAGCCCCAAGCCTATTTTTTAAACTTTGATATTTTGTATCTCAATTAATATCACTCTTTGTAACTTAGTAAGTTTTGTTTAATCGCAATATTTTAATACTTTAATTCTCCAGTTGAAAATCCGAAAACTTAGAGAGCACCCTGTATTTAAAAATTACACAGGTCCACAAAAAAATGATCCATCCTGAGTAACTGACAAAGATTTTCTCACGTACTTTTTCTCGGTGAACTTGACTCTGAAGCCAAAACTATCTTTTAATTTTTTTTTTTTTTAATACCAACGGGTAATATGTAGCACCTCGTTTTACAACATATGCTCCCTTTTATTAAAAAAAATGTTAGTGGTCCCTTAATACCAGCAGAGTTTAACCCCTAGTTTTCATTTTGGATTGGATTGGATATCCAGCACAGACCATTTTTTATTTGTAGTAATAAGTTATTATTTTAACGCTGGTTTATCGAGTATACAAATTATTTTCCACTGTATCATACTTTACACTTAATTTATAGTAGCACAATTCCGGTTTTACCACTTATCGTTTGGGGCATAAACTATTTTATAATCTGTTAATACCAGTTTAAATGGATCATATTCAGGATACGATATAACTGTGAACATAGGTCTTACTAAATTATTAATGAAATTGCTTTGATATGTTAAATTAAAAGCTATTAAATAAATTAATACCGATGGTAATATCCGAAGATAAAAGAATTAAAATTAAAATAATTATTTCTTGTAAACGTCTTACTAAATCCAGACACACCAAAAATGTACTTAAATATGGGTAATTCGTAAAATGAAAACAATCTGAAAAATAAAGGGTTGGGTCCTGTTTCAGATAATATTTTTTTAGCTCACTAACATGCTTTTATAAAAAACGGGGCTTAAGTGATTTATGTAGCAGTAATTTTGTTTTTTGATTAAAAGTGCTTCAACCGCATAGGGTTATTTGCACATTAACAGTACATTAGTTCAATTTTATTTTAGTACACTGCGTTCCAGCATGTTTAGATTGACTTAAACAAACCACAATGTTTTATAAAGTTTATGGTATCTGTTACTATTGCTGTATTCCTTTTATGCTCCAGAACCGCCCGGAACGACACTTGACAGTTCAGAGAACGGTTTAGAACGGTTCTATAAGGTAAAAGGGATACACTAATTATTGTTACGATGTCCTCAAGAGAGTCTTTAAGCTTATATGTTGTATTGTTATATATACTTTTTGTTGTAAATTTCGGACATTTTACTTAAATATGTTTTACAGTTAGGGTACTGTACACAGTTTACATACTGGCCGATTCTCTTTCGATATAAGGTAACTATGTGTAAGGTTTGTGTGTCCTATGCGAAGACGATTTATGATTTATGGTTACTTGTTCCCTTCGATTAGTTGGATTACACTGCCGCAGTCTTACACTAGTTTTACACTTTCGTAACAACGACGTCACATAATTCCACTTCTCTTGCCACAAACACAATATTTGAACTTATAAAACTTTTAAAGTATTTCTTTACTGTATTAGGCACGATTATAAAACCAGCGTTTTCTTTGCCGACCGGATTGCTTTATCTGCCTGCTCGTTGCAGTCTATTCCTATACAGGTTCAGTTAAATAACATAACACATAGGCAATGTGAGGAAAAAAACAATCTAACTAAATCCCGGCATGTAAACATGCGTGACTAATAGTGCTTGTTTTGTTATTCTATTGCCTGCCGATGAACCAAACAGCGTTGCTTATATTGAATATGATGGTACCCATATAAGGACCACTTCTTTATGTGCCGCTTTTATCTTGGACAGGATTTATCTAGCAGTAATGTTGTTGATTTTTATAAAATATTTTGACAAGTTGTTTTAAAAAGTGTCCCGTTCAACATTTTCACAGTGTTTTTTTTTAACAAAATCAAGAAATTGTAAGAGGTGATTCCTTGATTAAAAAAGCAGTAGTTTGTTATATAAACATTGGATCAGAGTAAAACATTAGGGGGATAATATGTTGGTGTAAAGATGGTGGAAATATTATTTAATATTATTTTTTTGTTATTTTTAATTTTAAATAATAATAAAATGGTATTAAAATATTACCCCTAGGTTTTTCAGTTTTGTAATAGCTCTGGGATATTTTACATAAGAAAAAAATCTATAGGTTTCTAAAACCTCGGTAGATATATGCTCCAAACAAAAAAAAAAAAGAACACCATTCATTCAAAAATTTTACGATTCTTGCGGCTGGGTGAATTTGACCGCCTCCTACCGTAATAGTTTAAAGTTCGATATACCTACATCAAGTTGCGTGGAGTTCAGGAAGTCGGAACAGATGTATCATTTGTCCCCGACAAAAAGACAAATAAGACATTAAATTTTTGTGTGAGGCACCATACCACAATGTGAAAACGTTATTACTTTGTTTGGTATTATAAATATTTTAAGTAATATTTCTCAGGGGGAATTACGTTTTTTTTTAGTTTCATTTTATGTTTTAGGCCATATGTAAAATTTTTTGAAAAATGTACGTATAAATTTAATACTTACAAATAAAATATTAATTTTTCCCGTGGTTAGAAGTCAGGAGGGGCTGCTGCCCTACCTTACCTGCCTACACTTATGTTAAGAGTGTCTCTTAAAGGTCTCTATAAAATGCAACTACAGGGTGTCAAAATTTTAATTTTTTCTCACTATTTTCAAATATTTTATTTAATATTGCTGCGAATCTACTCATATTTTTGTTGCTAAATGTAGAGGAAGCCACCTGCAGTCCTTTGCTTTTGTTTAAAAGATCATTACTTTTTGTGCCTCGGTATATTATGATTATGGTAAATGGTTTTTATTCTTTCATATTTTCGCACAAGAAAGGTATACTTGATAAGTATTGCTACGAGCAACCATTTCTAAGATATTTTTAAATAAACGTTTTATTTTATATAAAAATGTCCTTGGCATTCCATTACGCCTTATTTAGGTTTCTCTAAAGGATGTCTACAAATTGGTACTACAATATTTTTACGCCGAAATACAATGATTTAACCCAATTTGCCTTGGTTGAAAAGTTGGTAGTTTGCGAGATACAGGGTGTCCAAGTAAAAAAATAAATGGAAAATTTTACACCCTGCAAACCAACAACCTTTTAACTAAGGTAAATTGCATTAGATCGTTGTTTGTTGGTCCAAGGAATTAGTGGTAGCATTTTGTACAGACCTATTGGACATTATCAGGTAGCCTAGATAAAAAGTAAATTAATGCAATGGCAAACTTTTATATGGAATAAGATGTTTAATCTCATTAAGTATATTTTTTTGTACAAAAATATAAAAAATAAAAATTTTATACTAAAATATATATAAATAATATGCCAGTATAAAAAAGTTATGACACTTTAAACCTAAACAAAGGACTGCAGGTGGCTCCTTCTACATTTTACGACATAAACGTTAGCATATTTCGATTTCCTACTCTCAATTACTTTTTAATACTAAATTTTTGTGAAAAACTGTTTTATAAAAAACAAAATATTTAAAATTGCTAAAATAAATAAAAACTTTGACACCCTGTATCTAATACACTTTATATTTAACAAAAAGGAAATTAATCAAATAATATCTTAATTATACACCATTATTAACCGTTCTCTGCCTTATTTACAATTTGCTCACAGTTGCTGCATACATCTACAGCTTTAAAATATAATCTCCATAATAATGTATTAATTTCGAGTGAATGGTATTCAAGATGCCTTTAATGAAAATTTGTTTTTCCGAATTTACAATGAAAACGTCCTAAATAACTAAACTTCTCAAAGGAATGGTTTAAATTCAAATACAATTTGAAGTTTGTTTTCACTCAATAAAGAACCATCGCATCAAAGTTTTAAGGAAATAAAGAACAATACGGCAGTAATATTAAACTAATTTATGACAATTTTAAAGCTAGATAATCTAAGACAATTAAGTGTTTTTCTTTTAAAATCAGAGATTATAAGTATCACGGTATTTATGAAAATATTAAAACATCGGATGTTGACGATGTAATACAGGGTGATTCTTGACCTACCGCATGAACTTTGGAAATTATTTCTTATGGCAAACATGAAAAAAATTGTAAAATATTTCTAGTTAATTGAATATTTTTTTATTTAAATAAATTACCGCGAATTTTAAAGAAAAATAATAAATAGAAAAAAGTTTGTTTTTAGAAATAATTAAGTACAGGGTGGCTCGAATTCGACGCTCATCATTGGGATTTCGGAAACCGTAAGAGATGCAAGATCGGTTAAATTGAGGCAAAGTTGCGCAATTTGATGCTCAATAAAATGCCGTTTTACGTTTTAAAAAATTCTGAGTACTTTCGAAGATATTCGAAAAAACCGGAATTTTCAATTTTGGTTTCTATTGTTTCCTGGCTATATTTGTTAAGATAACTCAAAATGAAAAACACGTTTTCATAGCCACTTTTTCTGCTCTATAATTCAGTGTAATTAAATATTGAATCTGACGTTTCGGCTTCTGGCGACCATCATCAACTTAATTTTTTTAAATACGGACCTGATATTTTTTCAATTTAATTAAATCCTTTCATCACTTTTAAAACACTACATATAGCCACTTTGATATTTGCCGACGTTTCGTACAGAAAATTCCTTCACCAGAATATTGCATATTTATTTCACCATTATATGGCCCTGAACTACATTTTTAGGTAAGAAGGTAAAGAAAAGATTAAACTTATTACACATTCGTAATCTTTTTATTGCAAATCATTAATCATCGGAAATTACTTTATTAAAATTTCATGAATATTAGACATAAGATACATAAAGGTTGACAACAAATCAGCTTACATAAATAATTTGTAATACTATCTTGATGCCCATATTAAAAATAAACATATTTCACTAATATAAGTGTTCAAAGAGATAACCTTCCGCCTCGATGCATTTTCTTGCTTTGCTTTGTATTTTTAATACAGCTCGATTAATTGTTCTCGCAGGAATGGCAGCGACTTCCCTTATTAAATTTTGTCGTAATACTTAAAGGTCGTGAGGTGCATTTTTAAATAAACGGTTCTTAAGATATCTTCAATGGAAATAATCTAGGGGACTAAGGTCTGGGCCCCTAGCGGGCCATCGTGCAAAACCATTTATTTGGAAATATATGGTAAAGGAATTGAGCTACTTCCCTTCCATTGTGGGCAGGAGCTCCGCCTTGCTGCCACCATGTTTCTTGAAATACTGCCAAAGGTTGATTATCTAGGGCGTCTAAGACATCATTCCTAATCAAATTTAGATATCGTTCGGAAGTTAAGGTCCCTTCGTAAACGAAAGATCCAATAATTTTGTTCCTCCACATACCAATCCATACATTCAATGAAGTTCTCCCTTGAATTCGTACCTGCTGGTTAGTTTCCGTTAATAAAGTAATTTCCGCTGTTAGATATCAATGAGTTGCAATAAAACATTATGAATATGTAATAAGTTTATTTTTTTTACCTTTTTACCTAAAAATATAGTTCAGGGCCGTATTATGGTTAAATAAATATGCAATATTCTGGTGATGGAATTGTCTGTACGAAACGTCGGCAAATATCAAAGTGGCGATATATAGTGTTTTAAGAGTGATGAAAGGATTTAATTAAATTGAAAAAATATAAGGTCCGTATTTAAAAAATGAAGTTGATGATGGTCGCCAGAAGCCGAAACGTCAGATTCATTATTTAATCACACGGAATTATAGAGCAGAAAAAGTGGCCATGAAAAAGTGTTTTTCATCTTAAGTTACTCTTAATAAATATAGCCTGGAAACAATAGAAACCAAAATTGAAAATTCCGGTTTTTTTCGAATATCTTCGGAAGTACTCGGAATTTTTTAAAACGCAAAACGGCATTTTATTAAGCATCAAATTGCGCAACTTTGCCTCCATTTAACCGTTCTCTGCCTTATTTACAATTTGCTCACAGTTGCTGCATACATCTACAGCTTTAAAATATAATCTCCATAATAATGTATTAATTCCGAGTGAATGCTATTCAAGATGCCTTTAATGAAAATTTGTTTTTCCTTATTTACAATGAAAACGTCCTAAATAACTAAACTTCTCAAAGGAATGGTTTAAATTCAAATACAATTTGAAGTTTGTTTTCACTCAATAAAGAACCATCGCATCAAAGTTTTAAGGAAATAAAGAACAATACGGCAGCAATATTGAACTAATTTATGACAATTTTAAAGCTAGATAATCTAAGACAATTAAGTGTTTTTCTTGTAAAATCAGAGATTATAAGTATCACGATATTTATGAAAAATATTAAAACATCGGATGTTGACGATACAGGGTGATTCTTGACCTACCGCATGAAATTTGGAAATTATTTCTTATGGCAAACATGATAAAAAATGTAAAATATTTCTAGTTAATTGGATATTTTATTTTATTTAAATAAATTAACGCGAATTATAAAGAAAAATAATAAATAGAAAAAGTTTGTTTTTAGAAATAATTAAGTACAGTTTCACACAGTTTTGTAAAATTAATTTGCAAAATGTTTTGTTCCTTATAAAAAAAAAGCAATGAACAAGTAACGATGTTTATGTTTTGCATTAATAAAAATGCAGTCTTCTTTTAATTGTAATTTTATTTTTACGCGATTATTTGACATTACAATTGGTGATTATACTATATTACTGCTGAAACAAAGAATAGGTTGGTACTTCATTTTTATTAATTATTAATTATTTAACCTTAGAACTATTATCTACCTTTTTTTTTAATTTTAAATAAGTTATCTCCCTAACTAAAAATAGTTTTGTTACTATTTTTTTTTAATTTTAGTCATTATTTGCCTTCAGCAATAATTTTTAAAGTTTATGCGTATAGATGAAGATGTACCCTGTATTAGATATTGAATTGTTTTTTTTTTAAGAATACCACATGTTAATAATTAATAAAATTTGATATACTACTATACTACAATATGCAAAATTTTATATTAAATCCAATTTTGTAAAGAAAATTACGGATTACAATTAAAAAAAAACGTTTCACTTATTTTTTTATAAAACTTTGTATATTACACCAAATTATTTTCATGACATGTACGTTTAAAAACTTGCAACTTTTAGGTACATTTTTTGTCATATATCGTTGAACAACAGAGATATTGGACTCTTTTGGACATTTAGACAACCCTGTATGTAAGAGTTTATTAAAATAGGACAAATTACTTACCATTAGAGTACATTCTTGTATAAGGTCCTTGCTAGTACCATTAAAATAATTTGATTTACAAGTCTCGACAACACACACTTCTAATAAAACTTTATTAGACACAAGTATTTAGAACTGGTTTTTAAATAGTTTTTATTATTAAATTGTTTTTGTTTTTTGTTTATTAATATTTATAAAAATTATTAGTAAGATATTAATAGTGGAAATAATTCCTTACTGTCGCAGTATTGTACAAAATTAAAAATCTTCGTTTATGGAAGGTTTAATTAAGACACCCTGCTTTTTTATTTCATTCGCCAGGACCATCTCCCCAGAACAGTTTCGCCTGCCTCACAGGACTCATCAGTGGAGCTGTACCGGGAACATAGCGGATGACACAAAGAACAAGGGTCTTCTTATATGGCAAACCATTTATATCCTACCACAGCGCAACGATGGTTTGCCATATATGAAGACCCTTGTTTTTTCCATTCGCCATGGACCCGGTACAATCCCACTGATGAGTCCTGTGAGGCAGGCGACACCGGTCTGGGAGGAGGGTCCCTGGCAAATAAAAAGAAAAGCGGGGTGTCTTCATTTAACTGTCCATAAACGAAGATTTCTATTTTCGTATAAAATGATTAGTATTTTATATAGTATGTACCTACTACTAAAAGCGAAAGAGAACAAAGAAAACAATATTAAATGTTTTTCCCATTTAGCGTAAAAGGTCAACATAAAAAATAGTGCTTTATTTTAAATAATGCTTATCTTACATCAGCGCTGTCATTTTATAGAATACATTTACTAATAGGCATTACCAGAAGAGCCGTGTAAAAGCTCGTATAAAAGTTTTTGTCTTACATAATTAGTTTTGGTAAATAAAATTAAATTAATAATAAAGGATAATCTCGACAGCTTCAATTATTAATTAAAAATGACGTTTACTTGTGCTTTCTCCTTAACTTAATAATGACCAAATAAATTTAATTTAATGAAATTCTAATGCCAACAATTTTAATCCTATTATATCGAAAAATGTGAATTAACCTTTTAAATTAAATCTATCTTTTTACGCTTTTTTATTTTTCAAATTTTGCAGGTATCGTGTAATAATTTGTTACATTTTTCATCTTATCAAATTATTGCTATAAACTAAACTAAGCATAAACTGGTATTTTATATTACTATTTTATTTTCTGGTTTTAGTTATGTGAACCAAATTTTTGTAAAATTAAGTGTTTTTTTTTACTGGTTATAATATATTATAGTAATATGTGATAGGGATGTGATTTTGTAACTTTTTAAAAAAAATTTATGTAGGAAACATATATTACATTTTCAATTGATATGTGTAATTAAATTTGTATTTTCTATAACACGCAGTAAAAATCTATCTATCTACCTATCAACAAATGGAAGATATAGTATACTAAAAGCTTTGAAATAATAGATATATATATATATATATATATATATATATATATATATATATATATATATATATATATATATATATATATATAACTTTTAAGCTTTTACGGTAAAAAATATTTGACATAATTGTGGATTGGTTAAATTATTCACTTGTTTTCTATTACTTCCGGTTCAACCGGAAATGACTGCTTCTTTCAAGTTTTAAATGGCACCATTGGTATATTTTATCTTAACTGACATATGAATATGACATTCTATCAATAATCACCAACTCAACAAGGCTAACCCAACCCACTGATAGGCCAAAACGCCCGAAGAAAGTGGATTGGAAAAAGCAGCTGAGGTGGTAAGCTACAATTCCATCAGATGGGCCTTAGGCGAATTCCAGCCGTTCAAATCGCCAGGCCTGGACGGAATCTTTCCAGTGTTGTTGCAAAAAGGGCAGGACATCCTAATGCCACACTTATGCACAATCTTCAGAGCATGTGTAGCTTGGGGCTACATACCCAAATTATGGCAGAAGGCAAGGGTGATCTACCTACCCAAGGTAGGCAAATCCCTAGAAAGGACGCCTAAGTCATACAGACCAATCAGTCTATCCTCATTCCTGCTGAAAGCATTGGAAAAAATAGTGGATAGATACATCAGAGGAAGCACCCTTCATAGGAATCCTCTGAACAAGCGCCAATACGCATACCAACCAGGAATGTCTGTGGATCTAGCACTGGACGATCTAAACAGACTCCTGACAAAGTCGATTGACGACAAAGAGGTGGCGTTGGCAACATTTTTGGATATAGAAGGCGCGTTCAACAACGTACCAACTTTCTCACTAATGAACGCGCTAAGAAAAAAGGAATCCCCGACACGATCTGCAACTGGATCGAAGCCAGCCTGAGAAACAGGGTCATAAGATCCACCTTGGGCACAGTAACAATGGAGGCTAAAGTGGGGAGGGGCTGTCCACAAGGAGGCGTTCTATCGCCATTATATTGGGCAGTCCTGGTAGATGAACTTCTCGACAAATTGACTGGTGAAAGGTACAACTGCCTGGGTTATGCTGATGACCTCATCATTGTAGTCAATGGGGGTCACCTAGAGCACGTATCAGGCAGAATGCAGAACGCCGTAGACATCGTTGACAAATGGTGCAAACAGGAGGGACTCTCAGTCAACCCTCATAAAACAATAACAGTCCCTTTCACAAAAGAAGAGCGCTTGAAGGACTAAGACCTTCCAGGCTCAACGGAGTGGAAATCCCCTTTTCAAAAGAGGTTAAATATTTAGGAGTCATCTTTGACCAAAAACTAACCTGGGGACCACAGTTAAGCAAAGTCACTCAGAAGGCAAGAACTACCCTGGGTAGATGCCGAAGACTTTGCGGAAAGAATTGGGGACTCAGTCCGAAGATGAACCTATGGTTATACAAAATGGTCGTCAGACCAATGATAACCTACGGGTCAATTGCCTGGGGTGCAAAGACGCTAAAAAGACGGCAATAAGGCAATTACAAAGTATACAGAGACTCGCTTGTCTATGTATTACGGGGGCCATGAAATCAACCCCTACTGCAGCACTGGAAGTGCTGCTCAATCTACCGCCACTTCACATCTACATACAGGGTGAAGTGAAAGCGGTACAATACCGTCTCAAACAAGGCCAGAGTCCTATCATAAGACAGGAAAGGGCCATACAATGGAGATTCAAGGAGGACCAAGAAGTCAACTCAGTGTGTGAGATGCCTTCAGACAAAATGGTACCAAGCTACTGGCTAAACAAAGGTTTTCAAACTTTAATACCAGACAGAAAGGACTGGGTGGCAGGGCCTCCCATTAAAGCCGACCTAATCTGGTATACAGACGGCTCCAAAACAGACCAAGGAGTTGGAGCAGGTATATATGGGGACAAACCAAGGACGAAAATAAACTTGGGTCTCGGACAACACCCTACTGTGTTCCAGGCCGAAATTGTAGCCATAGAACAATGTGCTAGGGAAATCATCAGAAGGAGCTATGAGGATAAAACCATAGTAATCTATTCGGACAGCCAGGCAGCCATCAGGGCACTCAGTTCATGCAAAATCAACTCCAAGCTGGTGCGGGACTGCGTAATTGCCCTGGAAGAGGTGGGTGCGTCCAACAAGCTAACCATTGCCTGGGTACCAGGACACGAAGGCCACGAAGGCAATGAAGAAGCTGATAAATTGGCAAAGGAGGGGCTGGCAGGACAATGGTAGGTCCCGAGACCTACTGTGGTATTCCATCATGCCAGGTAAGGTCATCCATTAGATCATGGATTATGAGGGAATCACAAGACTGGTGGATGAGAACACCAGGACAGCGTCAGGCGAAAGTGTTCATCAAGGCTTACTCGCCAGAATTTACAAAAGACCTTCTGAATTATAACCGGAAGGCAGTAAGAATAATAGTGGGTCAACTGACAGGTCATTGCAGACTGAATAAACACCTGGAAACTATGGGCCTGGCAGAAGAAAACCTATGTAGGTTCTGCCAGGAGGAGGAAGAAACCGCAGAACACGTATGGTGCTACTGCGAAGCCCTTTGTCGTCTGCGGTTTGCAAGGCTGGGTGAAGAAAAACCTAAAGCGGCAAAATATACCAAGGGGCCAGTTTCAAGCTTGTGGAGTCTGATTAAACAGACCGGCTTGGATAGCGTGCTCTAACCTATGGACGGAGGACACACAATAAACCTGAGCAGGTTGCAGTGCTAGAGGATATGCAATCCACCTCCTAATCTAATCTAATCTAATCTAATGACATTCTATATACAATGTCATTTTTTT